>VZSR01000920.1:4773129-4926669 GCA_013398615.1 Brachypodius melanocephalos
TAAGATGAGAGATGCCAAAGATTTTATGCACTCATGCTAACCTGAAGGGCATGTATGTCTAGTAATGGTGATTTTTTTTATACCATAGATAAAGGAGAAAGAAAGAACTTGATAAATAATTGAGTTTGTTCCAAAAAATTCAGTGGCACAAAGTAAGAAACATACATGAAAGGAGGTGAAGAAAATGGATTTGCCAGAGCTAAGGGTTGTAGGAGGAGATGAAAGCAGAGATGTAGCTTTGAAAAAAAAAGCTTTGAAAGAAAGAAGAAGCATGGGTAAGTGAGATTTGAGGAGATATGCTGAGAGAGGAGCCATAGAGAGCTGAGTTTCAAGTGCAGCTGGGCTAGAAGCATCAAGAATGAGAGTGTATTATGGAAAATAGGAAATTAAGTTGAATATTAGCAGTGAGGATAACAACAGAGAGCATAGCTGGGGTTGTAGACAGTGGAGAAGCTTCAGGGTTTGGATATGAGACTTCTGCAAGTGAAAACAATGGGGATACCAGCAATAAAAAGGCTGAAGTCATCAAACTAGTAATAGGGAAAAGAGATGTGACATGATTCACATTGAGTCATATTCTCTATGATTTAAATGGTCTTCACCAGAGTTTACCTACCAGGTGCACTAAGAGATTTTGAGGAAAAATGATATCAGACAAAATATAGATATTTTAGGTTTAACAGGATCTGTAGAAGATGGAGAGACAAACTTTTAGGGTATGGCAGAGAAAGTCACACTAAAGACTGAAAGAGGTAATTAATGTGAGGGATCTTATCTGAGAGAAAGTCAAATGAAAAGCTTCAGAATGTAACCTGAGAAACGTCACTGCTTCTTATCAGTTCTGCCTCTCCTAAAGATTTATCAACACATTTATTGCACCAAGGAGTTGTTACTATGCTAGTGGACTACGGATACATGAGCAGAAATATTGGTGCTTAATACAAATGAAATTGCCTTTTGGGAAAAATGCATGACAGTCTGCATTTTTAATTTAGTTTTAAAATATTGATTAAATCTATTTGCATCTTCCATTAAAGTGGAAGCAAGGTGAATCCTATCTCATTTTTTCAGTGCTCTCAGAATTTGGGAAAAAAAAATGAAAAGCCTGAACTATACTTTGAAGAATCAGCATGAATTTTGAGAAACCTCATATCTAGACACACAGGGCTGCATCTTTGGATTTTTAATGGACTGTGTCTGGGTAAATACATCCAATTAGTCTTTTAAACCACCACACTTCAGGAAGTGATCTAGTATAAAGTCCAAAGTTCCTATTCTCTTCTGTGTTTTATAAATAGGAAATTAATTTTGATTTCTTGTGAAAAGAATGCATTGATTTCCTATGGATTCTAGCAGCTCTAAAACTCTTCTGTGCTTAGGCAGAAACCTGATTAAATCCACATATGCTGTATGGTATCCATAAGCTTCATTTTCAATGTAGTCCTTGCAACATATTCTAAGAGATATGTTACTGTTTTCCATATCAAGTGACATGTGAAGAGACAGTGAAAAGCAGTTAATTATAGCTTAGTTCTAAATTTCACTTACTAAAAAAATTATTCCCTGCAGGCTGACTGTAAACCTTCATTTAAGTATTTTTTTCCCCTCTGCTACATTCAGAGCTGTACAATTAAAATCCTCGGAATTGAGTGATAGTTTAGCTCAGGTGAAATCTGAACAGAAAAAGTATTTGATGCACATTATGTTTCTCTAGTGCTTTTAACAAGAGTAAAATCAGAAAATTTATTTATTTAAGCAAATGTTAATCAAAGCTCATATAAATTTGAGTCAACACAAATGCCAGTATATTCAAAGAGGATGGGGGAAATATTGGTTTTATAAAAATGATGAGATATTTATCCAACCACATATTTAACAGGAATTGCTCAAGAAGTGCTTTAAAATTGTACTCTGAATTTGAAAGTGCTACTATAAATTTTATCCTTAAAAGGGATTCACTCGTTTAAAGAAACTGAGCCACAAAATTTTTGCCAAGAGCCACCACACTCATTTTTTCCCATATTTTTTTACCTCTGGAGTCACCCAGAATGCAGCATTCTCTGTATGAAGTGCTGGAGTCACCCCCAAACACAGTGGAATTCCTTGGATAATGCTGGGAGCACCATGGTTTAAGGAAGCAGCAGTTCAACTGCCTTAGTAAAGCTGCCACTCTTAGGTCACAGAGCAATTTTGTTGTAGGTATTAATGCTGCTGGAAAGGTAAAAGCAGATTATTTCATCATGAAGGAACTTGAAAGAAATGTGAAAACAATGTTTGGGTTTTTGTGAAAAAGTGCAGATTTTAGCTCAGATCTGTTTATGAATGCTGCCATGATACTCTGAGCATTGCAAACTAGGCACCCAGGAGTGTAATTATGAATGTGAGTTTGCATCATTCCTCCTGTGAACAGAGGAAAAAATGTCAAATCCATACCAAATCTGTATTAATGCTTTGTTTTCTTTGCCACACTGAAATAATTAAGATAGAAAGTACTTTGCACCTCATTAATTCCTGATCATTCCCTAGAGTTGCTGTTTTGCTTTGGGTTTGGAGTTTTTAAATTATTGTTATTTTATTGAATTTCCATTTCATTATCATAGATGTCATATTTTGATAAGCTAGATCTAAGTTAAGGTCTAATCTAAATCAAACTGGTTTTCCTTCATTGCATTGTTCAAAATACTGATATAAATAGCTGGAATTACTCTTAAATATTTTCAGCCCTGAAAGAGCAGTATACCTCCTGTCCACTGTATATGTGCCTGTGATTGTCCCTCAAGAACATTCAATCAGTGCCTGCTTCCACAAAAAACAAAACAAAACAAACATGCCCCCCCCAGCAAATAATTCCTCTGAACTAGTTGAATAAATTATTTATGAAAAATGTTATAGCTGTGCTTATTGGAATAACTTTCATGTTTAAAGCTTGTCCCTGAAATCCACCTTAAGGATTCTTATACTTACTTATGTTTAGAGTAGTTCCTTATTTAAAGTATCAAAAATAATTTTTGATATGCAGGAGACAGTGTCTTTCAAGGTTTTTAAGCAATAATTTATTTATTTAAATGTGTTGTCCTTGATCCATTCTGAATTTATAAAGGAAATGCTTAATGGAACAAAAAAAATATTTTGAAAGCCCAAGTTGTTTGAAATTGTTTTAGAACAGGGCATGTGTTGCTCTTGGGTTTTCCTACTCTCAGAAAGTCAGAGATGATTAGTACAGTTTTTTCCAAGTAGAAAGGACAGGGCAGAATTCTGAAATTCCAAAATTCCAAAATTTCAATGCCCAAAATTCCTAGTCTGCATAAATTATTTATTTGTAGAACTGTACATATGTTGGAAAGACAAGCTTTAAGAGCTGATTGCCAGCTGACTGCCTTTTGTGGCAGATGCATGCTCAAACCCATTTCAGAGTTTTCCTGACTTTGCCCAGGGTATTGCATGGGATCATCCCATCACTGCATTTCCTGTCAGCTCTTGGAGCCAGCTCAGGAGTGTGGTGGGTTTTGTGCTACAGCCTGAGCTGGCTCCTCTCCCAAGAGCAAAACAACCAACGTGTAATCACTGCTGCATGAGGAAATCACACCCCATAAAAAACCAGAGAGTAACAAAACACTGAGGTGAACAAATCTGAAAAAAACTAAGAAATCAGGCATTTTGCTCTTCTGTTTTTATCCTTGTTCTTTGTAAAATATTCATGATAAAAGTTAAAAAGCTAGATAAATCTATATGTTGCTCATATAGTTTAGCTTGGAACTGGTCAATACTTTCACTTTGCCTACCAAAGTCACACCCAGGTGAGCTGATTGTGACATTCCAGCTGTGCCTTTGCTCGCATGAAACTTCCCAGCCTGGGACATGTCACCCTTGCTTCTACATGTTTTAAAATTGCTTTCTGATGTTTTACTAAGCCTTCTGATGTTTATAGAACTCTAAACAGAGTTCTCACACTTTTAATGTAAACAAAGAGATGTTTATGCATTCCTCTCCTAAAGGAGGAGGTTTTTGAGTGATGGTTATGTTCACCAACACGATTGATAGGGTGGTGAAACCCTTGACTGATGATATAAGGGTTAATAAAATTCTAAACTGATATCGGGAAGGTGGAATGAGTGAGGCGAGGTGGCCAAGACAACTGAGCCTTGGACACAGAGAGGAATGTAGATCCATTATCTCAGGTAATTAACGTGTGACTTAGCTTGGCAAGTAAGTTTGGGTAGAAATGTACCTATAAGCAGTATATGATTATTGTTTAAATGAGACTCAATGAAATTATTATTATAGAAGTTTATTTTAATTATAGAGATTGTCTTCCAGAATCATAAGGATGGTGGTGGGTTAGAAGGGGCGATTGGAAGGGATATTGACAGCTGGCCAGGAATATCTCAAGAACCGGACATTAGCATACCCATTGTGTTAGTTGACTCAAGTGTGGCTTTGTCTGATTAATAAATCAAAATAGATTGTTCAAAGTAGACAAGGGTTGGAGTAGTATTGTTTTAACCAAAATCAGGGGGTTAGTAACTAGGGGAGGGATAGTCAGTGTTAAGTAGTTACAGGGGCGAAGTAAGGGGAGGAACACATTAACAGCAAATACTATAAAAATCATGAGCACCTGTGTGATTGGGGGACACATGATTTGGGGGGGCTGCCCCCCTGTGTCCTGAGTGCCCAAATAAAGCACCGCATATAATTGGCTCTGTGTGATTTTATGTTTTCTTCCTCGGCCAACATGACCAATAATTGGTCGCTTCTGTACAGTTGTATACACTAGAGTCAGAATTTAGAATAAAGAGGACATTCCCTGCTGACCTCGGTCCTGTCCCTGCTCATCATTTCGTGGCACCAGAAACTACTGGTGCCTGTGTGACTGCAATTACAACACGGACACAGTGTATGACCATAGGTTTAATTCAATAAATATTGCCCTGTTTCCACGTATATGATGTTTGAAGCACCTAGGTATAAAACAGCTCTTAATTCTCCTTAAAAAAGTTCCAGGGATGGAATGAAAAGCTTGACATATCTCATATGTTCCACATTTGGTAGGACATCTGTGGTAAATGACATTGAGGCAATTATAAAGTTTAAGAATTTTACCATTTTATCGTAATAATATCAAGTATATTTATTAAGGAAAATGTAATAACTGTGAATTGAATGTCCCCCTCTCTACTATGTAATCTAAATTGTTATTGTCTAAGCTCTTCTAGACAAATGCATATTCAAGCCTGGAAAATGAATTCAGAATAGAACTTGATGTTAATTCACTATCTTTTCTTTTTTTTACCACATATTTTTGATAGCAGCTTTGGAAGTCTTAGAATGCTTCCTTCATTAAAAAAAAAAAAAACAAAAAAAAAACAAAAAAAAAAAAACCCAAAAAACAAAAAACAACAAAAAAAAAAAAACCCAAAAAAAACCCCCCAAAAAACAAAACAAAATAAAAAGAATTCCTGATACTAGAACTGTCTTTCAAAGTATATTTAAATTGCTGTATTTCTGCTTGCTGATACATGGAAGAGGGAAGGGAAGGATGCAAATATGAAAATTTTTAAAATTAGAATTATCATTATAAAATAGAGTAACAATTCTGGATTCACTGTTATCCTTGGGGACTCATAGAATATCTAATACATGTGAATCTCCTCCTGTTTTCTGAAATCAGAATTCAAAGGTCCTCTTGGGGACAAGAGAAGGAATATTCTGAATTTTTTGTTACACTGTGTATTTTACCTGTCATTCCAATGGCAAACACCACCTGATTCCACAATTGAGCAGTTTTATTAACTGATTTAAACAGCCCAATACCAGCTGACATCTGATAAAACCCTGCTATTAGCACCATCAAGAGAATTAATTGGGGGTGTATATTTTGATAAATTTTGTTGAAGCAGCAAAATGAGTAAGAATTTAACTTGGCTAAGAAGTGGAAGCCCCAGGTCCATTTCCACAGACATTTTTTAAATCACATAGCTAGATAAATTATGTGGGGATAAGAGAATCAAGGAAACAGAGGGAAGTGATGAAAGAGGAGTGAGTAGGGTAAGGAAAAGTACATGCATCAAGCAGAGACCAGGCTAAGAAATCAAGTGGTATTTTCTTTTGCAGGAGAAGTACATCAGCTATGCACTTTTATAAAACAAATGAGACTGGCATTTGTTCCATTGTGTTCCTCCTCAACTTAGTTACCTTAGATCTGGTAACTAAATGCTGCTGGCTGACAGAAGAAAAACCTAAACTCCAAACTACCGAGGACACCTGTCTTGAAGGACATATTGCTACCATAGAGACATAATTCAGAGACACAAAAAACACTGGGGAGGGAATCACATTTATCTTTGGGATTTTTAGCTCTAAAAATTCCTCTAGACTTCAAATACTACTAAACACGGCTTTCTTGTGCCATTTAGTATATGCTTCCTTAAACAAATAGTACAGATGTCCTCTCAGGTAAAAAAAGCTTTTTTTTGGACTTCATGATCAAATTTTTTGCTATTGTTTAATTAAAAAGAGGTGGCTTGTAATGCCATAGTGTCAGCTACAAAACTATAATGCAGCTATGATCAGTAATATTCAGAGTCTTTTGTGTGAAGGTAAGTAGGAAAGGATTACCAAGGATAGTTAATGAGTCTGTGAGACCTCAGCTTTACTTTCTGTTGCATTTTCTTGGCTTTTAGAGTTGCCAGTACTTTTGTAAGGGAGTAAATTCTAAGATATGCAAAAAAAAACCCGTAAACAAGTAAAAAATTAAATTATTTCTTAAATTTTTCCTTTGACAGACTATTTAGATCTCAGTCACCCAGTTTTGCAGTGCCTAGAATGACACAGCAAATATAACACCAGTAGGCAGTGTTGTATTTTAGCTTTGTTTGCAAGCCTGCACATTGGAAGTCAGTGCTTGAAAACTGTGTGGCATTATGTACTCACGCACTTCTCATTTTGTAGTCACCAGTGTTTTCTCTTTCTTATTCTGTACAGCAGAGCCTCTTTTAGGTGCACTTCCAAAGGTGTGAGGTTTGCACTTCTCCTTGAATTATGTAGCTATGGTTCCAGTTTATTTTCCTTGATTCTACAAAGCGATTTTTCTTCACTTCTGCTCTGGAACTGAAAAAGAAATATTCTTAGCTGTTTTTTCTGTTTGTTTGTTGGTTTGGGTTTTTAAAAAATGAACCTACACAGTGCTTAGTCTATTGATATATATTACTCATTGTTTAAGTATAATTTGGATTTTTTTTCTATCCCTTTGCAGACAGTTTTAGAAAATAATCTAAATGAAAAATTTAAGATTAGTATAACAAGTTTATGTTTTCCAACAGAAATGGTAGCTTTCTGCACTTTAAAAAATGGATTTTGAAATGGAGTTAATATTACATCCCTATCTTCATATTTGTGCATATGTATGGATATATTCATGTGTGTGATTCCTGTCAAATAAGGTCAATTGATTAAACACACAAATTAATGGCAGTGGATATCAATACATCTTTGTAATTCATGCTGTTGAAGGCAGCAGATGGAATTTTGTTCCCTTATGTATTGTTAACCACTCCATCAAAATAGAGTCAATGGGCAACATTCTCCTCCTCTTATTCCCAGCTGAAGAAATCAAAACCCTTCCTAGCAACAGAGCTCAGAGTGCAGACTGCCACAGAAGCTACTCACCAGTTTTGGGTAATCAACCCTTAGGTACAGGCTAGTATTGATTAACTTATAATGGCTTCTTGTCTTCTGAGAAAAGATGTGTTATGCTTTATAAAGCTCTGGAACTTGATCTGTTCAAATCTGCCTGCATCAATCTCTATTTTTTAAAGGAAACAAAGCCTATCTGCTCAAGTTTCCTAATTGCTAATGTTTTAAAAATACAAATACTTATAGCCTATAACATATTTTACAAAAGTAATTGGAATTTGCCATAAATTTCTGTCAATCCTTCTGCTTTATGGATGGAAATATCTCTTCAGCTTCTCTGTACTGTTCCAGAATGTCATCATATTTGATAGGTTAGGCTCAGTCTTCTTTAGGACTGTGTTGTATGGGAGACAGATTTAAGACAGGGAATATTTATTTAATAGTGTAGACAGGTGGGAAGAGTTGTTTCACATCACTAATAAATCTGCATATTCATTGGTAGATAGTTGATAGTTCTATGGAAACTGGTTCTTTGGGGAAATGTCTTACTATGATAAGCACAGAGGTCATGGCTTGTGGGCAGGACAAAAAAGCAATCTTGTTCTCCTGGTGAAAAAGCAGTGGCAAATGAGCAAATGGAAGTGCTGAACCAGCACGACTTGTCTCTCTGCCAGGAACAGCTCTTTTGGTGCATTGCCAGGCGGACAAATGCTGAATTGCTCCTGGCCTGGGAAGGTGGAGGGAAGTAATCCAAGTGTAGGGTAGCAGAGCTGGCATGACTCAGAAATAGGAGAGGAGAAGCCTGGCTCATATCCAGGTGAAGGAATAGCAATGTGGATCAAGGTGGAAGTTTGTAAGTCCATACATGAACCTTTTCCCTTGTAACCAGTGGTGAAGCCACATCACAGTATGAGCTCTAGAGAAGAGGCAAAGGGTCTTTGACAAAAGGCTGGTTTTGAGAGATATAGTAAGAATCATTGTTCTTTATGATCATGTAGTTAAAGTCCCCGTAATATATCCTTGAGTGAAGAGGTTTAATCCCTCTCTTCCCTTCCTGCCATGATATTAAAGTGTATTAATTTTGACTCTGCCTGCCCACACAACCTTTCTGATGTTTTACAACAGTCTTTTGTGAGGAAACACTAAACCACTGTGCATTGCTGATGCAGGCTGTGTGTAGATGCTGCCAGGCTCTGCACACATGACAAACAATGCAATTCCCATGGTGTGAACTCTTGCCAGCTCTCATATGTGTTGTCAACCTCAGCTACACAACTACCTTAAAAACAGTCCAGAGGTCTCCAGATGAATGCAAATCTAGAGTAATGAAATGAAGATTTCCAAAACAAAGTGATGAGAATGTAGGTTGTTTAACAGGGACAAGAAAAAACAATCACAAGTTGCACCAAGGGAGGTTTAGACTGGATCTTGTGGGGAAAAGAAGAAAAAATTTCTTCACCAAAAGGGTTGCCAGAAACTGGAAACTGCTCCCCAGGGAGTGGAGGTATTTAAAAGATGTCTTGTTGTAGCATTTAGGGACATGGTTTAGTGGTGGACTTAGCAGTGCTGAGTCAACAGTTGAGCTTGATGCTTTTAGAGGTTTTTTACAATCAAACCTTCTCTGATTCTATGATTTTGATCACCTAATAACACCTTGTAACTTTCAAATTATTTTACTTAATGAAGTTTGCAAGACTCACTTATTTTGTTTTTTTTTTCTGCTTGGAAATTATCTGTTTCCTTATGTGAACACAGAATTTAAACTGGAAAAGTATATACACATTGACATGCTGTAGTCACACAATAACATGCAAGAAGTAATACCTGTAGGAGTGTTAGTCCATTTTACTAAGTGCAAACATTCATGGCTTGGGAGATCCAAATTCAATTTTCTCTGGCCCATGGCAGGGTGAGTTGGAACTAGATGATCTTTAAGCTCTATTCCAAACCTTTAATATTCTATGGTTCTCTTAATTCCCTTTCTCTGCTTGATGGACTTTCAGTCTGTATTTCAAGTTTCTGAATAGGGCTCAAACGACTGTAATTGCAGTAGTCCTCACAGGCTTCTCTCAGTCTCTGTTAATGTTTTTTTCTCTTGTGAATGAATATTCAGTAGTAGAGGGACTGAGTCTCCGTCATCTCCTGAGTTTTACAGTTAGAGCAGAGTAGCATTTTTATATTTTGGGTGCTTAAGTTCTTCTTTTGCTTGAGGGCGAGGGGTGAAAAGCAGAGAATATTAATTTAGCAGTTATTAATTTGAAATTATGTATTTTTGTATATTCTTCATGAGCTGTTCTACTTGCTATAAAAATATATTTAAGTGTTGATAGTGGTTTTCTGGGAAATGCAGCACCTGAGTATAACATCTGTTCTGGAACACATTTAGTTTTGTGTAGGAGCATAAAAGCATCAAGAGAATACAATGAATTAGCTTATAATTAAGTGATTATAGCTTGGTGAGTCCCTAGAAATCAGGAGGTGGTGGGTTCAAATTAACTGAGGGAGAGTAAAAGCCTTGAAAGGTCCCCCTCCCACCGTGATTGGATGCCCAACCTCGCCGCTTCTCGACCATGAACACTGCTGCTCGTGTCAGTTTTGTGAAATCAGCCCTTCATTTTCTTCACTTTTCACATCTTCTCTGAAATGCAATATTTCATTTTGGCTCAGAGAAAAGTAATTTCGTCTAAGTTTGGTTTTGGGAAGAAAAAAGCCCAAACAATGAATGTTTATTCAATTTGTTTTTTTCTAAGTGGGCTTAATCAGTCAATGAAGTGGGCAAGGCAGAGGGGTGGGTACATTATTGATCTGTGTGTCCCAGTCTGATTCTCCTAAAATTTTCCCCCTTGTAGTCCAAGAAAAGAAAATATGTGTTTATTTATTCAGAACATGAACAGGGATGAAAATCAACACACAGGAAAAATTGCTGTTTGGATAAAGAGAGTTCTATTTACTTCCTCACAAGTAGTACTGTCTAAATCCTTTTCCACAGTACACCTGAAATCCTTCCAATGCTTTGCAGAGCTCTGTCTACAACTTGTAAATACACGGGAAAGAAGAAAAGCAGCAGTAACAGACTAAGACAATAGTAATGAACTGTGGAGTCCAACTGCTGATAACAACAGGAGTTTAATATTAGCCATTAACCTCTGCAAAACCCCTGCATTCAACTTGGAACCAGCTCTCAGAAAATATTACCTTTCCTATCCATATGCAACCGAGAGAAATATTCACTTCTGGAGTACAGGCAATTACAAAATCTTGTGTTGGTTAAGGGTGTTGAGAACAAAAGAGCTGAAGAAACAGTGAAGCTTAAGATGTGGGGATGCTCAAAATTTTGCAAGCAATTTTTTTATTTTTGTGGAAGAGCTTGTCACTTCTGTGCAGATAAATGATTTCTCCTGCAGAGACTGCAGGTTATCTTCAGTAGTTAAAGATGGATTTCTGAACTGCAGGAGGCAGGGAAGTGCATGTCTAGCTGAAACTTCAAGACAATTCTCAGAGTTAACTGAGTAACTAAGAGTTTGTGTGCAAGTACAAACACACCCCAGGAAAAACACATTTCTGAATGTGGTAGGGGAAAGAAAGGGAGGGAGACTAAGCATTTCCTTCAGTATCATGTTTTAAGCAGCTCTTTTCTTTGAAAAGGCTGCTGCTAGCTCATATGATGGCTTGAGTTTTCATGATGAGAAGTGGCCAAGTTTGTCAAGAAGAGATGATGTATTTTACTGACTAGAGTTCACCTTCTTCCAGCTTTATCAGACAAGCTTCTGGGAACACAGTCTGAAATGCATGCCAGTGCCTTTAATACAACAAGAGTAACTAAAACAGTACTGCTTCCTGCCAAAAACGACTTTGCATTTATCTTTAGATTGTTGTGGATAAAAGTAATATTATTACTATGAAAATAATACCAAAGGTGGGGAATTTTTTCAGTTTTGGAATGTCTCACAGGTCTAATTTATTGCTCTGGACACGTTTAAGTCTGAACTGTTATTGTGCTTGCTGTTCAGTAAACCTGGATTCCCTAAGCTGAGTTCTTCTGGAGATTATAAATGGACTTATCTATTAAAATATATTAAACATTCAAACTTCCTTCAAGTTCCTTTTCTTCTTAGATTTTACATTCAGTATGTAGAACCAGAGTAGTCAGTGGTTTTTCCATTCTGTGAATATTTGAAGCTTTTCTCCAGCACAATTTGTTTTTGAGAGGGTTTCATGTTATTTCATAACTTTGCCATCTTAAAACACCACAGTATTTTGATCATGAATGCAAACAAAACAATAACAACAAAACCCCACAAAACCTCTCCCCTGGAAATGCTGCAGTGATTTTGTGATGCAATGAATTTATAATTAATTGGTAATGTAAGAACTACTCTTAGCCTGTAATCTTGTGATATTCTTTTCAAAATGGATCACAATATGGAAGGAAAACTAATGATGGCTTTTCAGCATGACTAAGCTTGTCTACATAATATTTCTTCTTCTCCAGCTAATTTTTCTCCTTCAGGGGGAAGATGACGACAATTATTTGAAATGCTGAAAAAGTGGGAAAAATCTTCAGGATGTTTTGTTGAAAGCAGAGAGAAACCAAAATTGAAACAATTAGATAACCAACTCCCAAAACTCAAAAAACCCCAAACATTGACATGCTTAACCACGTATCTATATTTTTCCATCTTATGGATTTAAGTAAATTATCTGCTATGGGTTTAGGTACAGAAAAGAAAATCTTAAATTTCAACAACAAAATCCCAGGACAAACAACTCCTGTAAGAGTTTTAGCACCAAAGAAAAAAGAACTCTTTAAAAATTCTGAAACATTAGAGTTCTTCATCGTATTGAATGTGGTTCTTCATCACTGTCTCCTCTCAGCATCAGCTTTTTTCTACTCTTCTGTCCCATCAAGAGAAAAAAGTCTTATTTCAGAGGCCAGTTCTTACCATTTTGTAGACTCCATCTTCTAAATCACACTGATTTTTCTCTATCATTATTTTGGCTAGTTCAAGTTCCTTCCTAAGTTAAGTTTTGCCTATCTAATGGATTTTATTGATAAGCATAAGCAACCTATTCCAAGCATCTCTTTCAATCTTCCACGTTGCAGATTTATAAACAAGCTATTCTTAACCGATTCAAATGACAATGATGCTATGTATTAAAGCTGTTCTAAAAAATGAAAACAAGATTCAAATCAAGAAAAGTATTGGGAACCTTTTTACATGACTTCACTTTTTTCATCCTTAAAAATTGTCAAATTCTGTAGTTTTTCATCCAGAGTGAATAACACACTAACTCCAAAGTCAAAAAGTAGCATACAGGGACTTCCAGAACCACAGTAGTCAAGGACCTGAAGCTTTAAAAAAAAGTCAAATATTTAAAATATTGAGATAAACTAAGAGAGTTTCAACTATTATAAACATGATGTATACCATCTTTTCATTACAATTTTGTTGTTGGTTATAATGCTTGATGCATTAATGCCAATTAATCAGTTTCTTTAAAAAGACTTAAAAAAAGAGTACCATTCTCTTTGGCAAAAACTAAATCAACACAAGACACTATTCAGGATAATGAATATTTGTTAGTTGACATGTTTATGGTGTGCTGAAAGCACAATAGAAAATAGAAAAAAAAACCACTTTAACTTCTACGTGATAAATTTATTCAGTCTTGCTTAACTAATGTGTATATTTTTAGATCTCCAGGAAGCGTTATCACCAAGCTAATGATAAAGTCATAACTTTCCACTTTGATGTCCTAATCAAAATTCCTCTTTCTTTTAAAGAACTAAAATATTACGAGTTACTAGGAATTCAAAGCGTGGCTAAACTCAAAAGAACCATGTGGTGAGACAAAATTTTGGGGAAAACTGTGGGAAGACAGATGGACATAGAGCTAAAGGCAATCTTGCCCCTGACATATTGCAGCTGTGTTAATTACCAAAGAGTGGGAACAGCCTTGCCCTCACAGCTCTGGGTGTGATAAAGACTGAGTTGGTTGCTATAGGTATTTGGAGTCTGCTGGCCGTGCTGTGAGGAGGAAGGGACAGGAGCTTGGGCAAGGGACAGATCAGGTGAGCCCCTGTACGAGGGACAGACAGGGTCAGGTGGCCGTGCCAGGGACAGGAAGCAGCGAGCTGGAACTGCAGAAGGAAGAGAGAAGGAGCCAGAGCTGTGTGGAGCTGCCCTTGGGCGGCTACATAGAAAAGGTATGGGAGACTTTTGGATAACAAGGTGCTGATATACTTGAGGCCCTCAGAAGTTCTATTGAAGCATTCTGAGTGTTGTGTCTGTCTTGACTCTGACTGGAAACCCCTAATGCACAGCTGCATAATGTGACCAAAAGCCAAGGAAATGTGTGACTGGGTTCCTTTCACATGCCCATCTCCCACTGAAAAATGGAAAGGGTGTAACTTATTAGTTTCTTATAAATACTTCATGAAACAAGGCTTATGTAACAGGCAGACTTTTTAGCAATATATGCACCATCCTTTTGCTGCTTCTTTCACCCAATATTGTCTCTCCCATGCCAGGATATTTTTTTCATTATCTATCCTTTCCAGAAGCTAACAGCAATAAAATATTTTGTGTCAGAAGACAAGAAACTGCTTGGAATATATAACATTTTTTTTTCATGAGGGCCACAACCATTTCCTAATTATTTGGTGTTGTTCTGATTTGATTAAAAGACTTTAACATGCAATTTTTTTACAAGATTGAAGCTGAAGATTATTGACATGAGCAGACCAGTGCTATTGGGGTGATGAACTATAGAGGTACTTGAAAAGAGAGGTCACTACAAAGAATATGATGTATCATGGTTTATTAAACTTCAAATCAATACTGTTAAAAAGAGACAGCCCTTTTGCTCTCAACCTACTTCTTTCTCCTTTTGCTTTTAGATTTTTTTTTCTTTTTTATACACCTTTTAATGAAGATCCTTCCTGTACATCTACATCTTTGCCTTCTCACACTGCTTTTATTCTCTCTTTCCTTTTAGCACCATTTTCCTTGTTCTGTCTTTATACTTCTGCTTAGTTAAGGACAGTAAACTTTTCCTGAAAGTCACTACAACCTTTCAGCAGATGGCACTGTTATTTAGTCTAACTAGCAGGGCAACATAATTAACTTAAACCTCTTTCTCAAACAATGAAATAAAGACACCTTTTTGACTGCATTTCCACCTTACAAACAAAACCAGTGGCAGAATTACTGATAAAATGCTGTAACATTATTTTAACCATGGATATGATAAAAATACGCTGCTGGATGCCAGGCATCCTTTAAAGGGATTTAGAAAAACTGCTTCTCTTCTTAGCAAACAAGTTTGGGGGGGGATTTATGGCATGCACATAACCTTGTTACCCAGAGCCATGCTGTGGTTGGTGTGGTTATCTCTGTGTGTGTGTGTGAGGGCTGCTGGAGGCAGGAGTGCAGATCCCCTGCCCGTGTGTGGTACCAGCCCAGCCTGGCACGGGGCTCGCCAGGTCCTGCCCTGCAGGTTCCACAGATGCCTGGGGAGCCTGGTGGAGAACAAGCAACTGCTCTGCCAATGCTGTCAGAAAAACATGCAACTCCTGTCAGCTCCAATTACAGGGAGAAGAGGAATCACATCCCTTCGCTCTGTCCCTGGTGGCACTCTGGCTGCTGGAAGGCAGCTGTAAGCTGTAAGCAGTCTGCTGCCAGCCCCACTGTCTTTCCAGCAGCTCCATTTTGAGGTTCCCTGAGGTGGAAAACCATATTCTACCAGTATGCTTCGAGTGATGCATGAACTTCTACTTGCAGTTTGTTCCCACGATGTTTCTCTTACAGCTAGCGCTGGCTATTTTACCTCTAATACATCCTGTGGCTTTTCAGGTTCAGCTGCCTTTTGTGTTCTTGCCAGAGCAAACTCTGAATGTAAAGTTGCAACTATTACCCCCTGTTGTGCTTCCACCATTTGGGAAAGATAAGGAAAAGTAGAGTGGGATGGGAAAAAAAATAGTTTGATGTGACCTGGGGGCTCCTTGCGATCAGCAATATTGGGCTGAAGGGGCCCACCTTGAGAGTAGGCACATAAATAAGAGACAGCCTGCAGGATGTGGTCATGGGCAAAGCTCTCATAACTTTCCTGGGTGTTTCTCTGAAACACCTGAACAACAGGATGCACTGGAGGTCTGTGTGAAGTTACAGTACTGCTACCTCACTCAGATGGCATGGGCAGGGTGGGACAGCTCACAGCTGCAGTACTGTGATGGACAGAGACTCTAGGAAGTGTGGCTGGGAAGGTGGGGAGGTTGAGTTGGCTTTTATGTGAGCCACAGGAATGTGTAAAGCTCTGCCTAGACACAGACAATGAGCCAGGCATGAACTGGGTCAAGAGGAGGCTGACAAATATTGGTGATTTTTTGGGGGGTGTCTGCTACACACCACCTGATCAGGATGTAACAGGAGATAAAGTCCTCTTCAGACAACTGGGTGCATCCTTATTTTTGGCAGGTCTGGTCTTCACAGGTAGCACTCTAATATCTAATATCTGCTGGAGAGGCAGCACAGGTTTGAGTGCAGTAGTGACAGCAACTTCCAAACACAGATGACCAAGGAGTCAACGAGGAGAGGGCACTCTGATGGGTCTGATTAATCCAAGAACTGATCAGGGATGTGAGGGTCTGCAGCAGCCTTGACTGCAGGGAACATGAGATGGAGAAGTTCAGGATGCTCAGACAAGAAAACAAGGCTAAAAGCATCATCACATCCCTGGTCTTCATAAAAGCAGACTTTAGCCCTTTCAAGGGCTTTAAAGAATCTGATGCAATACAAAATAGAATCTGGAGAAATAAAACAACAAAAGCAGACTCCAGGAAAGTTGGTTTACTTTCAAGAACCACCTGCAACAGTTCATCCCAACACACAGGAAACCAAGAAAACAGAGCAGGAGGCCTTCATGGATGAACCAGGATCTCCTGACTAGATTCAGATGTCCAAAGGAAGTAGATAAAAGATGGAGGCAGCGTTGGACAATCCAGAAGAAACATAGAGATACTGTCCAAGTACATGGGGATAGGATTATGAAAGCCAAAATCCATCTGGCAAGTGATGTAAAGAAAGATTTTAGGCACAGTGCCAGCAAGATTGAGAACCTTTTCTGCCTTTTCCTTTCACTCTTACTTACCTCAACCCTCCTAAACATTACTGTTGCTCTCAACAGCAGGCTTCTCTTCTAATTTACTTTACTCCAGCTACCACCATGCAAGATCCACAGTTCCTCAAATATCTAGTCTTTTCCTATTTGCCATCTTAACTGTATTTTTCTATACTTCTCATTTCTGCTCCTCATTCCTTTCACAGCCCTGTTTTTTTCCCTTGACTATCAAGCCACTTTCTAGAGGAAGTCACAGTCCATCACCTCCCAGACATACACATAATTAAGGCAAATTAAGTTGCCAGGTTTCGTACAGTGTTTGTCTATGATTCATAGGCTGAGAATGGAGGTACAGATGCAAAGCCTTTTAGATGCTTTACTTTTATTCCTGAAAGACTTCCTGCTGCTATTCCCATGCCCTCCACTCCTCCCTTTTCCAGCTTCCTTCTGTATTTCATGCTTCCTGGTGCATGTCCATGTCCTATCCTGTCACTGTATTTCCATTGTCCATTTGCCATTCACTGAACAGTAACTAAAGTCTTTCATCCTTCAGTCATGCTTCTGTAAGTTTCTCTGAAAGCCTTTTAGATTTCTTCATATTTTTATCTGTCTGCTTAATAATTAGAAAATCTTACGGATTCTTTAACCTCAGATGTGACTTTCCTACCTGTGCACTCATCTTAGCTATGGTTCTGTAAATCTTTTTTAGAATAAGTTGCTGATCACAACTTCCTTTCATCAGGACTTAATCCTTAGTCCAAAAGTTATGTTGCAATTGCTTTCCAGTCTTGATAAAGGGAGAAAGTTAATGTTGGAAAGCTTCCAAGTGCATCAAAGTGAGGAAGGGGTGCTAAACAGTAATGAATCTGGGAGCAGATGGTGGGGCTGTGTGATTGCTATGGAAAATATTTAGACTTTAATAAGCAAACAAATATTAGGAGAGAAAAAATATTTCAATTCTGCTAATATTTTTGTTTAAACATATTTTTCCTGGAAATGTGGTGATATGAAAACCATGTTTTCACAAGATTGTCATTCGATGCCGTTAACAAATAAGAATATCACGGCAGATGAAGTTGTTTTTCAAATCACATCATTGCATGCTTATTAGAAAAAAATTAATGGCATATAAACATCATTTACATTTATTCATATGTAAATGTGATAGTATGTGGATACATATGGTAGGATACTACCATATGTAGTAGCATCCTATTATCTTTCTTGCTGAGACAACTCTTTGCAGAGGAATTTTAGGTTTCTGGATTAAAAGGAAAAAAAAATTTGATGCTGAGAAATGAATGAGTTTACTACAAATTCAATATAATCTAACTTGAGTTTACTACAAATTCAATCTAATCTAACTTGATGGTTGCAAAAACTCCTTTATCTGTTGGACTACGGATGAAGAGAAACTGCTCTTTTGTTGGGCCAGCCAGATAGTGGACCCAGAAAATATGGGTGGAAAATGTGACTGCTGTCAGAAGCCAGAATATAACACAACAGTTTATTAACTGATATTGTCCCTTTTTGACATAAAATGTGTAAGATTTAAAAATATTTAGTATTTAAAAAATTAACAATAATGTGGAAAAATCTGAACTGTATTCTTTGTTTAAATAAATCCTGTAGAATTGGATAAGGATGAGAGTTAAGGTTTTGACCAAGGAGTTTAATTTATACTCTATGAATTTGCCATTATTACATTGTCTTGTTTTTTTTCAGTAAAAATACTGTGTTACAGCCAAAATATTTGCTGTCAGAAACCAAAACAGATTTTAGCATAAACCCCCTAAAACTCAATATTTTTGAAACATTATGCTGTAAATCTCAAAAGGACATACTCAAAATATTTTTTCTGCCCCTTTGGAAAAATGATTGTTACCCCTTCTGTTTGGCTTCCACCACCCAAAGCTGACATAAATTGCTTAATTACAGGTGAGAGTTTCAATGTTTAGCATTCTTTGATTCGGAAGCATCCCAGCATCCTCCTCTGGCTCAGACCAGAATAAAACCTGCTCCAAAAAGAAGACTTTATTTATGTACTGATAAAACAAAAATGTAAGAGAAACAGATGCACTTTTCTAGTACTTGGTAGCAACCTGATTTATGATATGTAAAACTATTTAAACTACTCAAGTACTTCAAGACCATTGATATATCAGGAATATTATACATCTCAACCATAGATTCTATTTGATTAATTCTGTAATACTGTTGGAGCTTTTATTATTATCCATGTTCTTATCCCTTGAGTTAGTCTTACCATTGATGAGAACAAAAATGCTCTCTACCTTAGTGGAAGAGCAAAATTTTTGGAAGCAACATTCTTTAATATTTTGGAAGTCCTGTGAATTATCTGAGTAATTTTTAATATCTTCAAAATTCATCTATTTATTTCTTCCTTATGCCTTTTCTTTGAAATAATATTGCTGAAACTTTGTTGCAGTTTTCCAGACAAGATGTTATTTTAAGAATTTTTGGTGGTTTGAAATAACAATTTTTAAAAAGATCAGTTTTGCCCTTTTACATAATCAAGGAGAATTACTGTTGTTACCCATCCTTAACTGGTACTGCTTTGCAAGGAAGTGAAACTTTAAATTAGGGTAGGGTTGGTTGTTCATTTGGGTTTGCTTTTCTTTTTAATATCACAGATTATTTTATGTATTTAGTTATAATTTTTGATGGAGCAAAATATCCTTACCTACTGTAGAACATCTGACATGAAATGAATTATTACTTAATGGTAAACTACCTACCTTAGCAAGTTGTGCCTCTTGTGCTTTTGAAAGTAGGACTCTTCACTCATCTAGAATAAATGCTTTCTAAATTTTTTTCATTTATCTAGGAGGAAAAAATGTTTTGAGGGCAGGGGTCTAAGTTAAATAACACACTGAGTTTTGCATACATCTAGGAAAAAAATGTTTGAAAATCCCCAAACTTTGCTTTTCCTTATCAGAATGTATTTACCTATTAGAGTTTCTTTTGAGAAAATGTATGTCTAAAGCCTAGGTAAGAGAACACCATATTTCAGAAGCACTGAAGACCATCAGCACTTTTATTTTCATTCTAAAAACTAATTACAATACGAAAGTTAATTTTTAATTAGATGCAACTCATTTACTGATGATATAAAATTACTTCCCAGCTATAATAATATAGTTAGATAAGGTATATTTTAATTAGTTCAGATATCTTAAATTGGAAGCAAAGGAAGGCATCGATTTGGACAAATGCAGAGTTAGGTGCATTTCAAGTATGTGGGCTGCAATTTATTCACATGATCAAACACAAAAGTAAAAGCCTTTCCAGGACTATTAATAACTGAGGAACTTGGTTCTAAAAATCCTGAAGGAAGCATACGGTAAGGAATCTATTACAGTAATTATAGTGGCATCAGTTAAATCCTTACTGCATTAGAATAATGGCTATGCAGAATATCTTGAACCAGAGAAAAGTATATCCTTATATCTGTATCAACTGTATTTTATAATGAGCATTCTCTATGGCAATGTGGGAATTTCAAAGCTTGCTCCCACTTTCTTTTTCAGTTTAACTCTCTGCAAGGAGACTGTTGCAATTTCAGATCAAGAAGTAAAATGCCAGAGGAGATTTATAAGGGGTTGACCAGACTTCAGTGAAATTTGGAAGGTTTTACAGGAATTTTATTATTAGATACATATCCAAAGCCAGTAGGATTCTTTGTGATGCTGATGAATTGCTTCAGTGTGACAGGACTAGTAAGCATGTAATGTATTCATGCAATCTGCAGGGAAAAAACACAAGAGATTTCAGGAAGCCAATGTAAAAATGCTTGGTGACCAAACACAGTCAAGGATTTCACATCTCAGGACAAGCTGTTAATGGAAATTCCTGGATAGTGCACATCAATAAATTTAACTCTATAATTCAAATGGGCAATGAACAGTTTACTGAGATATGTTTCCTATGGTTAAGTCCAGTAGTCAGGCTGGGCAGGACACTTTTTATTTCCTCCATCATCTTTCTTGGTACTGAGGTCAGGCTGACAGACCTGAATTCCTTGGATTTTCCTTCCAATCCTTCTTGTAACTGAGTGGTGCATCTGCTAGTTTCCAGTCAATGAGGACTTCCTCAGTTAGCCTGAAGTGCTGGTAAATAAATGATTGAAAGCAGCTTGGCAAGCTCTTTTGCCAGCCCATGGATTTATAGGTGTTTGCTTGGCATACAGGTCACTAACCATTCCTCCTGGATTATTCATTCAGCTCCCCATCACTAACTTCCAGCTCTGAGGGGTGCTGAGTACAACTTGTTTTGTCACTAAAGACTGAAGCCAAGAAGGCATAGAGTACTTCATGCTGTTCCTCATCCCTGGCAGTGTGCTACCCTCCACATCCAGACAAGGATGGAGACTCTCCCCAGCCCTCCTTTTGCTGCTGATCTATAGAAACTGATATCCAATGGTCAATGATTTTGACAAGTCCATGGTTTTTTCTCTTCCCTACATCTGTTTTATAAGGGTTTTCCTTACAAATCATCCTGCTCCCTGAGTGTGGTTTCTGCAGCTAAAGGACAATGCAGGGCTGCTTTCTTTCCCAGAATTCCTAAACCCTCTCTCTGCAGCAGCCCCAAGTCCCCTCTTATCAGGAGAGGTGAGGGGACCAGGACAGCAGGGAGCATGCTGGGGCAGTTCTTCACTGCAAGGATGTATCAGCATGAGGACCAGGGTGTGCTTCCGATAAAATATCATTTAGGAGCCTTTCTGTTTGCTTCTTCTCATTTTTTCTCAATTTTTTGTTTATTTGGTGTGAAGATTAACAACCCTCCCTCATTTTCACACATGACAAGCTTTCCTAACTGATGGCAGGTAAGATAAAAAAAGATGAAAATGGAAACAAGTTCTGAATCCAGCTTAGATGTGTAACATAACAATGATAATTAGAGAGTCTTTATCTGACACTGTTGTTGCTTCTCCAGTCAGAAGAACTTGGATTGTATTACATGTTCTCATGGGAGTTTCTCCTAACTGTTCCCCCCGATCACTGGTTATCATTGTAGTTTGCTTTGTACAGCTTTTATTCACTGTGGGAAAGTGTATATATTCCTTTCTGGAAAAGGGAAGGAACTGTGTGTTATCTCAGAAAGGCTATGGGGCTAAGTATCAATCCAAAGTTCAAAATTTCCTCCCTTCTTCTGTAAATAACAGCAGTGCAGCTAATGTAGAGGAGGAAAGAGCAGTCCTTCAGCAGCAAAAAAGAAAAACTTCTCTAAAGTAGGGTTTCAGGAAAGTCAGGACGTAGTAATTAAGAAATTTGCCTCCTCCGTACTTTCAAATAAAAATTGAAGTTCCACAGAAATTAAGGCAAATGGTAGAGTCCATTCTTTCTGTTTATGTGTTTTCCTTTGCCATAAAAGTGCACAAGGATTTCTCTGGTTGTGTCTCAGTTTAAAGCTGAGCCATTTGCACTGAAACATCTTGATTTGTCAAAGCAAAAATTCATCTGGTCTATCTGACAATCATCTATTTCTGAGCAATCATGGCACTTCACAGGAGCTGGGGACTGCTGGCCTCATCCCTGCTATGGATGCAGCCCTTTGGCATCTGCTGTGACAGTTCTGCAGTAATTCTCAGCTGACCCAAATTCAGTGTTCCATGGAAATCCAGAGCTCAGTGATGGAGAACATGCTAATCACATCCTGTGCAAAGATGGGGAGGGTTATCCTTACAACTGGAAGGAGATGCAGCTTGAATGACCAAACCTCTGTAATGAGGGGGCACACAGCACACAAAATCTTCTCTTGCCCACTAAAAGGTCATGGCAGAAGATGTATTCTGGCAGCCTGTCACTGATTTTTGTTAAAGTGCGAGGGACAAAAGCTTTTATTCTCTGTAGTTATATGTGTGTTTTTCTGCTCTCTCATGCTTTGTGTCTTTCCAGCCAGCCCTCCTTGTCCTCCTGCACACATCAGTCAGGCACAGTTACACAAACCCATCCGATAGTGCCCAGCAAAGAGCAAACCTGAACATCAATCTTCACGATTCTCTCTGGCAGCATAAGAAATATCAAAATACACAGTTAAAAACTCCTAAACTCAACAATTCTTCTCATTTTACAGGTAAAACTTTCTAAAAGTAACTTGTCTTTAATCTAGAGACTGGATAATTTTTCAGATTTTTACTTTTTCCATGTACAAACATACACATTTGTGTGGACATATGTGTGTGTACACATACAATGAATGCTCTCTTTCCAGAAATGCTCTGGTCTCTAAGTCAATTTTAAAGATACAGCAAAGCAAAGACATGGAATAACAGAGACATTTTGAGATTTTTTGTGTCTAAGGATTGACATGCATGATGATGATAAATTAATTTTATATTATTCCTAAAATCTGGAAATGAATGCATTAACAAATTAAACTGCAAGACAGACATAATTTACTGTCTCAATTCACAGTCAGATTAATGAAAGGATCATGCAAAGAGTGATAGGACTAAACAGTTTCATATTACTTCATTTATGTCAGTGGCAGATGCAAAAGTTTGCGTCTAGAAGTTTAGATAGCTATTTTAAGGGGTCAATATTACAGAAATAACAAAAGTTTTCACCTATATATATATATGTATTTATGGTGGCAAAGTATCTAAAGGGATTTGTTCCTCGAATCTTGCAAGGAATTTGAAAACCTCCTTAGGAGAACTGATTTTGTGGTTTATGGGTTGATTGTTTTGTTTTTAATTTATTTTTAGGGGAAAGAGAACAGACTGGACTCTCATTTGTCATTGCAGAACCTCTCTCTCCTTCCTCAAAAGTTGCAATCTTGCTTTCAAAGTCTTCAAAATTCTCTTGCAGTTACCATCTTTCCAACTCTGTAACTTGTCTGCTCTTCTGTTCTCTATAACATCAAACACCAGCTACTTATTTTAATATAAATGTCTTACAGCCTATCCTTCCTTTGGTTGTATCTCCACATATCTATCTTATCATAAACAGATAAATTCACAGAACTTACTGTGGTTTGATCATAATGTTCTTGGGTATATTTTCTTTTTTTTTTTTTTTTTTTAAAACAACTTTCCTTGTGTTTACTCTTTTCTCTTGACAATTTTTTCCTGTCAAAATCTATGCAGTTATTTTGTTCTCCTTTTTCAAGTCCATGAGACTCTATTAATTACTTGTTTTTAAAAAAAACTTAGTCTTTCTATTCTTCGTAAACATGGGATTAGAAACCTGATTTGTTGAATGTAGACCCTGCCCATGGCAGAGGAGTTGGAAATAATGATCTTTAAGGTCCCTTCTAACCCTATGGTTTTTCTGATTCTATGACTTTTAGTGAAATTATATTGTTTTTTTTGTTCATTACTCATGCTATTGTCAGCTACAATCTGTGCTCTGCTGTATTGTATCTGACAAAAAATGTCTTCCTCATCTACATTTTCTCATTCAGTATTTGTTTGTCATTACTTCCTTCAGGTGCATTAAGATGCCAACCTTATATTATCTGTGGTTTGAAAGAATTCACACTGTAAGAGTTTTCCCATTTCAATTTACATGACTGGCTTTCCTATTAAATCAAGGGGAAATTTCTTCTGATTCCACAAAAAAACTCCACTGAGTACTTTTCATTTTTTTCTTCAGTTAAGAACAGTTAGTATTGCTAAAGGACTGTAAGCAGAATTCAGACCTACATTTCTCAAATTTGTTTTTCTATCAGAGTATTTATTATAAGGAAGCTTCTAACTTCACTGTTCTACATGATGTACCTGACATTTTTACTTTTTTTTTTCCTTAGTGAAGAAAACCCGCACAGTTTTAAACAGGGAATTGGTTCTATTGTTTGTGCTTGCATAAGGCACTGTTAGTGCAAAAGGTTCTCAGGTTCTTTCCTAGCAATCAGAAGTTATTTCATGATAATTTTCTGATTTATGAAAGAAGGAAGATTGAACCCAGAAGGTACCAGATGTCACCCAGAGCCACGTCTGCTCAGTTCCATAAACTACCAATGAAACTCAGATATGAAGCTTTAATAGTCCAAACCAATTAATCCAACAAAGTGAGACACTATGGCTAGAAAATGATTAACTGTTTATTCTGTTTTCCATGCTAGTTAGTTTGTGCACAGTCAATTCATGTGAAGAAATGGTCTGTTCATGGGAAGTAGCTGATTTTCCTTTCTACTTCCAACTCAGTTCCTTTAAAGAGTGTATTTTACTGCTAAGACTCATCCTTATTGATTTGCACAAGAGAGAAAGATTTATTTGTGTGTTACAACTCCAATTAAAAGTAGCAGGGGGTAAACAGCAAGCCTTACTGTTCACAAACACCCATTTATGCCTTTCTGAATGTACATTTTTACAAAGTCACTCCCACAATTCAAACTGACTGGGAAGTTGCTCAACTCAAAGTCCAAAATACCTGCTTGAAGAGGAAAATCGTCACTTGGCTTAGAATAAGTGCTGTCAGTCAATCTGCAAGAAGGCAAACCTGCTGTCTTTTTTTTTTTTTCTCCTTCTCTTCTTAATCTCTGACAGGGTGAGAGGAAAAATATGCTTATTGTGAGGAACTAAAGCAAAAGTTTTAAGCATTATCCAGTCTACAAAAGACCACTTCTGTTGACTTTAGGTGACCCCTCTAGGTCTGCTTTTTCTCATAGGCTTTTCCTGAGGGAAAACAAACAGAAAAGAAGTTTAGTACAGCTGGTAGCTATGTCAAGAAGAGTTCAGGCTTCAGAAAAGGCCAGCTTGTTGGCTGCCACGTCTAATTATTATGGCTTTATTGGATGTGCATATGTCTGGAACAAGGAATATGCACATTTTTATTAACATGTTTAAAAGATTGAAATGACAGTTATGTATGTCATTGTGAAATGACAGTTTTGTATGTCATTGTTATGTATTTCAACTTCAACTTTTTGTTTGACAAGAACTTCTTTATATTCATGGCTATAATTCCTTATGCTTGGAAAAATTATAAATATTCACTGTTGCTTGTTTAATAATTGAAAGTGCATAACATAGACACACAAACAGCCTGATGTATGTTAAAGCACACCAAAATCTGCTGATTCTCCTGAACCTTACTTTGCAATAAAGTAGCAGAGGGGCTTTTTCAAAAAACAAACAAAACAAAACCTCAAAAAGCCAACAAAAGTTTTTAAAAAAACTTTTGAGTGTTTTGTTAGAGTATATTTATTTTATTTTGAAATCACTCAAAATTTCTAAATTTCTAAAAACAGTGTACTCTTAATATAGAATGATTATAATATACTTCTAAACACATTATTATAATACAGATTTTAGCTTTTTCATTTTAAAAATATTATTATATCATCAATTGACTTCTGGAATCTTTGTTATTACAATTCTAGTTTAATTTTTGTACTAATTTCTGAGATCACAACAAATAGTTGCATTTTGGGCTTTGATTTTTTAATTTGTTGGGGTTTGTTTGTTTGTTTGTGTTGTTGTTGTTGTTTTGGATTGGGCTTTACATATTGACCATCCACATGAACTTAATTCAAGTAAACACTTATTATAGTACCCCATTTTAGGAGTATCTTTAATTTCTTTTTATCTACAAGAATATCACTGAATTAGCAAAATCCCAAACATAATACATATTTCTGTGTATATATGTGTGAATTGCTCACAAAACCTGGATGAAAATGGATTGAAAGCCATATGCATTTCAGCTTCATCAAGCTTAAGTATTCTTATGTAAACCTCATACACTGCTATGCTGCTGGATCTGCATATCTGACTGCCACAAATTCCACTTATTCTCCATCAGTAATGTGGCAGATTTGTGCTCTGACACTGTGCAAAGCATTTGCTTGGATGAGGTGGTGGCCCCACAGAGCACAGGGCATGTTCTCTGTGGAACTGTATTTATACTGAGGTAGAAAAGAGCCCACAAGGTTTTCCATTTGACTTTTTATTTTGAATAGATATGCTGGATTTAGAGCAGCAAGAGACTCCTGGGTTTGGTAATGAAATACAAATATAGATTTAATCTACCAACAGGTCAAAGCTTTGAGTCCACACAGATGATTTATATTTTGGCCATAATCACTCTCTCCTTCAGCAGGCACGTAATATCCTCTGTCTAGAATGGAACCCCTAAGAAATAGCATTCCAGTGCTTGTACCCTTTCTAATAATGGTTCAGGAACAGGCTTAAGTTCATGGGTTAGATTGCTTGAGGGTTTCTAATTATCATTATCCTTTTTTTTTTTTTTTTTTTTTCCATAGTAAGGATGTTTTCCACTTTGTAAAACTGTATTTTCTGGTTTGTTTCAGTGGTACTGCAAGGCCATAGAGTGGTAAAGCATGACTGAACTATTTTGTTGGAACTTGGAAAACCCTAACAGCCCAGCCCAAGAATTCAAATTTTTTAGAAGTTTAAACAGACATCTCTGTTGCACTGCCTTTCAGCCACCAGAGGAGTATAAGGGTTCCTGACTACACTAAGAAATTTTTTTCAGGAAAGAAAACCCAGAAATAAAATAAAAGAATTAGGTGAAGTGAATTTAAAGTAATTTTTATATGACAAAGCTCTTAATTTGCAGAAATCAAATCAAAATAAAGATCATAATGAATTTTTATACTATGCAATGTGAGCTGCCTCTTTTTAAAAATAAAATAATAATTTTCTTGTACAAACAGTCTGGATTGCTTTGTATTATAGCTATGACAAAAGTTCACTTAAAAATATATCAGACTAAGACATTTATGAAAGAAAAACATAATCACAGCCCTTGAAGCTCAATTCAGTAACTGTGGGAGAAATTGAAACAGACCTTTCTCAAATAGTTTGGCATCTTCTTATTATTTCTGATTGTGGAGGCTGCCATTGTTTTGGGGAAAATGCAGAAATGGAAAAAAATCTTGACTAAAGTTTTACATTTTCTTTTCCAAATCCCCTTACACAGCTCTTAAGTTGTTGGTTTCATGAAATTGGGAGCTGAGTACTGCCTTGAAAACACTAAAAACCTGTGAGTCTCCGTCTCTGTGCACATACCTTATCAAGCCTCCCAAATTTAAAATACGCTGTAGTTCTATCATGGAAGACCCCAGGAAACACATGGAGAGCAAGAAGCAGCACATGTTGCAAAAGAGATAAATAATACCATAAAAAGTGTTTGGCTTTCATAACATACACTCACATTCATCCCTGGGGGAGGAGGGGCCGTGGGGGGTAAGCTTAGATCCGCTTTCTAACACCTGGAATACCAAACACAATCATTATATTCCCCCTGCACCAGAACCTGCCTCCCGGCCCATGGGCTGTTTCCAGGCAACTCACGCACGCTTACCTCTTTCCCATTATTCATACACTGCAAACTTTCCAGTGCATTAACCTGCAATCTTTCATCTCTCTGGAAAACCTGCCTCACAGTCCGTGCATGCTTGCCACAATCTTCTGTGCTTTCCATTGCATACACGTGTCAAAAAATCAACCTTTTAGGACTTTAGCCAGGTTGTCTAGCTCGTACTTCTTTCAATTAGTTTATCACTTGCTATACCCAAGCACACCTTCCTGCCCTATAGCTACTAGTCACAAGGCTATCTTCATTATGTTAATCAGACTTTCCCAGCTAATACAATTAATTATAATTAGCTGATCCCTTTCTTCCTACACTTTGCTCCCCCAGGGGGATTAGGAGTTATTAAACTGAGTGAATACCCAATCCCTCTAGCATGACTATCCCCCAGGAGAGCCCCAGGGCTGAAAGGCAAGAGCTGCACTGCCCATGCCCTTGCCTGATCCAGCCTGGATGAGCAGTAGAAGACCCTCCAAGAGGTGTTGACTGAAAATGTGCCTTCCATTATAATCACTTTACATGCAGGATGGGAGTCACAGCAAGGCATTAATCATTAAAACGTGTTTTAAATCTGCTGTGGCTTTTCCTGCAGTACTAAGCTGGTGATTGTCATCAGCTCTGCTGCAGAGGCACACACTGCAGTTACTGCTGCACTGTTCTTTCTTCTCTTAGTCATATTGCAGACAAAACTCCCCTTACAGGTGTATAGCTGGTTGTCTACTGCCTGGCATGTAGAATTCTGTACAGTTAGAGGAGTCACAAAACTGCATTTACAATAAATGGATTCCAAAGGAACTGTGTCCCATCTGGCATTATTTTTCTGTCACTGTTTTGCCACAAGTGACCACCACATTGCTAAAGCCATCTTCAGCAATCTCATATGATATTTCTCTGTAAGCACCATCATCACCTGTGCACAGGCACATTGCTCACCAGCTAAAGATTCCAAATGCTTTGTACAGGCTTATGATGCAGAAGGCATATGTAAAATCTACAAAGCATGCAAATATATTTAAAAAAATGTATTGAAGAGGTAATTTGGCTACTCTGGATGACCCGAAAATACATGACCCAACAGCACAAATAAGGCTTTTGAAAGCCTGGTATAATGGAATAAAGAAAAGAGGTGAGCATGTCTCACAAGCATGCTTATCACCACCAAACAGAAATACTTGTAACTTACTGACAAATAGGAAAAATCAGGGAAATTACTATTAAAAATAGGAAATATAAATGAGTAAAAGTGAAAAAAGAAGTGCCAGGAGCAGTCCTCAATTAGCAGGGATAATGGTAGATGACAGAATAATCTATTCAAGCTTAAGCTCAGCCTTTTACTGACACCATTCCTCCCTTCCTGCCTTTTATATGCTCAGTGTGCATACACAGTTATCACAGTAGGTCTGGTGACACAGTGCAAGATTTGAAAGTGTATATCTGCTTACATCATCCTGAGTCACATTCCTTGCATACTTTACAATTACAATAATTTTTACCACAGTGACTGTAAATTCAGGCTGCTGACAATGAAATTGTAAATGGCCATGCTCCAGGGACAGAGAGCACACTCATACATCTCAGCCTCAGGGAGGAATTTCAAATTGAAATCACAAACTGGTTTGAATACCTGCTGTCATCATTCATTTGTGTACTTAATGACAACAAAATGACATCTGCGACCTCTGTGAAAATGACAGTTCCAGGTTCAGGGTCTACATGTTTCAGGGCATGTGTATTGCACATTTAAATGCTTCTTTTCTTGGACAGCTTTAAATTACTGCAGGGAGAGGACTGAAGGAAAGTATGTCAAATGAGACTGCAGCAAGGAAGAGAAGATCAGCAGATCTTGCAGTGTTAGGGGTGAGCTAAGCAGAGTTATACCTTGAGATTGTCTAGAGATTAATAAAAAGCCTAGAATATTTGCTGAATGTATGTCTCCCTGCATATATTTCTGTGTTGTGTTCAGGATCTTGTTTCTTGACAAAGTGGAAAGACACTTCATATAGCAAGCAAATTCTGAGAAAACTGATACTTTAAGAATCTAATACAAGAACCATCAATAGTCCAGACATATTTATTATGTAAAAAGAAAGAACCTTCTATACGGAAAAGTCTCAATGATCCAGTTAAAATTGTTATACATACACTTAGTTTCTATCCCTTGTAATGCTTACCCTTCCCCTGGTTCTCTGGGCCCCTTAGGGTCGTTGTTTCACAAGATTGTTTTGTTAGGTTGGTGGTTTCACACTTACGGTGCTGACAGGGTATTTCAGGGAGTTGTTGGGACCTGGAGTCCTCTGCTAGTAGGAATTTGATGATCATCGTGATGGTTTCTTCATCCTCACGTTAGAGATCCGTGTGTGGTCATATTTATGTGTTTATATTTATGTTAAGCTAACATGCTTTTACATCTTCCTCTTTCTTATTTGCGTCTGTATCCACATTATATTCAGTTTCATTGTATGGTACATTTTACATGTGGATTTAAAGATGTAAATTGTTGTTTTTATAGTGTGTGTATATGCACATGTAAGTCTTTATGTTTATACATCTCTCTTTCTGCACTCATATATGGAAATAAACACTGCTTTCTACATTGCACATTTGCAAATGGATGCTTTTGGAAGATTGAGACGCAAAGTTTTAGGTTCACACTTTTTTTACATGATTTCTGTGTGGCAAGCATATCCCAGAAAAGAATTCCTTCCACTTTGTCTGGGAAATTACCCTGTATTCCAAATTCTTTACATGTAAGTTATAACTGCTGGGGTTTCTTTAGATATTGGCTGAGTTGTCACAAGCAGATCTAATAGAATCCAAATTAGCATTAATGGATTTTAGCTCATTACATGTGATACAGACTTCTGAATTAGGCCAAAAGTATTTTTTTCTGATCTGTAAACTTAATTTATCCTTGAGAGCAGATTACATTAATTTACTGGGAAAACATGCATACACAGATGAACTTTAGAAATACATCTCTAATTCACATCTTACCTATTTCTTGAGTTGGTCTCTAGAGATTCTGGTGGGTTAAAGTCTTTTGCCCTCTAAAAGGCCCTGAGCCAGATGCAAGAAAGGAGCAGAATCTTCAGGTTCTTGTTTCTCAAGGTCTCTTTCTTTGATTATTGTTTCTTATCTCACAATTTGCTCTCTGCCTAGCCAAGGTCTATGCAGCAGCTCGGGCACCAGACGACTCCTCCTCACTGGGCCATCACTGCCCTCTTATACTGATTGTTATGTATCTGTTATTTACACTTACATACCAATACCCACTGTCTATACTAGACAGGTCATCTCCACTTTGACCCAATCTCTTTAAACTATATAGTGCTACCATCACAGCAGGAGATGGAGACGAAGAAGAAGAACCCTGGGCACAGCCCCAAATTCTCCATCTTGCTCCCATTCACCTCCATTCTAAAAACCCAAAACTACAAAATTTTCACCCGGTGATAAGCTAAACTACTGTCTTTCACACCCTTGTGACTTGTAATTCATGTCCCAGTGTTGGCAGCCTTTCCCACGGAATGAAGTCAAAGACAGTGTCTTCCTGGGCTCTGTGCCAGGGTCTCTGACCCCCCTGTACAGGACTCAAACCTTCTTGCTCAGTTCCCAAACTACTTTGCCGGGGTCCCTGACCCTCCAAGGCGACCAAAGGGATGTCCTGGACTCTGACACCTATTCAATATCTGTGAGAAATAAATCTATTGCAAGGAACAGTGTAGTTTCAATCCAATTTACTGTTTCCATTCCCAGCCATAAACACGGGGACACAATGAAAACAGAATTTGGCATTAAAACACAGCCTTGTTATAGAGCAGAGTGCACTGGAACTGTCAAAGCCTTTGAGTGTCACCATGATTAGTGATAAAGAGTAGAACAATAACAAGATGTGTCATAAATAGGACACCTCTGAGATGGTAAGAGTTACTTACAGAATAGAAGCATAGCAGACATAGCAGGAAAAAAGAAATACTACTGTGGAAGAAACGTGGAAACAGTTTAATTTAAAGAAGTAAATCTGGAAGCAGGAGATGTCAATACCAAACAGAACTATAAGACCCTGGGAAAAATCACAATAGATGTGCCAGAACAGAAGGAGCATATGGAGGAGGCACCTCTCGTCTAAGACAAGGTTACAGGGATAACTTTTACCTTTCCATTTGTCCCCTGTAAGGAAATAAGTTTGCTCTCAGGTTTGTTTGCAGTGATATGAACACTCCTAAGCCTTATTTCAGATGAAAGGTGCCAGTTTAGCAGAGTACTCATTAAAATGTCTAAAGCTAATCTGGCTTCTTTGAACTGAAATACATTACAAAACTATATTCATATGAATATATTCTATACGCATTTATAGAAGTAGTGGAAGCAGCTGATTGAAGGGGGAAATGACAACCAGCAATAGACTGAGGAGCTGCTAGAAGCCTCATAGCCAGCATCAGAAGTGAATGAATTTTTCTATTACTATCTAGCTGAAAGTTGCTCTGGTACCAAAGGTAGAATAGGCTTCTAGAATGCAGTGTGTCCTCTTGGTAGCTAACAGTATGTCCACACCTGGACAACAAAATCTGTACAAAAACTGATGCTGAATAAAAGTAAGTGGTAGAAAACAAGAAGAGACAAACAACCCCCCCGCCCCCAACCAATAAAAGCCCAAACTAAAACAAAAACCCCAAAGAAACCAGCAGAAAGACACAAAGTGTGTGGGGAGGAAGGGGTTATGTCTTGGTTTGGGAAGACAGCTGTCTGCCAGGGAAAGCTGGAGCTTCCCTTGGAATGGAGAATGTAAACCCCCTCCCTCCAAATTATTATAATTAATAATTGCAATAATTCCTCCTGGAGTAGCAGATGTGGTTCTGTTGGAGTAAAGATGATCCTGTAGAAGGGTTCTGTGGTGGCAAAATGGATCCAGTCTTCCTCTGGGAATCCAATGGAAAACAGGCTGTCCTGCAGTTCTGGATTGCAGGTTTTATCCAGGTAGAAATGCTTGGCTCCTCCCACTGGGTGGAGCATCTCACAATGGGATGATGTAGTTTTATCAGTCATACAGTGAGCCTTGGTGGCCCATTAACAGCAGATATCCCCTGGAGGGAGGAAGGGTTGTGGAAGAGATAAGGAACACTGCCCCATGTGGTTTTAACAGCTGGCCATTAACAGAAGACACCCACCCCCTCCACCCCAGAGTCAAGAGACAAAGAAAGAAAGACCTCCCTAACCAGTTTCAGCAGATGGGAAATAGAACACATATACCATTGAACCCAGGACAGGTTAAAAACGAAGGATTTGGTGAGGAGGGTGATAGGTTTGCTCAAGTAGTCTTGCAGCTGGAATGTCAAGACTTGGAGAATAGCACTATGGGACACCATCTACTTTGCCTACTGCTGTTTATCTTTTGTCTGTTTTGAGAACTGAAATGTCTGTGTAGAGGTAACACAGGTGTTTACAGAACCTTGGGGGCCCTTTCTCAGGTGTACTTGACTTCTCTATCTTGGGAGAGAGATCAAAGCAGAGGTCAAAAAACTAGAAAGGAAAATCACAACCATGGGGAACACTGCACATGTGCCAGGCCTTTTTGATATGTGAGGCTGGGAGTGGCCTGGGCAGTTTGTACCCCTTGCTATGGTGGAATAAACTTAGCAGTGTGTGTGTCCCTGTTTTACCCAGCATGGTCATGGAATAAATCTACTCTTTACACTTCAGTTGTGGATTTTGGCTGTCTTCATTACCTGCTGATGTTGGGTTCACACTGTGTACCAGCAATTCTGCTCTCTACAGAAATCATACCACTAGCAGGAGGTTTGGAAAATCCTGCTCTGTACATTAGCCATCTACATAACTTTACTAGTGGAAATGGAATATTTTACTAACAGTGAAAAAGGGATAGCTGCAATGGATTGTAATGTGGATTTCCTGTCCTACCAAAAATTTTAAGCCTAGGTTGCAGCTTTTCCATCAATACAGGTGTTTGGATGACTCCACCTTTTTGTCAATTTTATTTGAAATTATTTGAAATTCGAGAACAAGGAGAAAAACTCACTAATGAACACATTGTTTTAATTCTCTGTAAAGACTTGCATTCACTGGAAAAATTAGACTATGATAGTAGTATGAATATTTATGGATATTGAGCATGAGTATAGCAAATATATGTTTATAGTTCCAAGTATAGACATATGTATATATACATATATGAATATACAAAATTAATAATATATAAAAATTAATTTTTATTAATAATTCTTGCTCTTCCCTACTTTGGGATTCTATAGACATATTCCTGTTGACCTTGCTTTGTGCTATGTAGTTTGTAAACAAAATTTATAAGAATCTGACTTGTAACATTTTTAAGGCAGATGTGAATATTAGTTGTACCTAATACTAGAGTATTACAATTATTATGGATGTTTTATTTTTATGTATTTTGTTTCTTGATGACCAAGTTATCATAATTTTAATTCAGTGTACTAGACCAGTTTGTATTAACTTTCAGCTGAAAAGTTTGTATTAACTTTCAGCGTGGTGATCTCAGCTCATATAAGTAGATTTTTTTACCTTCTGGTAATCTAAGAAATTCTCTTCTCCTAATCATTGTTAGGACAGAGGGAAAGATTTTGTATTTTGAAATATCTTCCAGGTGGAAATATTTGCAGCTGGAGATGAAATACGGACTGTGGGACTATTCACCCCTTAAAATTATCTCTCCATTCACAGGAGATAGTGACAGTGTCTCTCACTGTCCAGGACCCAGTTCAAGTTTTTTGAGTTGTGTCTCTAGTTTTGGTTTGGGCAGGGGATAATTTTAACTGATCTCATTTTTATTTACATTACCTACCTACATTCTGCTTTATCCAAATCACTAATAATATTAATAGATCTCTTCCATTTTATAGTGACAGCTGACTACAGGCAAACAAATTAATGTCAAATTCAGCATGAATATATTACATATAATCATTATTTTAGTACATACTTCCATCATTAATAATGATAATCACAAACAATAACTTAAAATCCTAAATAATGTATGGCAAGTTCTTTACATTTGAACTTATAATGCCACATTTCTTCATCATTTCTGTTTTTAAACTCATCATCAAATTGAAACTTTAGCATGCAGTTTGCTGAATAACAGGTTTTGAACATGTTTAGCTCTCTCTTTTCTCTTTCCTCTTTCTCATCCATACACATGGAGTAGGATTTCATCAGAGAAATATAAGAAGACCATGTGAAAAAACCTTGCACATAGCTGGATTTACTAGAAGACAAAAACTTACTTCATGGTGAAATGCAATAACTTTAAAAAGAAGTGCCTTGCTGCTGCTACCTAATAATTCTCTGCTTTTTCTAGCTTGAGGATTTTAGTTTCAAGCATCAGAAATTTGATATTATTACTAAAAGTAATTTAAAAACCAAAAATGATAATGGTCTTTACAGCAGAGACAGGTGGTATATTCTTGTATTATTTACAGTGGTTTGGAATACTGATGCAGCATTTGTGTTCTGGAAATTAGATAGAGGACGGTATTTAAGGTGAACTGAAGAATCATCTACTGTTAATCCTTTCATTACTGTTTTGATGAAGAAATATAGCAATGCAGGTTAATTTGCGCAAGTAAGGTTACTTGCAGATTAGAAGCTGACTGGAGGAGAGCTTATAAGCATTGATATATTAAATTAAATTCCATGTATAAGTGAACTTCTGTACTTACGTATTTGTATGTTTGGGTTATTGATCCAGTAAAATATTACTTGAAAAACAAGAATGTTCTGGCACTGACTATCTGAATTATTGTCATATACATTTAGTTGAACAGAATCAAACTGGTCTCAGAAACGGCATAGAATCTGAGTCCAAATGAACTGAACCAGGCTCTTCAGCTCACAGTGCTAGAGAGCAGAGGAGGAACTTTATGCATTAAAACAACACAAGTAGCCTTGTCCCAGGTAGTGGTTTCAGTAAGCAAAACAAATATTTTTTATGCTGCACTGTTGAAGTTTCAGGTGAGTCAGCAGCCATGCACTAATTAGAACTTACCATCAAGGAATGCAGAGGTCGTGGCTGGAGCAACATCAGTCCTCACTCCATCTCCATTATAGAACTTTCCTATACAGGTAAATGTGTTCTTTGCATCTTTGCATTAAAAAAAACCAACCAACCAACCAACCAAAAAAACCACCACAACAACAACAACAACAAAAACCAACTGGGAAAACAGCTGAAGGAGATTGTATCAGAATGACTTCTCAGAAAATTCTGAAATTCACACCTTCATAATAAATATTTTCAAATACTTCAAATACTGAAGTAGCAATACTTACTCTAAGAATTGATATTAAAGAGAATGTCCTGTTTTCAACCCTGTCTTAATTACTATTCAATGTCAGAATCTGTATACGGCAAAATTTTCCTTGACCCTGGAAATGTAAAAACCCTGCAAAATAATGAATATCTGACTTGTCTGTGTTCTGCTATTTGATTTGCTAATCTTGACACATATTACATATTAATTCCTATGTTTACTGTTTCTTCAGTTACAAAAGAGATGCTGTACAATTAATTCCATAGAATTTCTTAAAATTTAGCATTTGAAGTCTCTTACGCTCCTCACACAAGTTTGATCCTAAATGCAGCTGGACATTGACAAGGTGTGTAAAAGCCTTACTCCTTACAGGGACCCAGGAGCAGAGAGTGACAACATCCCAGGCACACCAGCAAGGAATGCCACCTTGCAGGACCTGGGCAAGATAAAGTCCAGGGATAGCAAACACTGCCAGTCTGGGGTTCAGTGATTGACAAGCAAGTCCATACTGAGGACAAGCCAGAAAGTCACATCAGCAGATTAAGATCCTGATCACCAAGAACAAGCAAAGTTGCAAAATAATGCAGGCAATGAACAAGGACAACTGGACTGTTAAATAGTACAAATATTTATGGCTCACTTTCTTTGTATATTTTCAATTCTGGAAAATATTGAAGCAGAAATTAATAGAATTGGTAATATAAAATAATTATTATTATTTGTTTTATTTCTGGTGTAATACTAGAAATAAAGCAATAAGCAAATAATGTTCACCAAGCTGGGAATTCCACATAATTTTCAAACTTGCTATATTCAACTTTATTGTTGATTTCAATTTTTTACTACTCACAAGTAGATTTTTGTAGTGATTTTAATTTCTTGTAGCTGTGAACCACCACTTAAGAAAACAAGTTTTTAAGCCTGTGGTTTCTTTTGGCACTTCTTGCAGTTTTCTCCAAGAATTGACAATTTCTGAGAATTCCTAATTCAAAGCCTCATGACTGGCATATTTTTATTTCTGTAGCCACACTCTGGTCTGATGACCTAATTAGATAAATTTAACAAACCAGTGTGCAAACAATCATGCAAAGCATGCAGTTTTTTGTATTTTGGTGATGATATTGTTCTTTCCAAGAGTATGAAAAACAAATTGTTTTAGAGGTAACCATAGAAAATAAAAAAACCCAAAGACTTTTGAAGAAAATGTGTGCTGCATGAGTTGATGTTTTTAGTCCTTTTGCTTGGCCTTCCTTTTCTCCTCCATGTAAAAGCAAAATGGTTGGATTGTGTTATTCATATTAGCACATACTGATGTAATTTTAGTTCTCATTATACTCTGGTGTGTACCTGATTTCTGTGGCTGAGGGTCTTTAGTGGTGTAGCTGGACTCCTTCTGCAGCCTGAAGAGTTGATGTTTCTGCTGCTAATTGGTTTTCATGTTTACTTCCCCTGAAGTACTTAAGAAAGGATTTGTATCATCCATCTCTAATTAGAGGGGAAATGCTTCAGCATTAAGCTTTATTACATTTCTAGCTCCTTCCTTAGTATTTCCTCTTTACCACCTGCTTGGCTTCATACTGTTTGTTCTCTTTGCCTCTTAATTTAAGCTTGCTAATAATCTGTTAATGCAGTTTCAATGAAACATCCCTTGCATGAAACCTCATCAGCTACCTCATTACCAGATCTTATTGAAGTCTCTCCACCTATTATCACCTGGCCAAACTTCCATTATGTTTTGTCATTGAGAATGTGGGCAAGGAGATTCAGTTATGTGAGCACTAATAGGAAATAAAAAAAAAATTAATTTGACTTAACCTTGGTACAAATGAATAAATGTTTCACCACTTGACAAAATAGACTCCAGCTCAAATTACACTTATATGCATCTGTTTGCCTGCCAATTTAGCTGGATATGACATTCAGGTACTATAAATGCATGCAACAGCCAAATCAAGTATATATAATGGAGTATTCAGAAAGACTAACCATTTAAAACAATCTCTGGCATTAGTGGATACAAGGCAAATATGCAATTTGGTAATATTACCACTTGTTTGCATTTTAGTTCTTGGGTAATTGGTTATTTTTTCTTTTCATCTTCCACTGAGACAAGAAATAAGCTATAAAAAAGTCACAGGTTATGATGTCAACATATAAAAGTGTCCGTTTTGCAGAATTCTATAATTTTCTTTGTACAAAACTCTGTCTTTTCCTTTAAGTATAGCTAAGTAAAGTCCTTAGAATAGCTGTGAAACTATTATTTAAAGATAAACTTTGCACTGCAGATGTTAAAAAGTAGTCCAGTGAAAGTTTCATAAGCTTTGTAATATTTTAAAGAGATTAATTTTTGCCTTCTCAATGTTATTAATTAGAACATTTAAGTTATTGAGTCATACACATATGGACAAACTCTACAAGAAATGCAAGAATAACATTAAGTAAAAAGGGTAGTTATGTGAATATAAGAATTTAGTCTTTACAATTTAGCTCATGTATTGCAGGAGAGAACTGTAGTTATCATAAGATTTAATCTCTAAACAGCATACTGCTCATGAAGACTGTCAATTGATTGCTGTGGACCTATTTGTCTGATCCCTCTGCAGAAGCTGAGTAAATGTTCTGCACTGTGCCTTGCCACTGTACTTTTCACACTCCAGAAATGGGAGCAATTCAATTTCCATGGTAGCAGCAGTTTTGGCTCTTTCTTTGAAGGACACTGACAAGTGTAAAATCTCTGTGAGCCTGTAATATCAGAATTGAAACTCACTTAATTTCTCAAAATGCCAGTAAAATAAATATTTATTTAGATATCTGATGAGATAAGCAAGTTTTTCTCAGAGAAAGACTGGTGTGGAAAATTTCCACAAATGAAAAGTAGTGACATATTTCATATTCCTACCTAAATTTCAAAGTGTTTGCTTATCTTATGTACGAGAACTGAACTTCAAGTTATTCTAATCTGATATCATACATAATTCAGACTGTAGAATGTTTTTGGTGTTCTTACATGAAATCCTGCATCTTCTATGTGCAAAGCCTGTAACTCTGCATGTTCAGATTTCATATAAAATATGAATTTCTTTGAGTTCTGCATAAGACTGATCTGCAAACTTGTTGTCATGAGGTCTACATAGTTATTATGCATATCTTTGCTCTAATGGGGATTCACAACATCCTCTTCCATCAAGACAAATGGTCTTGACTTGCAAGTCAGACAATTTTTCTCTTCATTCTACTTAGTTCTGATGGCTAATCACACTCTCGATTAAAAAAAACCCCAACCCTAATTCAAATATGCCTTTCAGCATATTTCAGCCAGTATTTTTTCCATAGTTTTCTCTACTAGATCAACAGATTCTTTGGAAAAAAAAATCATATGGTGAAGAAAACATGATCCATTATGAGCAAGATCTTCCAGCCTTCAATGAATAGAGTTTCCAAAGTCTATCTTAAAATAAGACTTTTTTACTAGCCCTTCAGTTTGTGGTTCTCTTCTTATTATTGTCCATCACTTTTTAAATATGATTCTCATAACTGAATTTCATTCTTCATTTATGTACCATCTTTTTTTGGAGTGATTTTTAATGTAAGACAAATTTCCCTTAATTGTTATGGTTCTGTTTATACTTCAGGATACCATATATTCTGTGTTCTTGCTGCCCAACATCCACTTCACAGATCAGTATTATTTCTTCCTTTATGAGTTAGATCTGAGGGAATTTTTAAAATTTGCTTTTGCATCAGTAGTTCGGAATTTAAAATAATGTCAAAATTAATGTCAACACTTAATGAAGCTGCTTGCACAGCCCCAGTGTGTTGATTCCTACATAAAACTATTTCTTGCTATCTTCCAGTTGCTCAGTTTTTTATCCCCTTTTTCAAGGGGCTGTGAAAACTATGTGCTATTTAAGTCTGTACAACTGTAAATCATGCTTTTGTAACTTTTAAGTATAATATATCTGTAGTTGCCTTTGTCAATCCAACTTGTAATATCATAAAAAAATGAAATCAGCTTTGTTTGATAAGACCTGTCTTCCACCATGGGTTATTGATTGCATTTATATTCCTCTTAATTTAATTATGTATTGATTGAATCATGTTGTCTTTCCATTCTTCTGCTCAGGGATGATAACATGGTAATCATATATATATATATTTACTTTACCTGGGTCAACCTCCCGTCTCCACTGGCACATTATTAATCTCTTATCTTGAGAAATTACACTTCTATCCTACTATTGATGTAATTTTCTATTAATCACTGTTGATAAATAATAAATAGCAGGAAGCTGGACAGACCTCCTGCTGAATGTTTATGAGTCTTGGGTATATTTATGTTATTGTGACCTACTAATTTAAAAGGTTTTAATGAAGAAAAGAAACAAATGTGAAGAGTGACATTTATTGATTTGTTTTATTTGCTTAAACATCATTTTTGGGACTTTGGTCAGGATCCTCTGTCTCAAAGAAAAAATCTGATTTATGAACAAAGCATGATCAGAAGATCTTTGTTAGCTCAAGCAGAGCAGACCCACAACAATTATTCAGAGACTGTAGGCATGTTTTTCCAGCTGGTCTCAGATCTACTTTCCTGTGAGTGACAGGAAATGGTTCTCTACAGTAAGTATTTTCTATTTCTGTTGCATAGAAATGCAACATGCAGTGTTCTGAACTCTCTTATTGGCAAAGTTAATTATTTTCCCTAGATCTTGCTCAGATTGTCCTGTAGGCAGAGCTTTGAATGGGGCTTCCAATGCTCTGGCCAACAGCCTCCATGACAGAGCAAAACTTCAGGTTGGTATGAAAGGTTACACACCCTCCCAGCTGCTCCTGATCTGTCATCACTGACACAGACACAGAAAGAGAAATGGAGACAGAGCTGGGTGGGTGTAGTTGAATCAGCCTGACAGAGTTTAGATCAGCTTTCTTTCTTTACAGACTCTTCCCCTTCTTTCATCTTACCTACCTTGTGCACTTAATATTCCTAATTAATTCTTTCTATCACTACAATCACTTCCACAATAATAAGCTTTACTGGTAATAGAAGAACTTTTATGTCCTGAAGGAAGCTCAGTGTATCTCAGGAGCAAGGGCTCAAATATCAACAGAAGCAACGCTGCCATCTGTATGTATCTCACCTGACACTTCAAATAATAGGTGTTTATGTACAAACCAGTATGCACCTAAAGTTGCAACTGTCTAAATCCGTTGGAAATGCATCTTTTAATCACTTAATTTTCTGTATGTTACTATAAGGAATGCTACTTCTATCACGAAAATGATAATATATCACTGTGGGAACTGAAGACACAGACGCCGCTTATGCCAGCAAAGCAAAGCCAGTTTATTGCACCAGGTTACAAGTATTTACAAGTTATTGCATCAGGTTACAAGTATTTATAGGTCACTACGTTCATACAGAATTTTCCACACTGACCCCTTTGTCCCAGTTCCTTCAAAAACACAATCTTCTGATTATTCTTCTTACTCCAGTAATGTCCTTTATTATCTCTTTTGCCAGCAGAGTCCTTGTTGTATCTTCCCTTGTCAGAACAGTCGGTGTCAGAGGGTCAGAGTGACCAGACATGATGTCATTAAATTCATAATGCAGAGGAAACTCTCTCTTAGAGAATTTTGCCATGTGAGGAGCTCAGATCTCCTGTTGCATTGGGAATTCTGTGGGAAACGAGAGCTACCAGACCATAATGATGCCCTTGGCCACGGTCCTTGCATTTTGGAACCACAGCTTACAAGTCCCTTGTGAGCAAAGCAAAGTGTTAATTTGCACACTGAGTGATAGTAAAGCTGATACAACTTAAATTAGAATAATACAGATATTCACATCTCCAAAAGTAAACTCATGAGAAGATGGTTTCCTTCATGGTTTCAATGACCAATTGTTTTCTGACTGAAACACATTTTTATCACATTAGAAGCATCTTTTTAAAGTTGCTTTTCATTTTTGGAGTATCCCTTTCATTTTGATTACAGGTTGCATATTGGATTACAGCGGCAATATTTGTCATCCTTATTAATAATTATGCAAATTATTTGTCAGGTATTTAGAATAATATATATTTCCTCTAAAATGTGAATAAAGGCTAAATATATTTATTAACTAGTGAGTCGTATTCAATAATGAGGTTGTTACATCTGCTTCAGGCTTGGGTAGACTTATGATTGCCATCTGTGACAACTCAAGTCTGTGTGCTGATTGCTTTAGGATTTTGGAGGGATGCAGCTTCGATCCTTCTATTTTCTTTAACAAGGTTGATAGAATTTGTAATTACTGATGAGGTCAGCCTTTATAGTGTGCTGAGCTCATATGAAATCTAAAAATAAAAAGAAACATGAAATTATGTTTATAAACATTATTCCCATATAGTGACTAGTACATTTGCTTGGTTTAATTATTTTTAGCATTTTAAATCTTCAAGGATTCCACTTCTCCTATGAATTAATGTTTTGAAATGGATGACCTGTGAATATGTGAGGAACAGCCTTTAACCCAACAGGAATATAGCTGCTGTAATTAGACTAACAGTGGAAAAAGAACGAAATTTGAATGAAAATCTCTCATTTTCTAATAGACATGGCTCAGGCAGGTTGTATCCTGTGGATTCCCCCTGTCTGTGATTTGACAAGCTGTGGTCCTTGTTGGAGAGATCTCTTGAAAGGAAGCAGCAAATTTCTCATCTTCAGGTGCAGAAGTAACATAAAACCAGGTCTAGAACAAGAGGAAAAAATGTTAGATACAGAAATGAGGTCACTGAGCTGGTTCCAGCATTGCTTTACATCTCAGCAATGTGGCCACAGAAGATTAAGCACCAAATCATATTGCATAATTCTTTACCGGTGTCACCTTATCATTCTATTAATTCATAGTATGAGAGATAATTTTAAATGAATTTCTGTTTCAGCTTTTGTGCAAATGCCAAAGAAAAATAAAAGATGACCTTGAAACTCATTGAAAGTCCTGGTTAGAGACTCAGGCCAAGTTAGAAAAAGTGCTTTCTCAGTGCTTTATCTATGAGACCTTATACAGTGGGAATTATAGATTATTTTCTAAAAAAAATAGTTGTCTAAGGTTTATGTTATGTTTAGGTTTGATATACACATGTTCACTGGGCAGAATATATTTAATATTCAGTTTCAAAATAACCACAACTTAGTTAAGGAATTCCACAGCAAATTTAAATAAATTATAGATTATTTTGTATATTCAGTTTCTTTAGAATTTTCCCACAAAACATCAAGAATTCTTTATTGTTTTTTCCAATGGTTGTCAAAAGGGGGACTTTCCAGAACACTCAGAGCTTTTTCTCTATTAAATGCAATGCTTTTTTTCCCATGTGAAGTTTTTCTGTTCAGTTGTATTTTTTATTAAGTATATGGGCAAAGACACAATGTATCATACAAAATTACCCTGGATAAGGAAATATAAGCTCTTAGGAGATAGGATTATCTTTATGAAATGCCCAAAATTTTTATCAATAGAAATTTTCGAACTTGATCACTGCGTTTATCCCTAACCTCACTTGGATTTCAGGAAAATTTCTTTCCTCACTGTAGAATTTTAGGCCATGGTCTACCTGTTCTTCATATCTTTATGCTTCCATTTATTCTAGTAGTGTTAACATTCCTCATAATTTCGAATACACTTATTGTGCTACGTATCCCCAATAGTCTGTAAAGCACTTCTCTGCCTTCACAGGGGTAGGAGCTGGTCTTCATAGCAGCAATATCTGCTGGCAGGACCAAAAATAGATTAGCTTCTGTTCATAATGTCCTTTTCTTAAAAGGCCTATTTGTAACTCTCTTTACTGCAAAGATGAGTTTAATTCTTACTCATCACCAGGAAGGCAGCATGGCAACTATATTTAATCTTCAGCACTGACAAATGCTTAAAATAGAAATGTCTGACATCAAAGTGTAGAACATATCAATATAAAATCCTGAACATTCTCAATGAGAAGTTCAGCCCAAGTTTAATTAATTAAGCTCTCAATTTCTTGTCTTTATCACGTGTTTGTTTCTAAGTCTGTGTATACTCATGGGCCTTATCTGAAAGAGAATATTGTGTTGTTGCTTTTTAAAATTAAGTAAAGATAATACTAATTAAATCTGTCTGGAAACTAGGGTGGATGCTTATTAATGCTTTGTGAGCGTTTATTCTAGATTTTCAATGAAAAAGAATTTTTGATTTTCAATCAAAAGAAGTTTGAATGTTAAATCTAATAACAATAGTAGAGAAGATCATTGGCTACTGTTGAAAACACTCATGGAATTTTGGCTTTTCCTTGTGATACAATTTTCAAATGAATATTTACAACTGTTAAATGAATATTCTCCTTAGACAGACACTGAACTGACAGACATGAGAGGAGAAAAACTCTTTTCTCATCCATGGCACATGCAGCTATAAGAGTTAGTGTAATATTCTCATTCTATCAATAAAATCACAATCTGTTAATAGGGGAGGATGCCTACAGAGCAGCTGAGACAGACTCATCTGTTGCTTTCTCTTTCTGCTAAGACTAGCAGAAAAGGTGACAATTGGTGTCATTTAAGTTTCCCTTTCTGTTGGTATAGATGTGTATGACTACATTTAAATAGTCACTTATACCATATTTTGAGCTGCATTTACAACTGTATATTTATATTAGGCTGGGTGAATAGTGATGACAAGAAGAAAATAAAATGTGCATTTACTTCTGTACCCAGACAGGCATACAGTTATATGTGTGCATTATAATTTGTGGCTCCTAGGCATGACATATAAATTTTCACCTATTTTTGAATACATTTAGCAGATATTCTCATACAAACATATAGCATTTAAATTGTGGGAAGGGCATAAAGTGACAAAAGCAATAACACACAGTGCCTAAGATGCAAAATGCACTGCAGTGCAATGCGTACTTTGTTATTACAAGGTTGTGTCAAAAAACCTCAGCACAACATAATCTTGTCCTCTGAGAATCTTGATGGTTTCGGCTGGGATTGAGCTAATTTTCTTCATAGTGTCTGGTATGGTGCTGTGTTTAGATTGTGTGACAAGAGCAGTGTTGATAAGACAGGGATCTTTTAGCCATGGCTCAGTAGTGCCCCATTGGTGTCAGTTAAGGTCTTTTTCTCATGCTGTACAGTCAGAGAGGATGTTGAGGGATGTGCCATAGGTTAGGAGGGGACGTCACCAGGCAGGTGACCAGAGCTAACCAAAGAGATATTTCACTTCATAAAGAGAAATGGGGATGTCTGGAGTGATGGCATCCCTATTTCAAAGTCCCCATTATGCATGATGGAGCCTGGCTGTCCTGGAGATGGGTCCAAGCAGCTCCACAGCCATGGGAAGCAGTGAATCAGCTCCCTCTTTTGCTTTGCTTGCATGTGTAGCTTTGGCTTTACTTTCTGAATTGCCTCTATCTCATCCCGTGGGTTGTCTTGCTTTGCCCTCCTTGCTCTTCACCAGGAGCTGCAGGGAGCAGCACGTCCTGCAGTGGTGAGGGTCGTGTGGAGGTAAACCACAACAGAAACTCAGGTGCAAGGTCTTTTTCCACCATGCTAACCCTCAAAGATGGATATTCATGTCTGTACTGAGCCTGTTGAAGAGATTCTTTCTTTCCACACCTGCAGATGACTCTGTGATCAGGGTGAAGAAAGAATCCTCTGTTTACACAAAGGATGTCATGATGGCATGCTGTCCTTAGCATGCTGTCCAAGTTAGCTCTTCAGAAGCACAGCACCACATATTAAAAAGTGGTTTAAATGCTGCTAATAGGAAACTATTGTCAAAACTGTGCAACTTCTGCACCCTGACACCTTTTGCCTGTGTTGGGGCAGTAGTAAAGAGTTTCCCTCACCAACTCCCTGTTTTCTTAGTTGCATATGATATTTTAATCTCCACTACTCTCAAATTTTCTGCGTTTCTCTATCTCAATCACTCTGCATAATGAAAATTCCATGTATTAAGAAAGCACGCTGAGGCTTTCTAGCCAAGTCTGCACTCAAACTAACCAGTCTTTCAATCCTGTTATGTACAAAAGAGAATATTGATTTCCTTGCTGTTAGTAAGGCTTTATTATACGACATGAGGATTCTATCATTGACAGCTGCACATTATAAATGGAATTGTTGTGAACAGTGAGAAAAACTAGAACTGGAAATGTCTTTGCATTATTTTTGGTTGCCTAACCTCTTCCCATTTATGATATTTAGTAGTTAGATAGCTTGTTGAAAACAATCAACTAATATTCACAAGAATTCCAATTATACTTAGTTTTAAAACAGAAGAAGAAGTCTAAGTATCTCGCAGAGATTCCTTTGGACACTGAGGCACATGCTACTATGATCTTATTTTTCAAATACCTTATTTACCTGCCCATGTCCTGAACATGTCCTAAAGGTAAATTTCCATGAGTCTTTTTCAATCAACAAGTAAATTATCCTTCAACAATCAAATTATCTTCCTGCCGGACTCAAAACTAGAGATATTTTGTCTTCTTTTATCCACCTATGAATATTTATTACTCTACTAGGTGAGTTTAATAAGAGTCTGATTTAAAACCCATTCGGCTCAAAGCAGCCTTTCAGATTATTTTAATGGGATTTGATGCTGACCCTAAGACTTTGTGTCAGTAGACATTACTGAGCTGGAAGCATCCTGAGATAGGGAATGAACACAAAGGAGCAGAGTCTGGTTTGCATGTTTAAAGAAATTGGATGTTTCAGGCTCCACTAAGAGGTTTTTGTTTAGCTGCTACATCAACTGAAGCTGACTGTGGTATCTTACTCATGGGGTGTCAGAACTCTGCTTATTTTTGTGTCTTTTATTAGCCTGCATTCTGTTTGATACCCACAAGAAAAATAAGATTGTACTGCACTGCAAACAGTACAGTGATGTTTGCTGGAATAGCTGTCTAAGTTGTGGTTTGAAGATCGTTCCCCAAAATAATGGGAAAATACACCTAGCAGAAGTTTACATAAAAATTAGAAAAAAAATCTCTTGAAGCAAAGTATGTGTTTTTTAAAGGTATATGTGTATGTGCAAGCTGACAAGCACCAGAAGTTTATTATTCATATATGAACACCTATAATAATATAGGCATTTAAATATTCTCAATGTCCAAATGGAAACCACTAATTGAGAGTTAAATCAGGTTCAGGTGAGGACCATGGAGGCAGCCAGAGGTGTGAAGAACCTTTCCTACAAAGAAAGTTTGAGGGAGTTGATGTTTAGCCTGAAAAAGAGAAAGCTCCAGGAAGATCTAAATGTGGCCTTTCAGTACTTAAAGGGGTTTATAAGCAACATCAAAAATACTTCTTCCCAGGGCCTGTAGGGTTCTGTGTAGTTTTTATAACATTCCCTGAACTATAGCTCTGTATATATGAGGAAGTATGAACATGGGTAAAAGTAAATTTTAAAAATATTTGAAGATACAAATCTTGTATTTGTTCCTTGGTACAATTTAAACAGAAAAATGTAGTTGGACTAGAATTAAGGATTGTCAAAGTTTGTTATTAAATTTATGCTTACACTAATTATTTTTATAGTATTCAAGAATATTAGGCAGAAGAATTAGGAAGTTTGTCAAAATAAATTTAAATATGATCAATAAATAACTTCTGCACTTTAAAATTTATTATTTCCTGTTAAATTTGAAATGCTTTAAATTAAATATTTCTATTTCTATTACCATTAAAAATGGAGCTAAAGTGGCTTATATGGCCTAAATACCTGATTATATCAAATGACAATATGGTGTATTTTCACATATAAGTAATTAAAGGCTTGAATGAAAATTTACAAGAAAAAAGTGTTAAATGGGTGATTGCACAATATCTCTGTAATATGGGTAGACATCAAATCGCAGTGTGGATGTCACCTCCACCATGATGGTCCGTGGGATAAAAGGGGACAGCTCAATCAGGTTCAAGTGTCCTAAATCTAACAGTGAAAGGACTCTGCAGTTGTACAGGCTGGCCTTTGAAGTTCTGCATCCTAGGGCCTAGAGGTATAATACTTACATTTTAAAAAATGAGGTTTAAAATTTTCTGTTTCAATGTTCATTTCACAGACTGCTTTTAGAGTAATTAGGGCAACCTGTAGTCCATGACATGCCTTGGTCTTCAAGTTTTTTTGGATTAAGCTGAACAGATCATTTAGAGGTCACTTACAGGTTACACACCTGGATTTCCTTTCCTCAAGTGGGAAGCAATGGTTGTGTTTCCAGTGTGGGGCACAGCAGGTACATGAGCCATCACTTTCCTCTAATTTAGGTGTTGACTTTGACACAGGAAATGCCTAAATGGATCATGCACTTAAAATCTAGCAGGTGATACATTTTTTTTTGCTTCAAGCAAGATGAAAATTGCTGATTTAATGTCCCTAGACCAAGCTTGTCTCCATAATTTCCGTTTTACTGTAAGGGTAGTGAAAGAGACAGCACATAGTTTTCATGAACGAGTCTTTCATTTCAAGGTAGAGTTTAAGTAAAAAAAAAAAATTAAGTATATTCTTCAGATTCATAAGGATAATTTTAACCTTCTAATAATATTATGTCAACTTGATTTAAATTCTACACTTAGAAATGTGAAATTCTGCAGGATGTTACAATCATATTTTTAAGTTTTTTTCCTATGAAGGTTACAGAGACTAACAACATTTTCTGTATTAAAATAGACTATGAACAAGGTTCAAAGACACTGTTTTTCAAATTTTTATTATATCTATTTATGTGTGTGTCTTGGTATTCAGAAGGTGGACCTCTGATAAAGATGGTCATTATTTTCCTTGGTAGGGCTATTATTGCTCTGCCATTTTATGGAAAGATACCAAATTTTGTTCTATTTCTAGGCCTTAAATAGTCTACTATTCTTAATTAAATATTCTCTTGTTAACTACATAAGGACAGTAACATAGTCTTTGGCTTCAGCTAAGTTCCTTGTTTTTTAAAAAAGCTAAAGATGGTGAGTTTATTTGATTTATGTTTACTTTAGGGTTCTGTTTCATTACTAGAAAAAAATAGGTGCATACTTGGGTCATTATTTAAGCCGCTCTGTATGGTGTTTTCCCTCCAGCATCTGACTCTTTCACTGAAAGAAGCTGAATATACTACTGAACAATGCAGTAAGTCGCTTTGTGTACAATTAAAATATGTAATTTCTGCCCAAATTTCCTTCCATCACCAAAGGTATACATTAAGACTTTAATGATGCATGAAGACAAATCCCAGTTGCAAACGCACGAGCCTTCATAATATTTTAGGGAACCAATAATTAGCATTTTGGAGCTGTGTGTGCATCTCACAAGCAATCTGGTTCTCCTCCTCCTTCCTGTTTTGAAGCCAATAGCCTGTGTTACACCAGCCATCTGCAGTTCCACAGACAGGTGCAGGGTCAGCACCACAGCTCCGAGCATGGCGTTCAGAGAGAGATGAAAAAGTTGCTAAGCAACTAAGAAGAATTTCCAGCATAATTAAAACCCACCCCCAGCATCCATTTCTAAAAATATGCATGTTTTTATTTGCTTTTTTTATGTTTCTCTGGACATGGTTTGTTCAGAAAGAACAGCCCATGGACTTGCTTGCAAATTTAAACTGTGTAGGAATAATGAGAAATATATAGGGCTAACCATAAAATGTAGGGGAAAATTCCACATAATTGGTTGAATACCTGTGCCTGGAGTTAAAGGACTGTTCTGCAGCCTTGATTGCCTTAGAAACAGGATGCTGCTCTCTGATAGGTGTAGACACCAACCAGGATGCTGAGGTGGTGCAAGAGTCAGATCAGCACAGCACAGCAGATCAGGCTGGTGAACTCTCTACACATTGTTGCATCTGCTCAAATTTCAGTTTTTTTTTATTTTTTCCACCTTTCTATCGCTTTAGTGGGCTGAACACTTCCTACAAACTCCTCCACTTTCTGTGTACTCTTCTCCCTTTGATTTGGACCTATCAACGGGGTTTTAGGCAGAGAATTAAAATAACACCATCTTCTATGTAAATAATTATACAAGTAACAGGTGCACCTTGGTTAAAATAAATTCTCTTCCCAAACCTGTCTTACAAGCAAGGCGTTCAGTGAAATACACAACTGGAGACTTTGTATACATTGAAAAGCTCCGTCATCTGTGTCAGGCAAATAGAATTTTCATCCAACAACTTCTGAAAATATTGTTATTGGGTGGAATTATGGTAGTAGTTAGAAAAAGATTTTTTTCCCCCTTTGATATACACACAATGATTTCAGTATCAGTAAGGCTAACTAGCATTCACTGGTGAAATGTTCATATATTCTAAAATATATATTTTAAAAACACATAATTAATTAATTAGTATTAATATAGTTATACAAAATATTTTATAACAATACAACATAATATAATAATATATAATATAATAATTATTTTAAAAATATAATTATTTATAAATATATAATAATATATTTTATATTATAAATATATAAAATATATCCTAGTTTATATTATTTATGTATCTAATGATGAAAACTTTTGGTATTACTGTCTAGTGATCTTCATAATAACTTTTTCTTTGGTTTTAATGCCATATCAGGGCTTCAGTGACCCCCTAAATTATCAGAGGTCTTAGCATATAAAAATAGCAACTCTGATTTTTTTTATTTTTCTCTAGTAGAATCTCAAATGCGAATGATATTATTAATGAAACATAGATCAATAACACTGAGAAAAGTATAAATTTCTTCAAAATATTGTGATTTAGATGAAATGAAAATCCTATTTTCTTCTTAGACTAAAGCCAAAAAGTCTGACTTAAAGATCATTAAATCTGTATATGGACATAATTAAATCATAGGTGATATGTTCAGTTAGCAATTAGTAAGGTTAGGCAAGGCATCAATATCTTCTCAGTGAAAATCCTTGCTGACTGACACTGTTAGCAAAAAAAAAAAAGAAATTATCTTCTTTAATTGTATTCCAAACTTATCTTAACCTCAAGACATGAACCGAGTGTATAAATTTGTAATTATCTAGTCCTGGTTTTGTTTTCGCTTTTGTTAGTTAGTTTTTTCTTCAATAAAGTGACTTGCTGGAATGTTTCTACTGCTATAGTATAAGCAAAGCATGAAATATATCTTATTTTCAAATGTAAGGCATACATTTAATATATTGATATTATTTCTTCATTTTCTCCCATGCATTATCTAATACATTTGCATTGTTTGATTTCCATTTATATGCTGATATTCAGAGGAATGTTCCTCCATTCTGGAAATTTAGATGCCTAGTCATACACAAATTTTGATCTGCTTCTCCTTCTGCCTACAAAAAGCATCACTTCCCTATTCTAAATCTAATTCCAAATTAAAATATCCTTTTAAAATGAGAATATGAAGTTCTTTTGAGAAGATGCACTGTTTAATAATTCATTCCTTATGTGCTCTGATGCTGGGCATTAAGTGTTAAAAATGATTAATCCAGCCTGGCTACAAAAAGGTACATTCTTAACCCATTCCAGCAGGCAAGCACAAGTGAAATTCTTGTGAAGAGTAGGCACAATAAATGTACACAGGCACATGTTAGGACACAGCCTGGGGATGAGCTAACTAAACTCACCATGAGCAGCTGCTGGACATGGCATGAGAAATTGCTGGGTATGACAGATAACAGAGGGAGAAGCTGACAAGTGTTATGGGTTGCACTGAGAATAATGGCCAGATTTCCCATAAAGTTACGTGGCAGCGAGGTGAGAGATGGCCAAATCTCATAAATAATTGAAGGCTCAGCTGGGGATCTCTCAGAAGTGAGATACAGCAAGGTCAGTAAACCCTCAGCAACCACAATCTGTGAGACAGCAAACTGGAGTACGGGTGTAAAAACCTGAGTCCAGTAGGGAAAGTGCAATTAGCAATAGAGAGATTATTTGGGATGAAACACAGGTGGAGAAAGGGAAGGATGCTGATGGATGGGGAAAACAAGCATGGCAAATGGAGAGGAGTCGGAACAAGGGAGGCTAATTGAGTGCAAGAAACTTGCTAGCTGGGATTCTACTCTGGCTGAGCCCTGTCCTTATAAAATTTTATTCCTAGCCAGTTTGTATATGGGTGCATTTCATCCTGAGTGTTTGAACCACTCATGACCTTCAGGAGGGATTAGTCAGTGAGCAAGATGAGAGATCTGAGTGCCAGCCACTGATGGAAAATTCATTGTGAGGGTGTGGAGGAGAAGCACCAGTAACCTTCATATTGGACTAGGGTGTAGTAACAGGATCCCAGCATCTGGAAGGGCTCAAGGCCTCAGGATCTGATGAAGGAACTCGTGCTGGAGTTTTGAGCACAAACAGAATGGAGCTATTGCCAGACATTTCTCAAACTTTTATTGTGGGATCAGTTTTATAACAGGGTTTTAGACAATTGAAAAATGACAACAGTTCACATCTTGCTAGCAGTAGCTAAGGATTTCTTTGTTACAGGGCATTTTAAAAACTTTCAAGCTAATAGCATATTAAAGCTTATAGACAGTTGTTTTAGCTAATCACTGAAAGCACACATACACTTGTTTCAAACAACGCTTGTTGTATGCTTTCTATTCACAAGAAATTTAAAATTTTCTACTGTCTTGCTGGGAATATTTTTCTGCAATCTTAAGGTCTATCCTAAAACTTGAACTATTGTTTCATGTTCTTGCTTGCTGTACTGTTGTAACTTTTCCTATTTTCAAGCTTTGCAGTTGCAGCTAATTCTAAATTTTTCTGCTCTTTCTGTTTCTGGGGTCTGCTTTCACAGGTTTCTGAAAGCCTTCTTATCTTTAATATTTCCCACAGAACTGTGTGAGGCACCTGGGATCTGGGCAAAGATATTACAGGGACTTGGAGTCTGGGATAATGTACAAGGATAATATATCTGGAGTTTGGGATAATATACAAGGATAATATACTTGGAGTCTGGGATAATGTACGAATATGTGTCTGCAGATCTGGAGAGGGAGGGTGTCCCTATGGAAGCACTGGTGAGATTACACCCTGTGTGAATGTACCACAAATGTGTTCCCACCTCGCTGCTGATGAGACATGGCCACAGGGAGCCTCTGCATCCACGAGTCTTGGATGGCACCGCAATGTCTGGGAGGGATAAAAGTCCTCTCTCCATGGTCAGGAGGAAGAATTCCCTGAGTCACAAAGTCTGCCAGGTCTGGCTGCCTTCTACTATAGGCTTCACATGTTAATCAAGAGGAACACTAAGTTATTCTCTAGTCACTAATTCATCCTTAAAAGAGCCTTCAGCAGAAAAAAACCAAAAGAGAACATTGGTTTCTTCATGAGGAAAACAATGCATGCTTGATGTAATGACTTTTACCATTTGTGTTAAGGTCCCTAAAATCATAGCAATTTAACTAGGAACAAATTATACAAAACATACCCATCTTATTTTCTAATATATCTACACCTGAAAGTAAATTCTGTACTAGGAAAAAAGCTAGGTTATGTAATTTATTATTTAAACAGGCCTATTTCTAAACCTTGTTATATTTTGCTGGTGGTTTCTGCTGCAAGCCAGAAATTAAGTGTGAAGTGTCTTAGGAGGCTGAAAAGTCTGAGAGGAAACATTAATACTTTTTTCTTATATGCAAGTATTTTGACAAACATATTTGAAATTACATGACACAAAATTTATATATATTTATTATTCCTTGAAGAACAATTCTATTTGTATCATTTTACCAGAAAATTTATCAGCACTGGTTTAGTTTCCCTGATTATATAAACCAGTTTCCAAGTGCATTTACTTTCTATCCTGCACCATTACCAGCAGTTTTAAGTAATTTGTAGATAAGTCATTAATCATTTCCTTTTATGTTTAGTGCAATAATATTAATCATGAGCGAACAAATTGAGTAATCACATTGCTCTAATACAGGATTCCCTCAGGACTCCTGTTGTAATTTACTAATTATAACCATGACACAATATTGTAGACTCAATCAAAAATTGCAGTTTACTTCTTTAATAATCCTTTAATTCCCAAGCTGCAGCAGCAATACCTGGCCATGATCACACCGCCTACTTCAATGGAGCCGGCAAGGTTGAACAGTACCAGGAAAGAAAAAGACAAAGAGGTTGCAGAAATGGTTGAACCACCAGTAGCTTTACTGTGGGTCTTCCCCTGAAGAATTAATGAGGTGATTAACTTTTTCAGATAATTATGTATTTATCAGGAAAACAATATCTAGTTCTTGCTTATGATCTGCTATACAGTAACTCTATGCTGACTAAAACCCAAACAAAATAAAGCAAAGAGACTGTCATAATTTATGCCATTCTGATAACATGGATTCTTAAAAGCTTTACATCTACTTTTCATTTTTCATTCATTTAAAAAGATACTGTCATAAATGTGAACACTATGAGGAAGGTAACCAAAGTGAGCAGCCAGTGCTGTATAGAGTGCAATGTGATATGCACTTGAGTCTACAGCCAAAAATCACATTTGTCTCACATCACCCTAAGCAAAGGGTTTTTTTTTTTGCTTGTACTTGATTGTTGTAGAGTTATGCTAACCTTTGTATTTCAGCAGCAGTCCACAGAGCCTTATATAAGGTTTCAGAGGGGACTGTTATTATAAAAAAACAAGGGCACAGTTCTTTGTGTGTAAACACACTAATGTAGGTTGAACATGGCAAACAATGCTAATCATCTATTCCAAACATTTTCTGCAGTCACCTGTTCAAATGCTCTGTATCTGTGAGGAATTATCTACATCTTATTGTAGTTATCATACTGAAGAACCATTAATAACTTATATTTTGATGTTTCACTTCTTGGCAGTTTTTAAATCCTCTCTCTTTTTTGAAAGTTGTCTGTCATACAATCATAAAATTACCAAAAGTCACTTGTTTTTCTTCAAAACATGCATGGCTCATGGACATTTTCATTAAGTTTTATTGAGTGCCTGATTTTTCCCTCTTAATCCATAAACCCACTAGAATTTTTTACAAGCAAGTATTGAAACAAATTTCTATATCTCTCAGTTGTGACAGAATATTTTGGATGGCTTTTGGTTGGAAAAGTTTCTATGTTATAATGAGTTGTCAATTCTGAAAGAGTTTTCTTTTGTTTGTTTGTTTGTTTGTTTGGTGTTTTTTTTAAAATCAGCTGCCTTTATTATAAAAGGTAAAAATTATAGTTTGAAAAACTTCTTTAAAGATGCATGAAAATGGAAGACCTTATCAAGTAGACTCTCAGAATGAATATTTTGCTATTTTAAATCTTATTCTAGTTTCATCATAATCCTGCTGGAAACTCTTTCTTGGTTTCACATTTGCGTTGTCTCTTCTTCAGTCAGTGTTTTATTTCTTAGTGCAAAATATTATCTTCTCTCCATATTCTGTTAGTGAAAAGAGTTTATTTAATGCAATAGTTTCAGTTATGAAGTCATTAATATAGTATATTTAAAAGAACTGTATTTGGGAAAAGGATTAAATGTGTTATCTCTTTAGAGAGAAACTTGTGTGCTAAAAGAATATGATGGAGTTAAATTTCATCTGAATGCCTGTCTTAGCTATGGACCACTCTATGCCTGTGGCATCTCCAGCACATTCTGGTTGCTGAGTGGGAGGGCATTTGAGCATCACACATCCATTCCTCTGCTTACTGTGCTACCCTGCAGTAGGGGCTTTGTCACTGACATCAGCAACACCACTGACAATCAGGATGCTAACCTCTGACCACTGGCTCCCTGATGGCTTTGTTGTAGTTTTTTAAGATTAAAACTCAACATATCATACAGAGCTTTGACTAACCATAGGAGATTTACATGGATTGACCTCTTTTTACCATTGTCATTGATGCTCAGATTCCTTGAAAATGCTGGGGTTGTTTTGGTTTTGTTTTATTGGAGTGTTTTGTAGGTAGGAACCAGCGCCTTTTTTTTTTTTTTTTTTTTTTTTTTTTTTGGCACTGCTCACACTTCATTTTCATAAAAATAATTTTTTCAAACTTCTAAATTTATGAAACAATGACCAGTGATGAATAGATATTATAACAACACTGAAGCAAGAGTTTTGTGAGTTCTTCCTGCTCTGTGTGCTATTGTGCTTTGATATCCATCCTAGAAGAGTTTGGAGGAGTCAAAAGTATAAAACTAAGGACTTAAGAGCAGAACACAGGGCTGTAGTCAGAAAACATTGAATTTAGTGCATAATGGATATGGTGCACTGACATCAACGTCAGCTCAGTCTGGTTAGCTTTTGTTTAATCTACATAAAAATAAGAACTGAGAGTTTCTCATGGAATCATAGAATGGTTTGGGTTGGAAGGGTCCTTAGAGATCATCTGTTTCCAACACTCCCTGCTATGGGCAAGAACACTCCACTAGACCAGACAGCTAGAGTCCCATTCAACCTGGTCTTGAACACCACCAGGAATGAGGCATCCACTTTGGAGCTTCTTTGGACAGTCTGCTCCAGTGTCTCACCACCCTCAGAGTTATGTTTTTTCCTTACCTCTAATCTAAATCTACTCTTTTTTAGTTTTTGTCCTATCACTACATGCTCTTGCCCATAGTCTCTCTTCAACTCCCTAGTAGGCACCGTTTAGCTACTGGAAGGCTGCCAGGAGCCTTCTCTTCTCTCATCCCCAGAAACTTCTCTTCCCCAGGATGAAAAACCCTCAGCCTGTCTCCATGGCAAAACTCCTCCAACCCTCCAGTCATCTCCTTCTTGCGCCTCTCTTCCTTGCAGGACTTTATCCCAGTGTTTGCTCTCCTGTTGTACAAGGGTAGTGAGCTTGTTTATGAACCCTCCTGACATCCTTAAGGATCTTGAGTTCCACAGCTTCATGGTCACTGCAGCCCAGGCTGCCCTTCACCTCTCCCAGCAGCTGCTCCATGCTGGTGAGAACAAGGTCCAGCAGAGCACCTCTCCTTGTTGTCTCCCCTGGCACCTGGAGAAGTGAGATACCATCAGCCCATCCCAGGAACCTCTGGGATTGCCTGTGCCCTGCTGGTTTGTTCCTCCATCCTGTATCAGGGTGGTTAAATGAGGACCACAGCTTGTGAATATGAGGCTGCTCCCATCTATCCACAGAAGAATCATCTCAGTTTTCCTGGCCAGGCAGCCTGTAGCAGATCCCCACTATAATGTCTCCTGTCCCTGCCCTGCCTTTAGTCCTTACCCATAAACTCTAGGGCAGCTTCTCACCTGTCCTCAGGGAGCTCCATGCACACCACCTTGACAATCTGAAGATTGCAACTTCTTCTTCAAAAGGGTGTGTATATTTACAAGAATTCTTCCAGAGAAAAATAGAAACTATTCTCTCTACCAGGTGCTCTGAAGCTCTTGATTATGGTATGACAAGTGGTAATGATCTTTCCCTCATGACAGTGTAAAAATGGTAAAATAGTCCCATATTCATCATAGGAATAATCTGGGCCCTTTAAATTTGGATCTAAATCCTCAATGTAAAAATGGCTGTAAGAAAGTACTTTTATGACTTCTTGACAATTTGCTAAATGTAGCAAAGAAAAGTGAGCATATGTATTAGATATGCTCAGTGAGTTTCTTTTTAACAAGTAGGGAAGAACTGCTTAATTTTTTTCTGGTCATTGATCCCACCTATTATTTTACATTCAAGACTACACAAAGTGGGAGTGACTGATCACTTAGGTGGGTGTTTTTTAGTGAAGGTTAACCTACTGCAGATATGGAACAGTCTTTCTTATTTTAAAGAAATCTGTGATTTTACATGCTTAATTTCATTAATTGTATGCTGCCTTTACGTAAATACTTCGCTGTTAACATGGATGTTGGTAAATAAAGTGTCAGAAATAACCTTTGTGCAATATTTTGGAGGAAAGCAACACCACACTTTTTTTGTTTCAATAGTTATAATTATTGGATGAAACGTGCATCAATCTGGAGATTTAGATATGTAGAATTTGTTTTATATGTGGAGTTTATTTAGGCAAGCCATCCACACACAAAATCTTTTCTGATCTGTGACATGGTTAGTGGAAATTTAGGTGGAATATTAGCAAGAGTATCCAGGAAAATAAAAAGTATTTGTTGAGGGTCCTCCAAGGAAACTCTTCAATATTTAGAAGGGCAAAGCTTTGAAGTATCAAGCACAGGATTCCATTTGATCTCAATTCTCTGAGAATACCATGAAAAAGGAAACATCCCTTTAGGAAAACAGAATGGAAACATTGTTGTAGAAAGTTTATGACAAGTTATATGTGCCCAAACTAATAATAATAATTGTGATTAAAGCATAAAGATCTGGTAGAAAGCCTATTTCTTCAACATGAATAATCTGCAGCAATTAGGTTGGTTTCCAACTAAATACTTCTATTCGTTCCCTCAATGCAATTTTTTAGAGTGGTTTTCCCAAGGGGGGGGAAAGAAATCTGATTATCTAAAAATAGAGATACCAAATGCAGATAATCTAAGAAAATAATGTGAACAAAATTCATCCCTGTCAGAATGTGCTATTTGTTGCAGAACAGCAGCACAGCTAATGTGGGGAGCTGTCTCATGGCTGTGTAAAACTTTCAGAGCCTTGATTAAAAGTGCGAAGAAACAAATTGGCTTTTTTTTCTGTTCTGTCAGCCACAAACTGCAGCCTTGCTGAGCTTGCCAGCTTGAGACACATATGGAGAACTATTATTTGACATCACAAATTTCAATGGAGGCTTCACAACAATTATCAGTATCTGTAACTTACTGATACACCTGATGCATTGTAAATTTATTTTCGTCAGCAGGTATATTCCTATTCCTATTTATTTTTTTCCCACTCTGAATAACAGATGAGTTGATAATTGCAAGTTTAAGGACTTCTGGACATTTTAGCTCTGTGCACAAATTTTTTTAAACTCATCTTTTGCCAGTTGGGTGTTCCAGGAGGCAGACAGGAAGAAAAAGGCTGTATCCTACTGAAAGAATAAGGTGAGAGATATATTTTTCAAATGTACCAGAGATTATTTTCTTTTTAATCATCCAAAGAAATTTCTCTGCTACATGCACAAATGCACCTCATCTAGTGAAAAAGCATTCTATCTTTTCAGGTTAAATGTAGAGATGAGTTTTATATTCCTCTCAAGTGCACATACAGGAGAGAGGGGTTTCAGAACTGCCTCCTCGGCTAAGAAGTAGCACATTGAATCTTTGAGCCCTAAATTTAAATGAACAAAACATAAAATATGAGTCCTCTTTTGCAGAATTTCAAAGAATTTCTGTTCTGTGAAAGCCTTTAAGAAAAATCCTCCAATACTTTGGTATTTCCAGAATTGTTGTGATAGTGTGAGATTCCCAAATGTCCTGCTAGAACTTTTAGAAGATATTTCAGTTTGATGGACTCAGGAAAATGAAATCTCTGAGCAGATCACCTGAGGGCTCATATAGTTTTACTTACCAAGCTCTGATTCCATACAAAGGAGACATAGAAAGGCATAAAAGAATCTAGTGAGCTGAGTATCTTATAAAGCTATGAAGGAGCTGGACTAAAGGTTTAACTTCAGTACTGGATAACAATTTGTCTCATAACTGCCTTCATCCATCTCCAAATCTGTGATGAAAATACTGTCACGAAAAGGCTGCTATCAGGGAAGGAGAATTTCACTGTTGTTATAGATGAAAACATAAAGGTGTTAATTCCTGCTGGCAGTTTTCTGTGTCATTTTTTTAAATACTGTTTTATTTCTCAGTGAGAGACAGATATTGCTGCTTTCAACATGACTTACCTGGTTTGTTCCCATTTGAAGCAATGGGCTCTTTCATTACTAGCTTACATAACTCATAGATCATGATGGTATTCTAAGCTGTAACATCTAAATTATTAGTTACCTGCTCCTCATCTGAAGGGATATAAACTAAACTGGCAATCATAAAATTGGGCTTAATGACTGATACAGAGTCAGAAAGAAATGTATATTCATACTTATTCTTAAAAAATGCTGATTTCCACATTATTACAAAACTGACAAGAACAATGTATTTGGTATTTGTGTCAGCTTTGGCAGTCACACACATATTTTCATTATAATTAGATATGTTTTATTACCTATAAACCCTTATTTTTTATATTAATGCATTCAGCCTATTGATCATGTGTACGACAGGTCTGATTTGTCCCAATGTGGATATTAGAATTTTTTTGTTGTAACAATGAGTTTAGTGGTTTGAAATCTTAATCACAACATCTTTTCTGGTTTTTAAGTGAGGGCAACACAACAGTTTTGTTCATTTTGGTGTCTTTAAATGCTCTTAAGATAAAAATACTTTTGTAATGAAAAATGTAGCTTGTCTATTCCTATTGAAACTGTTGTTTCTTGAAGCATTGCAGAACTGGTAAATTTCAGGCTACTCTATTTTTACTCTTTATGGAAGGTGTTTTATCACATTTAAATAGTTCCATGATTTCACTTCAATAGGGAGAATACTCATGATACTGGTTTTGTTCTGTGTCTCTCCTGTGGGGAAGCACATCAACTATTAGAGAAAGGTTTATCCAAAACTCTTGCTTACCATTAAGGATAAAATTATTTCAGAATAGATATAATTATCTCTTACAAAAGGATCTTACTTTACAAATCTCTTACTTTAAATAAGTAACCCTGCTGGTTTGAGCAGGCTTCCTATGTGTTCAGGCCTGTGTGTAGCAACACCTATGTAAGGAGGCTTTGTAACGAGCATCATTGATAAATACGGCTAAAACTATTACTTGATTAACACAATGCTGCTTGAATCAGCAGATATTTGTGCTTTCAACATCTTGTTAGTCTGGATCCAAAATGTGTTGGGGAGCTGTCAAGGGAAAACTCTGCATCAGACAAAAGTACTGTGTAGAGTAAAACACAAATCATCAGGGATGTGAAATTGTCTTAGTAAAAAATTATGCAAATCCCATGCATTGCTTGGATTACTTATAGAGCAGCCACTCTCATTGATTAGATTAAAACTCATTCACTTTTCATCACCTCAGTGTGGTTCTTAAAAGAAGAAGTTGTCATATTCTAATGTCTCTATAAACTGTTCAAATACTGATTTCTATGCCTTCACTCAGATGCACTGTTGCTCTGGTATGAATAGGTTTGTTAAATAAAAATTTAATTCAAAAGCATCAGTAATGGATGATAGATTAAAATTAAAGAGAGGGCAATAGCCTCTAAAATAGTAAATACACTTTTCTTAATCTTTGAAAATGAAGAAGAAATATTATAATGTTGCAAATTCACTTCTCACAGTAATTTGAAAGTTTCAATTACATGTGAAGATTGAAAAAAAAAAAAACCCTGTCACTTCAGATAATTCAGGTTAAAATACCTGGCTGACTCCTCGTCCAAGTTTACAGTGCACTTTACTTAGAGCCAAAAAAAATTTTCATCTTTAGAAATCTTGGTTTTAAAACACAGGTGCAAATGCAGGATGCAAGTCTATGAATTGGTGTGTCAAAGCAAACTGGAGCAAATGTGGCATATAATTGTTCATGATGATCTCTCTGTATTAAATCAGAGATCAAAGCTTCTAGCTGCTTCCTCAGGTCCCAGAGGTTGTCAAATTTTACTGTCAATGAAAATATTTTCATTATTTCCTTTACAAGGGAGAACAACTGGAACACAACTTTCAAAGCTGTGTAGTTCGTGGCTGTTTAACTGTTCCAAACTGGCAGTTTATCTTAAACTCATTTTAAGCTGTTGCCACACTCATGATTACACCACATGTGTTTTGATTAATCAACTCCCTTTCATTACCCAGCATTAGCAATACATGACATCTTCTCTGAACCACAAAATGCTGTGCTTAATATTTTTACAGAAGAGCAATAATATATTAGTTAAATGCCTGTAAAGTTAAAAAAATTAATGGCATCATGGCAAGGGCAAAAGAGTCATATTATTATCAAGAATAACAGCATCCTCTGCCACTCTGTGTGTGCACAGCAGGAGGAAGATACAAGCTAACTCACTCAAGGCTTGCTGGGACTGGATTGTCTCTTCTGTTTTTAATCCTTTGAGACAAATAGCAGGTGCTCCATCCAGTGTCTGCCAGAAGCCAGGAGGAGCAGGAAATGAGCTGTGAAACAACCTCAGCTTGGATTATTTAGCCATGCCCAGTGGAACAGGATGCACAAGCCTTGCACAGACAAACTCAACAGCCAAATGGCAAGTGAAAAAGTATCTTCTCCATGAATGGATTAATTAAGGGACTCCCTCCCTGCTTGTTCCTCTGACAGTTCAGTGCAACTCAACCAACAGAAACTCAGTTTTTGATAATTTATGAAACCTAGAAATGTAAGCAACAATGGGAAAACACAACCAACGAGAACGTTTTCGGTCAGAACAAGATGTAAAATAATATGCCTTAGAATTGTTAGGTATTTGAACTTTTAAAAACATCTGTTAAGACTGGATGTGAAAATCTGTTTTCATACTTCAAATAATAAAAATGTAACCTACTAGTATAAAGTTAACATAATTAAAAATGAAAACATATTTTTTTTCAATCTAAGTGATATTTAATAGTTTTTCTACTCACAATACCACAGAACACCTACAAAATTGAAATTAAAGTAGTAATTTTATACTGGTAAATAATAAAAACTGATAAAAGAACATTTTGATTTCATATCTATTTTCCTTTGTCTACCAGAAAAGAACAATGTATAAAACTGTAAAACACTCAATTGTTCTTGGGAAATACAAGTATTTTAGTTCAAGAAGTACAAGCTTTAAATTAACTAGTATTTGAAAGTTTCCTCAGGATACACTGGTATTCATCTTTTTTTCAGTACAAATTGATTGAAGAAGTAATCATCGTTGGCACGTAATTCCTATTCCATTATTAAATGTTATTACCTACCCTGCTCTGTTGATGTGAGGGTTGAGGTAATCTACCTAGTAAATCACAACAATGAAGTGATCCTGATTAAAAATAATTTACAAATATTTTATTTTTATAAAAACCATCCACTAAAAAGATTTTTTTTTTCCTACGTATGCATTGATTGTTTTTGCTAGTTAGGAATATTTCACAAATTTGCTTCCTATAATGAACCGTTCTGAACCCTTTTCATTTTGTGTACGGCATAGGTCACCTAAATCAAGTCAATGGTTTCTAAATCTTTTCAAGATGATTAAAATTGGAGGAAGGGACATTTTTCACATAAATGTAGACTATTGAGTATTCTTCAATACATATCTGCACTGCCATATCTTGACAGCTGTTCTGATCTGTAGAAAATAACATAAATATGCATAAAAATAAACTAGAGAGAGCTAAAGCTCTCAGAATTTTCTGTCCTGGCATAACTTTTGCAGTAATTTTAAAAACAATTATAAAGTTCCTGTAGATCAGTACTACAAACATAATGAATACACCCACAAAATGGTTCAAAGAAAGAGACAATGTAACAACACACATACATCTCTCTTACTGTAATTAACTGGTTTCTTTTGAAACACTGAAAAACACACACATTAGTTTTTCTCATAATTCTGCATAAAATTTCCTAAAGTATTTAAAAATTTTAAATGGTTGATTGTTATTTGAATAAATTGCATAAAATCCTTTTTACTTTTAATTACCTAATAAAATAAAAACTATTTGTTTTTGCAAACAGTAGGAAGGTTTGCCTGGGTTCAAGTCTGTTTTGAAAAGGGCTTGTGGGTTTGTTTTGTTTTAAGTACTTCTCTGTAGTGCCTTAAATTTATGGTTTCTTTTATGGCCCTTTTACCTCATACGCTATTTATAGTCAGACAAAATTATGGTTGTTTTCCATTAAATCAATAAACCCAAAGTTATTAAAATCCTCTTAGACTTCATTACTAGAAAATGTGTGTTGAGGAAAACAACTCGGTGTGTTTTTAACATTACACATATCCCTAAATACAATTGAGTTTAATGGGGTTTATCATCACATGCCTAAGTTAGTTTGTGGATAAGGAATGTCAAATAGGAGCTTAGTTAATTCCAGAAACATAATGACATCCAGCAGCAGAGCTATCCATATTTATGATCCACCAGAGTAAATAATTATTTTCTTGGATTGTTTAAAAATATTTTTAGCATTACAATTCACATCCATACCCCAATGAAAAAAAAATTAATATTTTTTCATATAAATAGAATTTCGTTAGGCAGTTAGTATTTGATCTGGTTTGTATCACTTACATGCTCTGGGTCATCATTTTCTTCATTTATTACATGGCTGCATTTGTAATTATGTCTTGAAAATTCTTCAGCTGGGAAATAAGAATTCAGTTCCAAACCACTCCATGGCAATCCTGTCTGCACAGAAACTGGTAGTAGGCTTAACAGAGTAGATTTACACAGCTGTAGGAGCTCTGCATTAAGGTTCATTTTGCAGAAGACTAACAACATTAAACCCATTTTTTTAAAATCAGACAAGAAACCAGAGACAGTTTATTTTCATCCTCAACAAGTGGAATTTTATAGAGACAGTCATCTTTCATTTAAATCAGAAGGAAGTTTTCTAGGTACTTAATAAACAGAATCAGGCCTCAAAATATCCTGCAAACACAAACCAGGCAACTCCTGAAAGCATTCTCAGAGCCAGACTCATATGCTGGCAGCTTTGTGACACACTTGAACAACTTCTATTTGCTAGTGCTGCCTGAAAGGACTTGGAGAGGTTGTTTCTGAATGTTATTATGGGAGCTCAAATCTCATTATTCTCCCAGCCAAATGTAAGGTGATTTCTGAATAGAATAAAAATGAGTTGCTGTTGTAATTTGCTGATATCGAAAGCTGCATTTATTAATTCAATAACATCATCTTAGATAAGTAGGCTTCAGGACAGAAAAAATACAAGTTTCATGCTCCTTCATTCCATGAGAATGCTGTGGTGTTTAGGGGGTCATTTAAAATGTCTTACTACTAGTTCAGAAAGGGCTATTTAACTCTGATGTTTCAGTGTATTAATTGTTAACATTTTCCCTTTTTAGTCTTTGCTCAATAGGTAGAAAATACTCCACTGCTTCTCTCCATTAAAATTTAAATTTATCATTTTTCTTACCTTCTTGAAATAGCGGCAAATTGCAATGCTTCATAAAATATGTTTAATTTCTAAATTTCCAAACTATGAATTAATTTTTCTGAGGGTTTTTTGCTAATATGTATTTTTTAAGTCTTTCCTGGATTCAAAAAATATCTCTGAAATCTGATGATATTTTGATCTGAATCTGAATACATAAAGATATATTAAATACATAGGAAGTCTGCATCAAAAAATTCTCAGTCAGTCAGAAGTGCAGGTCTAGATTCTTTTATTCTCTGACATCAGAATTGTATCTTAGTAGTACCTTTTCAATCTTATTTGCTAGAAAAATATAAAAAATAAAAGACAAATCATTGCTTCACCCCATTTTCGTTTACACATGATTTTTAAGAAATCCTATATGTCAAAAGTATTTTATGTATTTATTTAAAAAAATCCAAAGGAGTAGAAAGATCTTCCTTTCTGAACCACTGAAAGTGTTTCAATGACAGTCCTAAATTCTGCATATGGGTCCTCAAGTATTTCAGATTGAGAAGGATCTTAGGAGACCTTTGGTTCAACCTCCTGATCAAAGAAGGTCTGATCAAGGCCATACAGTAGGATCTTGAAAACTGCTGAAGACAACAGCACAAATTCTTGGGGCAGGTTGTGCCAATGCTTAGTTATTCTCGGTGGTGGTTTGGGTTTTGTATTTTGTCTGGGTTTTTTGTTTGTTTGTTTGTTTGTTTGTTTGTTTTGTTTTGTTTGTTTGTTTTAGTTCAAATGCTTCTGTTTCATGAGCAAATAAAACCTATGTAAAAATGAGCCATGGCAATCATTAGGGTGATTCTGCTGCACCATCCTTGTGACTTGATACATCATTTCATATTTTACATAATATGATTTATTTAACTTGGTTGACTTGGTATAGCAGAGCTTCTCATCAGAGGCTCATCACAGGAGATGTGCAGTATTAAAGATTTTTATTTGTGTGTTGAGAAAACTCATCTCAAAAGTCAGACCAGATATTAGTAATATGATTTTATCAGTAGATTAATATAAGGCATGTGTTACCTGCAGTTTGTTGGGCGACTGAATGTTAGTAGGGAAGCTTCAAGCAAGTTTTATATTTAGTGGTTTCCAGTAATTTCACCCTACACTGATATTTGACAGTGATCAGAAATCTGTTGTCATATGTCACCATTAAATCCATGGCCCCATCTCCAAATCTCTTTCAAGACATGCATCTCTGGTACCAACATTTTACCATGTAAAACATGAGAGACATAAACCTTTGAACATCCTTGTGTTTCACAATGCTTTCCTATAGGAAAACATGTTTAATACACATGGATAAAAAACTTTATTGTCAACAGTCAATATTTTTAAATCTTCCAATGAGGGAACTGATGTTGGTCTGTCTTGCAAATGTTACTCTGGATAACATTTGATGTTTCTGCTCATGGAATATTTCCCCAGTTGATCCACATGCCATTCTCTTCGGTCCTCTTTTAGGAAGTGATACAGCTATAAAATAGAAAAGTTTATCAAATCTATCACACAACAAACAGTAGCTGCAATACATCAAGTGGAGAATATTTTGCAGATATTATAGTTAGACTCAATACTCAAATATATTCACAGCAATGCATGAAAATGATCTGCATCTTTTTATAGATTTTGTTACCCCAGTCTCTCCTAAGTTCCATTTTTCTCCTGGACACTCATTGCTAAATTTATAATGAATCATTGCAATAAGTATTAGCTGACTAAAAGAGACTGTGAGTGATATAGGAAATAAAATTTACTTATGAGATCTTCCCTTTTGGACTTTAGACAAAAAGCTCTTGTTTTCCAAGTATGTTTCAAAGGACATGGATTGTTTAGTCTAGAGAAAAGAAGGATTCTGAGGGATTCATTATTTTTTATAACTACCTGAAAAGCATTTCATTGTTCTCTACAACTACCTGAAAGGAGATTGTTGGTATCTTCTGCCATGTCTGAGGTGAAGGGACAGGAGGAAAGGGCCTCAAATTGTGTCAAGGGAGGCTAAGATTAGATATTAGAACTTTTATTTTTCTTTGGAAGAGTGATCAGGTACTGGAACAGGTGTCCAGGGAGGTGGTGGAATATTGTCTCTGGCAGTGTTCAAGAAGTATCTGGGTGTGGTTTGGGGGTGATTATGGTGGTGCTAAATTGAAGAAGGGACTGGATGATATTCGATAGCTCTTCCAACTGTGATGATTCTGTGATTATAACACAGTTGTGGCCAATGAACTGGCAGTACAGCACCTGCACGTTCCTCTCTCGTATTGGAAGAAGGTGATGCCTATGAGGTCCCGTCCTCCCAGATTGCTCTCCTCAATTCACTGTTTACACTTTTTGGGCCTGAAGTTGCAATGGTGTCCTTGGTTCTCGGGCTGGAAAAGGATTGTTTTGCTAACAACTTTATATGAAGTTCAGATTTATATACTAATGCAGTACAGAATCTGGAAAATAGGAAAGCTAAAACTTAAGATATCAAAGACACCTTCCTCTTTGCTGAGTACACTGGAGAGGCTCACACAAGATGACTGCAGAATCTGGACCCTACACAAATACTTTCCTTTGGCTCATGGCTGTGGTAAACTGTACAAAACTCTCTTAGCTTGGCAGTTTCACACACCAGTAATTTACAGCACCTCTAGGGAGCATCATGCACAGCCACAAGGAGTGCAAGCACAGGGTCTGGGTAACCAAAACCACATTCTGCATAGGAGATAAATATATTTATTTTGCATGTATTGCTCCATTGGGCTGGTACATGGTCAGGAGCACATGCAGGTCTTCAATAGATTTTAAGAGCCTGTTGGCCACAATACACAAAATGTCTAAAAAGTGGTAGTGAGGAATGAAAAATGCAATTTATTCTTCTGTAGTGCCTGTTAGCTGCAGAGAGCTCTTTGTTCTACAAATGCTTATTTAGGGAGAGGAAGGAGGGTGGTGATGATATTTTATAGGTTTGGAAGACTTAATTAGGAATGTACTTGTTTATCTTGAGTCTTAGAATTATTTGTATTCCAGTATTTATATGAGATTTTCTGTTGTCAGCTATTCTAACTATGTTAAATTTGAGTCTATGTGGCATCAGAGTTTCATTTTATAATTCCTTGCTAGAAAATTGAAAACATTAGTTAACTAACATTCTGTTAATTTCAGAGGATTGTAAGGCTGTTTGGCTTTTTATTTTGGTTTTTTTTTTTAGACACCAAATACAATCACTAAATAAAGAAGAGGAAAAAATGTGTGTTTGTATGTTTTTTGTAGAAGTCTCTAGTATTAAATTGCACTCTTGAAATGTTTAAACGGCTGAAAATCTGAGTGTAAAATTCTCACTGTTGTGTATCTTATTGTATTTATCTGTGATATATTTTTCTAGATTCATTGAAATATCCAACTGAGGTCTTAACCTCATGGAAATCCTGGTAAAATATGAGAAGGCAGCTGGTTGTGTCAGAGCTGGGGCACCCCAGCTCCCATAAAGAGGTTGAAACCCTTGCCTCCTTAATGCTCAGAAGTGAGAAGGAAGGGTGAACTGAGCTCCTGTCTGTCACAAATGGCAAAAAGATCCTTCTGTAGAAAGGCATCCGCTGCTCACACCTCCTGCTAAATTCAACAATACTCTGGCTCCAAAGCTGGGAAGGGCCCTCAGCATGTCCTCTCCTATTCCAGACATTAAAAATACTTATCACTGGTCTTGATAATAACAACACGTAATTCAGGAAAAAAGAACATAAAGATAAAAGTTTCATTCAAGTAGCGAAAACAAAACAAAAAAATTGGAATATTGGTGTAGACATAAAGAGAGGATTGTATACTGTGTGAGTTGATGTAAAGGAAGGTATCATTAGTGTCTACTGCCACAGAGAGAGTGAGGACAAGGATCATTCCTTTCTGGGAATCTCAAATCTGACAACTCACCTGTAAAGCACACCCATGTGCAGGAGGGAAGGTGTCCTGCCCCTTCCCAAACATGCAGGAGTCTCACAAGCCAATAGTCATTTTGCCACAAGTTATAAAGTCTGCTGGAGGTGATCATCCAGCAGAATTGCTCAGTGACAACTATTTTAACAGATAAATAGCCAAGATGGAAGAATTTATTTGTAATCGGAAGAATTTATTTGTAACTGAAAGAATTTATTTCTCAGAGGCTCAGTAATGGCCTCCTGTACATGTGAATCTTGATCCAGACTTGTGTCAAATTTAAGAGCAGTCAAATAACCTGGGCAGTTAATATCAGCCATTACACAGTTGCAGGTAGTGCCCTGACAACAGAAATTAGTGTGGTTTGATTAGATTTGCCTAATAGCTTACCTAGTGTGCTCCTGAGGAAATTGGATGGTGTTTTAAATGGAAAACAAACCCTTTTTTTTTTTTTTCCTGTGCATAATTGTAGGGTTTTTCTAACCTTTACACTGTGTTGAAGAGAAGTGAAAAGAGTTTGTTATTTTGGGGACCTTGTCTGTTCAGGTGCTACTCTATGAGAAAAAAAAAAAAAACAAAAGAAAGAAGGAAGGAAGAAAGAGATGAATGAGAATGACATTACATAAAAATTATATATATATTTATATTTTGAAAAATATTATTAAATATATTTTGCAATATTAAGGAATGATAATTCTAAGAAAAATCATCATTTGTTTTCAAATTTACAGTAGAAATTTTCTTTTGCTTTCATGTCAATGATACATGACTAATTTTTTTTGAACTTTAAAATTAAAACAAAGAGTTGTTTGAGATATTATTTTCTATTTCACATCATCTCATGCATTATTCTGACTATTACTAGGATTCTTTCAGTTTGAGAGAAAAAAAAATCTAATTTGAGTCATTTTGACAGGATGGAAATGGAGATCCATCAGGACCTTTACCTGTCTGTTTTATCTCTCCTTTCTGACTGGAAAACTAAAATTAAGGATGTTTGTGTCTAAAGAGTTGCAATTTATTAATATATTAGTTAGTTTCCCCTTTTTTAAACTTGTCTTCGTACAACCAAAACTTGATCAGAAACATCAGAGATATTTAACACAGTTCCCCACACATTCGGTGTGATATTTGTTATTATCTTTGAGTGTGATCTAGAACAGATTATTCAAGAATATTATGGAGTCTGCATCACTGGAGATATTCAAACTCTGGACATGGCCCTGAACAACCAGCTCTAGGTGAAACTGCTTGAACAGGCAAAGCTGGAGCAGGTGACAACCAGAGTTCCCTTCCAACCTCAACTTTTCTGTGATTATGAAAATATAGATTGGAATCAATAGAAATAAAAGAATAAATAATCCCTCTCTCACTCAGATCCACCTTCTCCCCACCCACACATTTCTATCTATGCAAGCACTTGATCAGATAAGACAAAATAAAAAATGGACACTCAAATTTCAGTCTGTTTTGGGAAAGGAGAAATAATTCACCATGCTCTAATTTAGGAGAAAGACTATGCTTACTGATATTCTACTGTGATCCACCCTTGTACATCACTGTGACTCCACTGAAAGAAGAATTAAAATGGAGAAAAACTGAAACAATGCACTGATAAATAAGGCTTGTATGTTTATAAAAGGAAATTTATTCATAGCTTATGCCTTTCATAACTGATCATTGTTCACAAAAAATATCATACTGAAAACACTGTGGAGGGAATATGATCCTCTGGCTTTAAATATGTTGGATTTTCTCTGTATCTAATAGATTTGAACTCTATCATTTAATTTTTTTTTTTCATTCCTCATTTATTACTTTTTAAATTGCATTAGCCAGTTCTGCAGTACTGTTTATTTGGGAACTCTTATCCTTAGTGCAGTACTCTTACTGTATGCTACAGTACCTAAAAAATTTCTGAAAGATTTATTGCTTTCCATGGATCTACAGATAATTTAGCAGAATTATTTTTCTTTTGATTGTGGATGTATATTATGCAGTTCTAAGTTTCATCTGTTCAGAGTAGTGTTTCCTACAGTAGATGAGTAAATGTGTCATATTATTTCACAGTTGTGTACAGCTGTAATGCTCAACATTTGCATGAAATACACTACGGGGAAAGGACACGATTTTAGATAACATAAATGTCTAAAAGCACAAATAAATGCTTAAGGGTATTACCACTTTTACAGATATAAGGAAGTAAAGCTGCAAATTAAATTGAAAAGTTTAATCACTTCAAGGAAAACTCCAATATTTATGAATATCAGAACACTTTCTAAAAATACTTAAGGTGAAATAACAGCTACCAGGAAACTTGAAACTTTTTTTTTTTCTCTGTGTATTGGCATTTTGGCAATCCTTTTCACCTGTATTCCCACAGCCTATGGGCTCTTAATCATTTTGTTTAACACATCTCTATAGAAAAGCAGGCTTTTAAATTTTGAAATTCTTATGAATTCCTTCTTGAAAATATGTATATTGCTTGCTTATTAATTTCCATCTTAGTAAAAGAGTATGTTCACATATACAATAAAAACATCACTTTAATATCTTTTAATCCTCTGAAAATTAATTATCCTGCATTGTCTGGGACTTCTGTCTCTATGAATGAATGAATGAGCAAATTATATTTCATGCAAGCTATTAAAAGACACTTTATTTTGGCTGATCCAACCAACCAGCACAGTCTTTTAGTAGAGAGAGAACACTTCTTTCAGAGCTGAAGATATAACGTGTCAACTCTACAAGCCTTAGAAAGGGTTATCAAGCACTAAATCCAAGGGTCTCTGATCCCTTGAAAGCTTGCAACTTGATAGCAAATAGGATCTTACAAGTTAAATTAAGGGTGAAGTAAATTGATACCTCTGCAGCAGCTTTATAGGCCACCCCTCAGGAGAAAAGGACACTATTTATTTTGATATATTACATTAATTTTGATAGGAATCACCAAAACTGTATAACACTGAGATTTACTAATCTTTAAACTTAGTTTAGGCGGGTTTTTTTTCCAAAGAAATGGGGGATGATGCAACAAGAAAAGTAATACTCTTGATATTGAAGCCTGTTACTGAATTTTATTAGAATGTCAGCTGAAGTATTTAAGAGTGTTCAAAGGGATTTATCTTTCATCATATCAAAATTAATGGTGAAACAGCAGATTTATCCATTGTGGCAACAGGCACACAGCAGTTACCTGATAAGTGATGCCCCTTTCAGTAATCAGACTTGGCTGGATCAAGATAATGGTGTGCAGATAGTTACTGAACACCTCTCCTGAGGGTGTGCATTCTCACACCAAGCTTTTAAAGAAGATGATGATGCTGATCTGCTGCTGTCACAGAGTGGTAAGAAAGCTTGCTGTTAAGTTTTAATCACTAAGGTTCTAAATATTCAGCTTTCTGCTGCCAGTAGGGGAGAAATAAGGCAGCAGAATCTGTCCTCTCTTTGCATCAGTAGTGTGAGGCAAACTTTGAGGTCTAGTGACCTCTGAAACCTGTGTTTCTGTTTTTTTTTTTTTTTTTCTGAGTGTGGGAAAGCTTTATGGAAGGCAGGATGTGATGTACACTGCTCCTGGACCACAGAGCAAATATATACAAATATGTACAAAATATATTTTGTGTAGAAAATACTCAGGCAGCGTATCTCCAAAGATCATCTGTTGGAAAGTCAGGTTGCAGATTTCCTTATACCTGCTATAGCTGAAATAAACGGATTTGGGAAAAAAAACAAAAACAATCAAAAAAAAACCCAACAAAAAACCCAACTAACCAAACAAAAACAAAAAAACCCAAAAAAACAAAAAAAAAGAAAAAAGAAAAAAAACTCCCAAAATAACCCCACCAAAACCAAAATCAAAAACCAGATATCAGAAGTACTTTGCCTTTTGCTTCTTTATATGTGTGAGAATGTTTTGTTCATATAGAGGAAGACTAAAATGTTTTGAGCTACCAGAGAAGAGAGACTGAAGATGAATCAGTTGCTTCAACCCATATCTGCACGAGTCATTTTAGTTGAGAGCAGACAGCCCTCAGATGACCATTTTTTTTCCCTAATATAAGGCATGGGCAACACTGAGATGTCAGGTCTCTGAAACTCAGATCTACTAAATAAATTTTCAGTTATAGGAAATACTAGGAAATTTTCAGTTATAAATTTTGAGGGAAAAAGCCAAAATTATTTCTCCTCTCTTACGTTATCTTGGAACAATTTTCACATGACACTTAGTAAATAATTTAGTTCAATACAGTTTTTCCAGAATTTTCTATTTAGGAAATAACTCAAAATTGCTGTAGAGAAGGAAGTTGCATCCATTTTTTTATTTACTGGATAATTCTTCAATGGGCACGGGAGAGAGGTTTATTTTCTCATTTATCTGAAAGAGTCTGAGCTCACTTTTTTCATCTGACATTTTCAGCCATCACAGGACTCAGAGCCCTATCTGTAACAGCTGTAAAATTGCAGACAGTTTTCGCAGATGGATTTGATCCTGCCCTATGTAATTTGTCTAATACAGTGATAATCTAGACTAATTCATAATTATAAACAAATACAATTACAACAGTGTAAGTGTCCAATGTGGAAAAAACATGAAAGGAGGAACATGACATATAAAACATTTTCTGAACACCTAAATTTCACACAGAATTCTGAAGCAGTTAGTGACAACTACCTTTGGTAGTCAGATCACAGAACTGCAGGCAGAAGACATCTAAATTGCAATGTGTACTTCATTTATTATCTGTTCTAGATCTGAGAGGGAGGTGAGAATCCCCAAAATACCCAGGATTGTAATCACCATGATCATTATTAATCTTTCCTCACCAGCTGCACACAAGCAGACACACACACACAAAAACACAAATACAAACACAAAACTTTGCTTTTGGCACCTGGTTAAGCCCTTGTGTATATCATGTTGATTCAGGAATTGGAGAGAAGGCTTATAAGCAAATCAATAGAATAATTTCAGTTCTTCTAAATATGGAACATTTTGATTTACCTTGAGATGAAAAACAGACTTAATAGTTAGGGGGTTATTTTCATACAGTGGAAAATTTACTGGATGTTCTATCATGCAGAAAGTACAAGATAAATTGCACATTTATTCATTATATTATTTTTACATTTTAAAATATACCTGCTTCAAGGTCAAAGTGAAAAACTCAGTGGAATAGTGTTAACTGCAGGGAAATTATTTTTAGAAAATTTTAAGATTACTCCAAAGAGAAAAGTTATGAGGTCTGTAGAGAACAGCTACGAGATGGGAAGAAGTTACTCTGCACTTGCTACCAAGTAAAAAGCAAATTCAATTTGTAAAACTACTTAAATATAAGCAACTCCAAATTTTATTTTAATTTATCTAAACAGAAAAGAAATCTTCTACTAGTGTACAGAAGTTCATACTTTTCTGTGTAGGTAATTAGAAGGATGAAAAAAAACCCCAAAATCCTGCACAGGAAAAATGAGATTGGGAAAGTTTACCTGCCCTTAGCTTCTTGACACACATCTGCACAATGTGTATTTGCATGTTTGGTGAAATGTGCAAATTTAAAGCAACTCACTATTAGCACACAAAAGAAAATTCAAATCATCTCTTTTATTTCTCTCTTAAATGAAATAAAGCAGCAAGCACTTATGGAAGAACTAGTTATTGTTTTTCATGTAGAATTTTTATTGACTTGTGGAAAGGAGAGGCAATGATTTTTCTCTCTGTGACAGCAGGGCCTTCCTTCCAAGGACACCAAACTTGGATTCTGAACTTCACCATTGGAACCAGTGAGTTTATTTAGTGAAAACAAAGTCTGATGCAAAATTATCTCTGGAGTACAACATGAATCCTTTGAGCAATACAGTGTGTAACAACAGACAGAAGTGAAACAGCTGCTGAGATTTTGTTCAGCAGTCATGCATTTTAGGTGGTTTAGTAGTGATATATGAATTTATAGTGAAGAAATTGATTATCTTGATTTAAACTACTCAAATACCTCATTGTAATACCTGTGGAAATCAGTAAGATCCTGACTTATGTAGCTTAAAAATTTTGGTTGTTCAGGGTTCAGGGTTCTGATTTATCTTTGTTTGTTTGTTTCTTGGGAAGGTTGAGGGGTTTACCTGTAAAATGGGGGACACAGAAGAGGAAATTCCATTTTATGCTTTCCATGGAATATTCCATTTATCTATACTATGCTGCCTACCTGAATAAAACATAGGTGCCTGAGCGGGAACTCCATCAATACAAAAAAAAATGAAATGGAATTGCAGCCTGGGCCTCTTTGATAATGCATTCAATGACTTTGGTATGCAGAAGCACAGTCTAGGAAATGTAAAATTTGATTTAAGTGTCCTCTGCAAGGTTTACCAGGCCCATGGCTGAGCCAGCACTCCTTTGATTATGTGACTGTTCAGTAATGTGTCAGGACTGGGGGGAAGGCACTGAGGTGATGATGAGTGGGATTGGTGTAGGAGAATAAGATGGGGAGTTGATTCATGGAACGATGGTATTGATCTAGTTAGCATTCTTTTATTATTATTACATGTTTTTATCATTATTACCTTTTGTGATAGAAGGTTCATTCTGCTGTGGTTACATCTCACCTCTGGACGACTTTCACTGGCCCCTTGCTCTCCTCCACCTCTGGGAGTTATTTCTATTTTTCAGCCTCCACTGTTTTGCTGTGGTTGGCTTTTTGCTCTCTCTGAGCTCTAGCAACCCTGGCTGTGTTATCTTGAGTTCCTCTAAATTTATGACAAATTCCATCATCTTAGAAAGCCAGGGGGAATTTTCATATTACACAGAGAATGGAAGGAACAGTCTGCTTCTCTACTGACCATAACAGAGTTTGGTTTGAGGGCAGGATAATGGTGCCATCATTGTCATTTATTTACATCAGTGTGGAAAACGTGGATTCTAACCAAATTCGTGGTGTGACTCTCTTCATAAGAATAGCCAAGATACCAACAGAACATGAGGTTAAAATCCTCTATGGGAAGGGATCAGATATTTTCACCAAGGCATTTTTGGGAGTAAATGCTGCGAGTTTTAGCCACTATTTGGTATGTTTCCAAGAATATGCCCTTTCCAATGACTAGGATTTTATCTCCACAATGGAATATCCTGACAAAAATGAGAGACAACATCTCACACCTTAAAGCACAGAATAACCAATGGCTTAGCAGTCGTGGTCTTCCAAAATGAAAGCAACATAAATTCTTGCTGGATATTGATTTGAAAAGAAACTTCACCACCCAAATCAGCATCCTGTAAGATATCCAGCTGTGTCTACACAAGGAAGACAAAAGATCCTCACCTTTTCTCAGTCTAATGGGAGTTTAGAGGGACTAGCTAGCTGTTAAATCAAGTTTAGTCTGTTTTAAGTTTACTATTTTTAGTTAAAAGTGTGTATGCAATTGATGAGTGATATAAAGCATTTATGCAAACAGAAATCTGCTGTATAATTCACTGTGCAGCTTCAATAAAAGGTGGCATAAAGAGTTTAAAATAGGGAAAGACTGGCTCATGGATTTAGTGCAGTGTCTCAGCTCCTTCCTGCTTACTACCACCCTCCTTGCCAAAGACACTTGGCAACTCTCTGGACAAGAAATGTATCTTTCTATATAACTGACAATTTATGATTCTCTTTGCAATGAAACATCTGCAATTTAGTGATAGACAATTCTGTGTATTCTTGGAAGCCCAACCACCTGTATGGTGATAGAAATGCAAGGAATTTGCCTTTGGAAAACGATTTTGCAGTGCCTAAAAGTGTGGTATGAGAGCTTATGTGTCAGAATAGAGTCAGTTTTATCACTTCAAACATATTCAGGCAAAATATTTTAATATGCAATATATAAGAAAGAAAAATATTTATGAGACACATCCTTCTGTCATTAAATCTATATATACTGCTCTTTTCTATGTTAAGGCAGAATAAACATAATTTGCCTTTTAAAATCTTGTTCTCTTGTTGCTTCTTTTTGGAATGTGTGACTTTCTACAGTGAAAAAAATGTTCAGATAATTTTGTCTCTTCTCTTCCTAAATTTCTTGAAACATGTTTCTATTTTGTACCTTAATTAGCAAATTCCTCGCTTAAGACCTTAGCATGTGTTCCCCATTTAAAAGAATTAAAAGATTTATTTTGAAACAGACTTTACAGAGTCTACTATGAAGTCTAAACACATCAGAAAACTGATTTGAGGATAGGTTGCTATGAATCGTCCAGAACTTGCTTTGTTATTATTAGGGAAGCCACAAAAAAAAATGTATTTTTTTTGCCTTTTATTGATCAGTCTACACAGAAGTAAGGTGGCATTTAGCCCTTCAACCCTATAGATACAGTAAAAAAAAAAAAGTATCACAGAAAACATCTTTGCTAGCTGCTGCTAAAATTCATTCTCTTCTTATGACTGTAAGGACCAAATAATCCTGTCCTACTGATTCCCTTTTCCAGACCTTCAAGCAGTTTTGTGCTGCAAAATCTGGATCTTCATTACTCACCCAAGGCATATTTTTGAGGTACTGAATTTTGTTTTCAGCAGGTTCATTCTTTTGCATCACAGAGATCAATACTGGATGAAAGACAGCAGGCTACCTCTCCATGGATAACAAAATAATTCAGGGATTATACAGTGCCTTGTCATCACAGCACAGCAGAGGTCATTTCCACCATTTATCACCACTAAAGGCTGGCACCCCAGCAGCAGAATCACCAGTGTTCTCATTTGTTTTGGTAGCAGGCATCACCTTTGACTGTGCAGCTGAATTTCAAACCATCATTAAAAAATCATTACAACCCCAAATGGGACATTGTGAACCTATGCTTCATCCAGAGTGGTTTTCCTGAGCTCTCACAAAGATGAGAGCAGCAATATCAGTAATGTAAACAAACTGCTGTGCCATGCCATCGACGTTTTTATTGCGGGTTTCTTTAGCCCAGTGCTTCTGTTCAGCCTCTCTGTGAGCACAAAGTGAACTCCTTTTTACACTTTGGAGACTGGGGAGTCTGTGTAAAGCTGCACCAAAGACGCTTCTTGATGTGGATCATTATTGGTGCCGTGCTATTCATTTTCCATAAGGCAATTCCTTTTGAAATGCCTTGATGCTCTGAACCTCAGTGCTTCCTTTGAGAGCTCTAGTACCTGTAAAATCCATGAGCCAGTCTTTCCTTATTTTAAACTGTTTAGGCCACCTTTTATTGAAGCAGCACAGCGAATTATACAGCAGATTTCTTTTTGCATAAATGCTTTATATCACTCTTCAATTGCACTTTTAACTAGAAATAGTAAACTTGAAACAAACTAAACCCGATTTAATGGATAGCCAGTAAGATATGTTACTGGCATCACAAACCTGTGGATTATGCATTTTAGAGGAAAGGAATAATTGTCTTCATTGAGTCTGAAACTTTTAATTTCCTGACCAGACACAGTTCTTAGCCTCTTTTGTAGCCAGCTTTTTCTAAATGGCCCAATGTCAACCAGAGTGAAAAAGTAATCGTCTTTCTTGACAGAGAACCTGAGATTTATGTGTGTGTATCAGGCAGACAAAGCTATTAAATGCATTGACATGTTTCTTAAAGCACATAGAGCAGCATCACCCAAAGAAACTGTTTCATCACACTTGCTTAGCAAAGTCTAACTCCTTTCTTAAGAAAGTATGTTGATAGGATCACAATAAGAAACATAAAATTTATATCACATTTCAAGTCAGGTAAAGGCCCTACCCATATCATCTTAAAGAATTGATGCAGTTTGTCTGTCAATGTATTTGCCCGAAGAGGCAAAGTCCTGCAGAGCCTTTTATAAATTCAGGATTTTAGCTTTCCCAGAAAAATCAAATATCCAATTACACACCATGAATAAAAATTTCTTTGGGCAAGATCTATCTGCATGGAAACTACAGCTTCTTATAGCTGTGAACCCAGCCTCACAGATTCAAATTCAAAATCAAAGGTCATGTAAGGATTTTGGCTGGGAAGTGCCTACTCATTTAATCCTATGGGTGCCCTGGAGACAAAAGCATTACCAGGGCATAAAATAGGCCAGACTCTGGTGCAACCAGCATTATCTACAACACCAGAGAACTTATATGTGATGGAATGGGGCCACGTCTCCACAGGACTGATCCCTGGAGAAGACAAACAAATTTACAGCTCTGGCTGTAAGATCACTCCCCCCATGGCTAACAGAATCCTGGACGGTGGCACAGCAGTTTTTTATGAAGAGTGAGTTTTCTATTCCTTCCTCAAGGAATGTTGTGCCCTGTTCTTCAAAGAGACTGTAAGGAATGTATCTCCCATTCCTCCCTGGTCCCTCTGCAGGATGGTCCCTGGTGTGTTCCCACTGACCTCATAGAATAAGAACATTCAGCAGAATGGGATGATGAGGGTAGCTAAAGGCTTCATGAGGTTCTTCTGGAGAGATCTTGGAATATTTGTTTACATAGTTCCTGAAAAATGGCCCTGCACTTTCTAGATTCGGGAAAACTGTCACTAACCTTCTTGGGAAATCCTGTATTTTTGTTTATTCTCTGTGTAAGATTTGATGAAATTCTTGTGTTTTCAGCTATAACTATTTCTTCTTACTTTTGACTTCCAGAGTGTCTGCAAAACCTTCTGTCTCCCTAGTCAAAAACGACACAGGAAAATACTCAGGGAGAGAAGAGGATTAGAAGCAGAAATTAAGTAAATATTGTTTCATTCCATTGAAGGTGGTATAAAACATGGGAGAAACAAGTATTATCTGGAAGTTTCAAAAAAGTTCCATGAAAAGCAAGTTTCCTTTTTCATGAGAAAAATAAGTGTTCTCTTTCTTGCTATTTTCTAGTTGTGCCAAGTGCTGAGAGAGAATTAAAAAGAGAGAAGGTATTTACAATTCTGATGGAGGAATAGGTGTTGAAAATGTTCTGTGTGAGTACAAGCATGATGTGGTCTAGGCTGATAGAGACTGTCTGGTGCATAGAAATCGCAGAGCACTGCTCACCAAGCTCTGCAAGGCTCAGCTCTGCTCCTGGCTGGCACTGATCAACCTCTGTGATGTGCTCTGGGCTCTGTGTTCTGCCTCAGAAGAGCTCAGTTTTCCTACTTGAAGAATATGATTAATATTCCTTTCCTATTCTGGAAGGGGGGAAGGAGAAAAGAATGAGAACAGATATTTATTTATTCTCATCCTATTCAGAAAAGAAGACAAAGGAGGAAGGGTTCTGCTGTGGGTAGAATGTACCTACAATGCAGCAGGCTTACTGCAGGGCCTAAAATGAGATCAGATGTTTCCAATGTAATTGAAAAAAAAAGACATAAACGCTTTCCTGTTGTGGTACTTGTGTCACTCAGGGCACTGCAGCAATATCAAGGAACACAGGAACTGCACGGAGCCTCCAGCCCCAGGCTCTGCCAGACAAAGGATGTTCATTTATCTGAGGGCAGGATTTTGACTGCCTTTCATGTGCATGTGACCTATGAGATGTTCTGAATACCTAAGACTCAGTGCTTTAGGGACAATGAATGACCAGAGCTCCTAATCTGATGAAAAAATCACAACCAAGAAACTATTTTAAAATGTTTGTAATATTTTCACTTTTGTTTGTGCTGTATTTTGTGGTTGTTTCCAAGAGCTGAGAGTTGTACTTTTCTGGAGAAGACTTAAAAAGGACGTTTTATCTTCTTTGTCACTATTCCAACTGCACTGGAACACAAGAATATACTCCATTATTTTTTCAAACAAATAAAGATAATTTGCATTAAAATAATCAACGTAAATTTACACATACATTTCAATGTATATGTAAATAATTTGAAAACCAGCTCCTGTTTTGTGGATATTTACCATAACATTGGTAAGTATTTCCAAATGAGGTATCATGACAGGAGCTGTGCAATTCAATGAAGCATTAAAAAAAATTTAGTTGCCCATTTACTTCTCAAACTCCTTTCTCTTCTCTGCCCCTTTGCTCACCTTAGTGCTTGCTGTTTTCCACTGAAACTCTAGGAAAAAAATCTACTTAATTTAAGAAGAGAGCTCAGGTTTTTTTACTGACATCTGCAATCCATGAAAACAATATTGCCTAACTTCCAGAGTCAGCTGAAAAAAGGCATGATATTACAATAAAAACTATATATTTATCAGTAGCTTCCCATCAGCTTTTACCTCAGACAATCATGGGAATAAAATATTATTGTAGACCTATTCTCTTGAAAATACATACACTCAAAATGGTGAGCCTGAGGAACTCACATAAATAATATTTAATGTTACTTCAGTGGGCGAATCCAAGCATAGCTGCAAGAGTAGCCACCTTAGAGAGAATGCTTCAGATTTGATTTACAATTCATCTCAAATCCCAGAAAAGCCATCTACATCTGGTTTTACCAGTGCTTATCTTCCTCCAATGCTCAAGTACTCTTGACATAAATGTTAGGTAAAGATTTTAGCAAAAGTTCAGATTTATCAGATATGCATTTATTTCAGGGATATTATTGTTTTTAAATGTCTACTTTGCATACAATTTTTATGAGTTGTAAGGTAAATATTTTTGTTCATTTCTGTTTTAATTTAAGGAATATTATTAAGTGGATTAAATAGATCCTTTCTGTAACTCTACAGACGTCACTGGAGTCACAGTAGGGACATATTAAAGCTGTCTCATCAAGCATCAGGGATATAGACTTGGAAAATGCTTGGAATTCAATGTCTTTTGATGCCATCTGAATATAAAATACAAATTGCTGCAACAATCACATAGTCCAGCAGTGTTCAGAATTTCATTTCAGTTGATAGTATGAAACAAAGAACTTAAAAAGATGGCAACAAAGACAGAAATATTATATATAAAAAACTAATGGATTAATAATTGATTGAAAACTGGATCTTGTGAGTTGCTGTAATTTTGAGGAGTTTTTCTTACTTCGATCCCATCTCAAAGTATTGCATTTAGATTTTTAAAGAAGCTTAAAAAAGACAACAAGCACAAAAAGAGACACTCTTTTTGAATATCAGGAAATATTTTTACACCCTGTGTGTGAGAGAGCACTGAGGCAAGTTTCCCAGGGTTGTTATCTTATCCTTGATGATATTCAAAAGCTGTCTGGACAGGATCTGGGGCAAATGTCTCTAGGACACCCTTCCTGAGCAGAGCAGTTGAGATCAGATGACACAATCCTACCCCAGCCATTCTGTGATTGAATCCAATGATCCTAAAGGAAGGACCTTTGCACAAATCTCTACTGCCTTTCCAAGAAAAGGAGAGTGAAAAAGGCCTTGCTACACAGCTATGCTTTAACATCAGATTATAAGGTCAAGACTAATTGGAAAAAAATAATTAATTATTCCTTGAATTTGCACTTTTTTCTTTCTTTGGAGAACACAAGCCAATTAGAATCATAGCTCCCTTAACATTCAGTATTAACTGATTGTTCTGCCTTTGATTTTGTACAGCAGATTTGTACTGAGCCACATTATTTAGACACTTTCATTAACCATTGAAAATTTTATTGTTTCAAAACTGGCAATAAAAGTCATGTTTCTGGAAATCAGTTTTGTACCCTGACAGCACTGGAAATAAACCATAAAACCTTCACTTTAAAATACTGTCTCAAAACCAGCTTATGCTTCTCTGCATTTCCTGTTCAACTGCTTCTATCATAAGACACGGCAAAAAAATTTCTTTAATTCTCCCATTATCTCACACCTTTCTCTAATGGATGATGCATATGAACTGCCTATATTTAAGAAAACAAGGTCCATTTTCCCCAATAAGTGACAAAAGTTTCTTGTTTTAAAATTGCAAGTTTATCCTGGAACTCTTTACTCATGATCAATTTTTCTCTACTTTTTACCCTCCTCTTCTCTTCTTGTTGAGGCTGCAGGGTCTCATGTTCTTCTCCGCCTTTGATGAATTGGAGTCCCAGAGGTATCTCTGGTGATGAGAAAAGGAAAGCTCTATTTCAATAGTTTTTTTCATTGAGGATATTTCAATATCAATAGCAATTGTATGCAAATAGAATCAGTGGAATGGGAAATTTTCTTAACATACAAAAATCTTCTGAAATATGAGCATATTTTCAATTGTTCTAGCAAAATAGTTTTAACTGGTTAGGAATTTTCTGAACACATTATTGCTCATGTGGAGAAGAATTCAGTTGTTGAACCATACTGTTACCACTGCCTGCACCTGTATCTTGTGAAAATTTAGGAAAGGGAGTCCCTGTTTTTCTCTTGGTTAACAACAAACACAGCCATGCCAGGGACAGCTCAGTCTTCCCCCTTGTACTTGGTGTATTTTCTGTCTGTCCAAGAGCCCAGGAGAATTTCACAGAAAATATTGCAGAGTAACCACTTTGGCACTCCAAGTCTGGTCACATTAGAGCTCTGGTGATCAAATATGCACAAACAGGGTGGTACTGACACAATAAGTCTGGGCACATTTGCAGTCCCAGATGCACAAATAGCATGAGTTACACTATAAGCCTGGGCACATTCATTAAGATTCCAGATTCACAAGTACTGTAATTTATTGATTGGTTCAGAAATTGCCATTGATAAATCTACTGATATCAGAAATCACAAGCAATAATATTAATGCCGAATAAAGCTTATACAAAGAACATTCCTGTGGGGGAGGAGATGGGTACATCCTTTTGATCTCCAGGATCCAGTAGACTTCCCTCTGACATTCCTCTCCTCTTGAATTACATTTATTTTGTTTCCTTAGAGAGTGGAGAGAAAACTTCATTTGGTGTAATTTCATTGCTAGGTGGAGTTTGAGTGACTTTAGTAATACATGTAAAGCATGTTCAGGTTTTTACTTCATTAAAATATCCAGGGGCAAAAAATTTCAAATGTATTTTCGAATTGATGAAACATGGCTCAATTTTTGGTTGCTGTTTGGGTCATTCCTTTGGCTTAGATCCCATTACCTTCGTTGATTTAAACAGAACATGACCCAAACCACTCAGTGCCTCTCCATCCTTTGTTTCCTGCCTATCCCAGGGCAGTACACCAAGTATTCTCAAAGTCTCTGCTCCTCAGGTTTGCAGACAGTTTGTTTCTGGTGAACTATTGCCAACATGGCACTTCTTGCTGAGTTTTGTCTTTCAGTATTTTTCCGCTATCTTTCCCACTGAAATGTCCCTATTATCATTTGGTTTTTTTCCAGGAACCTAAAAGTTATTTCAGTCAGATGGGAGAGGAAAACAGAATACATGATAGCATTGCCATTATAGCTCTTGCTTTTCTATTAAGAAAAACCAATAAAAGCTCTATTTGTACCCTGGTTTTTGCTTTATTCCTGTCGCCTCTTATCATTTGATAGTGAGAGTTTGTTTCCACTTCAGTGGAGTCTGAATTAAGAAACTGCTTGAGACTGAAATGTCGAAATTTTGGCAGTTGTCCTTCAGAGGAAGTGGCTTGTTCCTGTGCAGGGCCAGGAGCTGAATTGAATGATCCTTGTGAGTCCCTTCCAGCCCAGCACATTCTGTGATTCTGTGATCAAGGGCAAAGACAGCTGTAGTTTCCTGAAGTGCAAAATAAAACATGCATATCATACTGGATGTGGCATACAGGTTACTATATGAATGATATGATATGTCAGAAAACAGTCAATTAAATGGAGACTTGATTATATATTTAGTTTCAGTTTGATAGTGTGAGTAAAAGAAGTAACACTTTCTCTGGGTTTCTAGTCAAGGAGAGGCTCAGGGGAGAATAGCTGAAGCACTTGTTTGGTGTACTCATATTTACAAGGTGCTATGTCCAGGTGCTGGGATACTATGACCAAACCTAGTATTTAAATCCTGTCTTTGTAAAAGTAATCTGATTGTCAGCTTCCTAAATCTCAGCTTTGGTTTTTCTCAAATTTTGAAATTTATGATAACCTTTCAGATCAGGAGTTGTCTATGCTTATTTAAATATTCAGTATAATCAGACAAGGTCTAAAGTCGTTCCTAGGTATTTAAAGCCTTTTACAATTTTTCTTTTCCAAATAATTTTTGCTTTTAGGCATATTAAATTTTGGGCATATGAATTTCTTGGATTTACTGTGGGTTTTTTTTTTTTTTCTCCTGCTTCACCTGTTGCCAAATCATAGCTGATCAGTTTAAAAAAAATGCAAATATGCTGTAAAGTTTTAAGTTACTTATCAAATATTAGCAGGCAGCTGAAAAGTAGCTTTTATCACGTTTGCCTGTGATTTTGCCAAAATACAATAAAAATTAACATTTTACTGGCTGCTAAAAAAACCCCAAAAAACACAACACCAAACAAGCCCACAAAAAAAACCCAAACCAACTGAAAACCCAATCACCCCAGAAAAATAATCCACGAAAAACACTGTTGAAACAGCACTAGTGGCATTCACTTAAACATCAATGTAATGTAATATAACACAGTGTAAACTTCAGATACTGCTCTCACCCTCTTTGGTGACTGTGAAAATATTTGCTAATTGCCTATACTCCCACAATCCTCCTTCCTTCTGCTGAGACTCTCCATCAGTAGCTGAATAATCACCAGTCTTTGATGTCAGCAGCAGTTTACAAGCAGAGCAATTAGTTGAAGCACCGTGAGCCAAAGGTGGTAGATGTGTTCCTTTTTTTTACATAGAAACAGCCTTTGTCACGAACTTAAAAAAGATTAATAATATACACATGGACTTGCTACATGCTTTTATTTTTTTTTTCTGTTTGAACAAGGTGAATGGATGCCAGTAATTGTTTTTTGAACAGAGGGTTTGTTGTCAGGCCACAGAAGCTGATGTGTCAGATCCCAGGATCCTGACCTACAACACATATCATGTAGCATCAAGGATCCACATCTGAACAGCTGAAATGACATTCATCTGAATGAATGTAGTCATTTCACATTGGAACCACCCGTCTTCCATTTTTCTCAGTGGAAAGAAATAGATTAATTGCTGCTTTAAAGTGCTTTATTTAAAGTACATACATACAGGTGCATGGCCATTCTGAGATAGTTTCATGATAGTAATCAAAATAGACATAGTCATTGTATTAGTTGGACCTCAAACCAAAATGATCTTGCCTGGGCATCTGGATATAGGAACAATATTGAGTATTTCTGGATAATAGCAAAAAAACTGGTTAAAAGATAATTTCTCAGAATTTTTACTGTTACCTGTTGCATTGCAAAAGCATAGACACACTTCAACATTTTGTGAAGCCTTGAATATGATTTTCTTTCTTTTTCAAATCCATAAGCTTCAAAATCATCTCCCCACAGTCTTGTAGCTACAGCAGTGATATGACAAAAGCCCTTTTAAGGTTGTTGTATTGATCTACAGAATGAGCTCGTTGAGGCACATTTACAGATACTTCCACAGTAAGTACTTGTCTTTTTAATGTTTAATGAAGAAAAGGCAGATAAATAATAGTATTCAATAAAATAACATTTGTTTGTATTAAGAATTATCCATCTGAAATGAATGACAAGAACAAAGCATAACCAAGATGACACAATTATGCCCTAATAATCCAGTCCAGTTTTATTAATAAAAACTTGTTTAAAAACAAGAACAAAGAAAATTCATGTTTCCACTTCCATCCACCTTTCATTTTTTACCTTTCATTTTTTATCTTGTGTGAAGTTTCAGATTTTTTTCAAATACTGGAGGCATATGACAGCAAGCTGAAGAATCACCTTTGTTGTAGAGTAGAGGAAAAACGGAGAAAGGAAAAAAAATAGTATACATATTGCTCTTATGTGATATTCAGTGCAAACAGAACTCTAGTGTGCTGCCCAAAGACAGCACCTTTTTACTGAGATGATTTACTGTATGCATGCTCTGAGCCACAGATGCATAATTTAAGTAACAAATCTGCCTTGTAAATGTGTTCTACTGCATCCACTGCAGCTTGGACAATGCAAACTGAATTTGTTTCTGTAGACAGAAATGTTTATTAATATACAGTATGTTACGCAAACAAGTTAGAGACACAGACTGCATTTTATTGGACACACAACATTTTCTGATGGGAATTTTGTCTTGAATTTGCAGTTGAAAAATCTGGTCATATAGTTGAAAAAAAAAATCTGGATACATATATTAATAATCATATAAAGCTATTTTATCGCGTGAGAAGAGACATGGCACTACTGTGTGAACTGTGGTGTAGTTTGAAGGTATTTTTCCTTTTTAAAATAAACAATATGAAGGTATTCCCTTTCTTCCCCCTTCCCCCTCTCCCCATTGAAAGATCTAAATACAGTGAAGGTATGAAATAGCAGTACAGATGGGTGTATCATTGGAGTTGTAGTATAAATGGACCCTCTGTCCCATGGAGAAGGTGGAGTAGAATGCAAGAGGCCATGGTACCAGGGCAGAGAGAAGGGAGATCTGGGAAGACTCTTGAGAGAAGGGATTCAGCTAGATGCATTTGTTCTAAGAAAGGCTGAAAATTGCACTGAATTTCACGTCCAGGAAAATAAATTTTGTCCTGAAATTTTACTTTTTATTGCAAAGTTGGAGGTTTTGTTGTTTTTCCTCAAAGCAGGGGAATTACTCTTCATACAATTTATCTAAATAATAAATATTGCACTTTATATGAACGTTACCTCTGCATAATTTCAGGACATAAAATTTCCTTCTATTATTCAAGCCTAGCAAACAGGTTAGTTTAACAGAGGAGTTAAGCTTTATTCCATAAATTTGTACAAGTATGGTTTGTGTTCAGTTGAGTGAGAAAGCATGGCAAGATATTCAAGGCCACCATGACTTGTAGCAATCAGTCTACATAAAACAAACCAGAAATCTCTTGCCTAATCAAGGGTACACGTGCAATCACAGAGTAAAGACACCCAAACGTGGAAACAACAATCTCTGTTAATTAAGGCAGAGAACTCTGTCTCCAGTGTGTTTTTGCTATGTGTAGTAACCCTACACAGACTTTGTCACCTATCTTCTGAGACCCTCGGTATGGCTCATGCTCTTCTGTTTGAGTGTGTGACTGTCGCTGACTGCTCTGCCTCCCAGCTGGCTCCTTCAGAGGGCCGTGACCTTCCCTAGTGAACCGCCCTGACAAGGGCAGCCCTACCCAGGCTCTCCTGGCAGTGATCGCTCTTTTGTGAAGGGCGTCGGAACGCCCAGGCCCACCAGCTCGGAATGGGTGATAGTGATGGCAGCTGCGTAGCGAGTACTTCCCCGGCGGCGTGGAAGAAAGCGCGAACTCCAAGTGGTGCTCCTCAGGTCCTTCTTTATCCTCCAGAAGGGATCCCTTGAAGGCCCCGAAGTGCTGGAGCGCTGGGGTTTTATACAGTTCTAAGGGGGCGGGGTTCAACACAACAACCAATGAGGGAAAGGATTGAAAAAGGGACCAATGGGGGAGAGGATCCAAAACTAACCAATGGGGAAATGACTTGTGGGCCAATGGGGTAAGGGAAACCGGGTACAAGTTTTTAACCAAACATAACAGGGGTAGTTAGCATAACCGTGCAACTATTGGTTAGTATAACTTGGCAGCTGATTGGCTGTGAGTGACAGCTATTCTGATGCCCTCCAGGGGAGCACAGCTAGCTCTACCCTCTCTTCCCAGTCACCTCTACATGTGGTTCCTCTTTCTATCCCTGCATTAACAATTGTGTGGAGATCTGAGAAATTTCTAGCTCATGAACAAGTATTACTGGGGTAAGCAGGAGGAGTAAAAAGGCCATGAAGATTCTGTCAAGGACCAGTGCAGCAGCTTTCCTTTTGCCTGCCTGATGGAGGAAGGGCTGCACTGTAATGCAACGCCCATCCAAACTGCAGCTGCACTCCTGCCCACCAAAGCTTTGCAAAGGGCAGTGGGGAAGACAAAACTGTCCCTGTCCCGTCAGGCTCTTTAAAATAAAACAGTTTAAGTTGTTTTCTAAGGAAATGTATCTCAAATGAACAAATTTGTATATGTATCTAGCTTTCTAGAAGATGCTGTTACCTCCATAGGGAGAAACCTGTTTCCCAGATTAATTTCCCATTCTATTAATTCAGAAGGAAGAGGGAGGGAGAAGGAAGAGTAAAGGTGTGTCTGCATTAGGATACAGCACAGACCAAAAGGAATGCATGCATTGAGTGAAACAGTGGAGGCTGAGGATCAGTACCAACACTGTTTTGTGGACTGAGCTGGTTACTTCAAAATCTCTTGTCTGCTCTCATAACAAGAATCTTTTCTAATGAACGTAGTTTTTCTCTAGAATTTAGGGATTTTGTTTATTTTTTTAATGACTAGCATAATATTCGGTCTTGATTATTTAATGAACATTTGTTAAAAATCTTCCTGGTTTTACATAATGTTATTGATTATAAATATCTTGTCCTATATATTTGAATTAATTTTCCTCATGTACATCTGGTAGTGACTTATTTTTATTTATATGTCTACATTTTCAAGGATTTTTTTAGTTGAGCATTTATTTGCAGAGTAATCCCAGAGGAATTCCCTCCCACTTCCACTTAGCAACAGGTGTATATATATATATATATATCTGGCATTAGAGCAAGTAAAATTTATCTTTTGAAATTCCATCTGCTTATGTGGGAACAAACTAGAGCATGTAAACATCTCTGTGAAGATGTATTTCTTTCAAAATGTAGTTTAGAATTTTTTTTAGTCTGAAGTATTGATTTGATCTATTTTGTCATATTTACATATGTCTTAGAAGACAAATTTATTGCCCAATATTTGAAAAACTGAAAAACTACCTATCTTACCAGTGTACATCTATGGTTACTTTTACCAAATAATGGTTTAGAAAAGGGGTGTGCTTTGGAAAAAAACCCATTATTTTTATTATATTTTTCTTTTCTTTCTTATCACAGACCAGTATCAGAGCACACATAATGGCTTCTTCCAGTGTAAAATTAAATCCAAATACTTGTTCAAAAAACTTTGTTAAGGCAAGTAATTATACAGAGAAGATTGTTTCTACATTTGTGTTTCCAACTTAATTTAAGAGATGTTCAACTTAAGAACGGCAAAGATTTTCTGAAAGACAAGGATTTGGTGTTTGTAGCAGAGAGAGAGGACAGAGGAATGTTCAATAGAAACATGGGAGTCTAAATCTCCAAAGACATTGAAAATGAGCTTTTCATGATTATAAATATTTCAAGAGTATATTTATTTCTCTAAGAATTTTTTAAGCAAGAAATTGGGAGAGAAGTTCAGATTGCTTGAAAATCAATGTAATTTACAGAATTTTCTTATTCTTCATTTCTAGACACCCCTTACAAACACTGAAAGTAGGTCTCAAGGAAATTTTGTAGAGTTCAGCTACTGACAAACCACAGGGATAAATTATCCAAAATAATTTATTCCAAATAAATTATATAGCCTACCCAGTCTATTCAGACTTCTGCAAAATTCTAGACAGTTTTTTATCAAGTTTGTAGCTAATGTTTTTGAATTGCACAAATAAATTGCCTCTAGAATTAAAGTGTGAATACATTATATGTGCATATATTTATATATATGCATTGTGATGGGCTTGAACCCTAATGTTGCAGACAAGACATGTCAGATTCTGCAGCTCATGATTATAATTCAAGACAAAGTCAAAAGGAGAGTAGATGAAAACCTTTTTCATTTTCTCTAAATTAGTGCATTTTCTCTGAAAGACCAAGATGGTGTTTGAGGACAATTTGAAATGGAAAGTGTTCTATAATGTTTCCAAGGTGCATGTTTGCTGTCAAGGAACAAACTGCTGGAACTCACAAAGAAAACAGACACGTTGGTTTCCCCATGTTGTCAAGCTGATTTCTGCTTTGCTCGATGATTGAATTTAGTGTATAAATTATAGTCTATTTTATTAATATCTGATCCTTGCTCCTTGGGTGTTATAAATCCACCACACTATCATCAATGACTGTTAGCTGTTAGAGGTATATCACTGAATATTTGGCTTTATCCAAATATCTCACAGCATTTTACAGCGTTCATGGTATTTGTTCACACTAGTGGTAAGTACAGTATTGAATATGCTAGTTTTAAAAATTTTCATAATACCTTCTGAAATAGTAAAGTCTGGCTTCCCAAACATTTAAATTGTACTTTAATTTATGCATAGATGTTTCAAATTGTATATATCTTACACTCATATAATTTATATAGCTTTCTCAGAAGTTTGGAAATTTTTAAAGGACTACAATGTCAAAAATTGCCATTTCCACAATGTCAAGTAAGGTGAAAGGTGGAAGTTAGGCCAAGATAAGTATCAAAAAACCCTTTAAATATGTTAGAAGCTGGATAGATGAGAACTACACTGATGTATAGTGTACAGAAGTAGAGAGACATGAGGCCAGACTCTTTATTTGTATTTTAAAGAGTTAAATGCCACTTATCTCCTATTTTAGATCCCTTCTGTTCAAATCAGTGTTCAACTCCCTTATTTAGATGGCATCCAACATTGCAGATGACCAAAAGTCATACATATGTCACAATTTTTGCCAATAAAATTCCTTCGTGCTTAACAGAACCAAAGAAACATCTGTTCTCGTCCTTGATAATACCATGCCCTGTCTCTATCAGGATCTGGGATCCCTCCCTGCTCCTTGCTCTACCTCTCCTGAAAGCCTGTTCAGCCTGAGGAGTTGAAGGTGATCCAAATCCTCCAGCTCCAGCTCTTGCTGCCCACCAGGGCAGCCAGATTCCAGTGCCCTGCTGAAGTTGTTTCATTTTGCACAACAAATCTAAATTTCTTCTGGATAAGGAAGGAAATGGAAAGTCGATTCATGGAGGCAGCAGTACAATGGAGAGAGCACCGTGTTTCACAGACTGAATTTCCCTTTTATATCTAAATCGCCCTCATGTCCTAAAATCGAAATTAGAAGATCTAGGTTTTATGAAAGTTTGGCAGAATTTTTATGTGTATGGAGGGAGGTATTTACATGAGATGAAAGTGTAGTGCAGTAACTGGTATTCAAGCTTCAATCCTCAGGTTTTTTTTAACTTGCAGACCTTATAATGATAACGGGCAATTTGAAACAATAAGATAAAATGCATTTTTTCTAAGCAAATTCTTGCCAAATCTTTTTTAAAATTATGATTGTGCCAAAAAAACAACTGTCAGGAAAAAAGATTATATAGTTTAATTGAACATTCACAAAGTCCTAGAAATAACTCTGGTGAGTTTATTAAATAAATTTAAGAAGTGGAAAAGAAAATGAAAGTACAGCCATAAAAATAAGGAAGAGACAAAATATAAAGCAAAGATAGATTATCTTCCTTAAATTGGTAAGTACAGACAGAAGGATGACAATCTTAATGATATCTACAAGTATTTGAGTTGTGATAAAGACTGTGAAGGACTTCGAAAACAATAGAAGGTGTAGAACGTATGAGTTAAAAATTCATATGTTTTGACTTTCTTTTTCAAAATAGTATTTTTTTAAACAGAACCTGGTATTATGTCCATCAAAAATCCATCTGTTCATAGATATATCTTCCAGTTCTTCTTTGTTGACATCAATGTAATTATTCTAGGATTTCATGTCCCATGCTGGAGAACATCTCATTGCAGAATCACTAGGAAGGACAGACATGTAAGGAGATTTAAAATTGTCTTCAAGTAACATAAAGGATATATTTATCATCAATGAACTCTAGTTTTAGCTGTTCTCCTTACATTAACTGGAAAAACGTAACTCTTTATTGGGCTTCCAAATAAATGTACACAAAGTTGTCTTAGAGACAGGAAGGATTATGTGTTAAGAGCTACCATATGGCAGACACAACAGTATGTGCTTAATTTAGGACATGTATAGGCAGTTAATCATTTGGATATGGAAATATTCATGTTTATTAAAGGAAAAGAACATTGCACCTGCAATTTTTAAAGTTCTGTTTATAATGGCTGCTGTCCCAGGAACTCAAAGACATTTTTCTGAGGCAAATGACTCTGATTTCCTATTTCTGAATCAGAATGACTCATATTTCATTACTATTTGAAGATGAAGGTCCCCTGTCAGTAATGTCTGAGGAACATACTGCCAAGAACTTCCCTCATGTGTATGAGTAACCTGAAATAAATAAATTGGCTCCTGAGTGTCTACACTTGTGACAACCAGCCAACAAATCCCAGAATACTCACAAAACTGCACCAGTGGCTCTGCACATGTTTCCCAATTTAACCAGCAAGCCAAGGGCCTGGGTTGTCTGCTGGCTCAGGGGTCTAGCTCACCATGTGTTCCAGCTGGATGGCTGAAAGTCCCACGGGAAGGTCAGGAATGTAGAGAATCCCAGAGGATACCCACCATACCAGGCTTCTTTCGTCTGTACACCAACAGCAGTTGAGAAGGAGCACAGCAACTGGACCTAAACCATTTCTCTTTCACTGTGAGAAGGGTCTGAGGATCTTTGTTGTGGATCCTTTGTGTTGTGTGTCTGAAATATGCATGATAATTCCCCTGATCAATAACTAGTTATGCAGACTACAGACTTTAGCTAAGAAAGGAGGAACTATGCTGGTATAATTCTGTTTATGTGTGTTTGTATATATTTCTTGCAGGCTTAGGACCATGGGCAGAATTTTGAGCCATCTTCTGTGAATCCTAAAACCAACCTGCTGTGAGCACTTTCTGGTACAGCACTACAGAATATAATTTTGTGATTGACAGGAAGGAGTTCTGACTCTCTGACCCTTACTGAAAAGATTGAAAAAGACTGAATGGGCTTTAGTGGACAAATGTCAGTGCCATGTACTGTTTCATCTCCCTTCAAAGGTAAGAAGTGTAACTTTCTATTTTTTTAAAGTGTAATGCATTTTGGAGAGTGACATGCAGACTGCCTGAGAGCATGAGCTTGAAAAGATTCATGGATCCCTTTTACTTCTGTTTTAACTAGATGTAACTTTAATATCTCAATGTTCTCTGAATACTTTGCAGATTTCAAGCATTAACAGAAGGAGTTCAAAAGAGCCCTGAAATGAGACACTGAATCCTGCACACCAGTCTTGGTTGCCAATCCCAAGGTTCCAAAACCAGTCAAGGTTCAGATATACCTTAGAGATTTCTAGTTCAAATTTCAGGAAAATTTATACATGCATATGCTCATTGGGGAATAATTCCTCAGGTTACTGTCCATGGAGCAAAAGCAGCATAAACAATTTTCTCCTTCATCATTTTTCTTTCAGAATGATTCATATAGAAATTGTGAGGAAAAAATGTGTATATTAGTCTTAAATGGAATTCTGCAGCTTTGTGATTAAAACACCTTTTTCATTTGACAGTTATGAATGCCAGGGCCCCTAAACTCAAACACATTTTATGCAATGCAATTGATAAAGAATTATGAGTAATAGTCTATGTCTTGGAGGGGCAGTACGCCCAAACTTACTGTGAGAGGTTAATGTGCTGTGTCTCTGGTGATAAAGAAACCACACGGAACTTCTCTTGCCTAAACAATGAAATTTTCATCTCTGCTGTGAAAAGATCAAAGAAAATGGCAAGAAATCAAATGTGCAGTGGATAATAATCAGAATTAGTAGAGGAGTTGGAAATAAAAATTATAGGTTACTTGCCTCTGTTAATTGTAGGTTTTGAACCTTTTGTTATAATTCCAGACATCTATGTAAGAAGAACCACTAATTAACCTCAATCAGTACCAAACCATGAGCATGTGTATCACATACTATTTGTTGAAAATAGGCCAGGCTGTGCTAAGAAAGGAACAGGTTGCAGTAGAATGTCACTGAAAAGAAAGAAGGGGTGGATACATAAAACATGGCATTCTTGTAGAGATGGCCTGAACTTTTGCCTTCTCTTGCAAAAAGCATGGATGCACTTTTATATTTGGGTTGTGGTCCAGTTAATGTGCTGATCAATGAACACTTTCTGACTTGATAGATAACCATCATTATGTTTAAAATTGTTTATTTCAGCCTTGTAAAACTGTCACTCCTCTAGCCAAAGAATTTTTTTTTTTTATTTTCAGCGCTCAGACAAGAAAGAGTGTGGGAACTCTGTGCTTGTGCTGAAAGTGGCTGCTCCCAAGCTGATGGGTGAAGAGCCTTTGGCAGCCATAGCCAGATGCTGTGAAGTTGCATCCAGCTCTTCTCATGCTTTGCCATTGCCAGTGGATAGGGATGATCTTTACAAGGCAGCAGATTTCACTGCAGTGGTAGGTAAACAAGGTGTGTATGCATGAAGCAACCCCTGACTGCAGTGAAAGTAGGGGACAAGGTTCCCCAATGTGTGGATTCTCATTTGTTGAACTGCAGAGAATCACATATTTCTTTTGACTGCGTGGTTTTATTTGACATTTCTGAGCAATAAAAATAATACTAAAGCATATGCAGACCTAAATTTATGAAGGCCTTACAGATGCTATGACAAATTAAAAATTAGTTTAAAAATAAAATTAGTTAAAATTAAAAATATGTTATTATTTAATTGCCTTGAACTTACTTATTAAATCTTAAGACTTCATATGATTATTATTTTAAAATTTAATAATGTGTTGAGATTAAATATTATTAGGTAAAGCCTTAACTAGTATGAACAAAATATTTTATATTAAAATTATTTTATAGTAAAACTCAGTTATTTAACTTCATTTTAGTTTAAACATGTTTAGAAATTCTTATCTTTCTTGTGGTGTGTATAAGAAAGGACAGAAAATAGTATAATTTATCTGTTTCTAACAACAAAGCTTACAAAGACATTTTGGTTTCTTATTCATATTTTAATGCCTCGTTGTCCGCTGTTTATCACAGGAACTTTGAGATTTCTGAGAACTTCTTTGGATGTGACCTTTTTTTTTATTTTGTGTCTATTTAAATGCAGATAAACTCTCCAGGATGTTTTACAGTTTCCTGTAAGTACTTCCAAAAGACAGACCAGTCCTCCCGGTATTCATTATGGATGAATAAGAGAGACTCAGACATGTACAGTTAAAATAGCTAGATAAATATGACTAAAAAATAAATTCATAGAGAAAATCCACCAGCTGAAGTATCAGCGTGCATTAGGGCAACATTCATCAAATCAGGTATAATTTTGGGGCTACTTTAATTTTAGGGTTAATTCTGAGCTCATTTACTTTTGATATGTGCTCACTTGAATTAATTTTATATGCATAAAAATTATGTACTTAGAGAATCCCATTCAGAGGTGTATCAAGGCAAGCATCAGCAATAGTAAAAGGAAGAAAATTAATTCCTGTCTAGACAGCCAGAAACACCCTGTTTGTCTTCTGTATCTGCAAATTAACTCCTGAACTATTTAAAGTTATCTGTTCCTGCTGCGAATGACCTGGCTCGTTGGTTACTGATTTAGTGCCAGTGAAAGCTCTGGCTGTGGGCTGTGGTTTGGTGCAAAAGCGAGTACAATTTCATAGCAGGCAACTCCTCAGGAGATAAAAGGTGATGGATGAGATCCCCTTTGTAGGATTTGATGAATGGTTTGGCCACCAGACTCTGCCTTGTTTTGTTCAGGACTAGATCCGTGGAATTGGAGGGAAACTGAGAGGGACTCTTGTATCCAGCACACACCAGTGTTGCACAGTGTTTTGTTCTGTAGAAAACTTACATTTTTAAGTTTGGTGTCTTTCACTTCTAGGACTACAATCTGCCTTTCATTTTGTATTCAACTTGACACACACACACACAGCCCCAGACTGCTGTGGCAGTATCTTTTGCTTTTTTTATCCCAAAGTGCTCACAGCCTCATGCTGGAGGAAACATTATCTGATCTGTAAAGTTGGGATGTATAAGAAATGATTGCCACTGAAATGTGAATTTTCCTTTTCCAGCCGCTGCTTCAGAGTTTTTAGTTGATAACCTTATGCTAGGGAACACATAAATCTTAATAGATAACACCAGTAGAAAATAGTGATATAGGTGGCCAGTAAGCATTTGCTGATAATGCACATGCAGAAAGCTAAACAGCCAATTGATGAGTGCAACATGTGTGCCTGATAAAAACAGAGGCTCAGACTGCAATACTACAGTCCTGATGAAATCATATTGTTACTGGGTAAAAAATATTCAGAGGAACATCTTCTGCAATGGGGAGTGTGAACAGATGGAGATGAGCTGGGGCAATCCACACCAGTTATTTTATTTGCCACTGCCTTGGAGTTTCCCTTTTCCTTCCCCTTTCTCTTTCTCTTTCCTTTTCCCTTTCCCTTGGCTTTTTACACAATAGTGCTTTTCTGCTGAATACACTCATGACCCAGGAATAACTCCTTGTCCATGTTTAATCAGTGTTTTTGAAGACACTCATTTTATCTTGGTTGACTCCGAAGACTGTGAATACAATAAACTCAAAGAAATTGCCTCATAGAAAAAGGAAATAAATACATATGTGCTTTCCAATACTAATAAGAAACATTGCTGTGACAAAACAGAGCAATTTAGGCACATACCAATATCAAATATCAGGATTCTCTATTAGTTTTTTTAACAGATAGTCAATATCAAGTGAGATGGCACAGCTGTATTTCCTTATAGATTTTTTTATAGATTGAACAATTAATTGTCATTTAACAGGACATGTATAATTTATAAATGTCATTGAATATTATGGAGCTTAAATGATATAATTTTTTACATCCTTGTGCACTAATTACAAGACATTTTATTTTTTTTTGCTGTTGTTGTTGTCCTAAAATTGATCCTACTGGTTTTACTTTTTTGTCCTCTAACCTACACTGAAAGAAAAGCTACTCCTATATGCCAGCAGCTGCCATTTTACTGAAATATAAAAAAAAACAACCTGTGATCCCTCTTAACATATTATCTCTGCAAAAGAAGATAATAAAACGCATGAAAAATCAGTCCAGTTAGGAATGGAAGTTGATTTTAGGAATATAGTGCTACTGAGGGAAAAAATGAGAGGAATTTTATGCTCTACCATAAATCCCCCTTTCCTCATTCCCTGTGTGCTGCACAAGGTGGGAGGAGGTGGAATATAGAGGAGTTGAGAGTGAAGGAGTAAAAGTAAGCCTAGTAAGGAGGGATGGGGAAGGGCACTTTTTTAATGTTTGTGTCTGTTTCTTACCACTCAAATCTATTTTAGCTTACAAAAAATAAATTAATTTTCCCCAAGCTGAGTATTTTTTGCCCATGATGGCAACAGGTAAGTGATCTCTGTCTTTACATTGACAACAAACTTTCTCATCACATTTTCTCACCCTGTCCTGTTGAGAAGGTTAAGAGAACACCTGCATGGCATTTTGACCCTTAAACAATACTACTCCAAAACTGTTTTTTTATGTGGTGGAGATCACTCATTAGAAAGACAGACAGAAGAGAAATAACATAATTTTGACCTATTGTATAGCAGTATTCTGAATGGTTGCTAGAAGGACAAATTTTATGGACCACAATGAAGATGTTTCTGTACTGAAGAGTAAAGTTACATGAACTTGGTAAAATTTAGAATTATATAGATGGAAAAGGCTGTGTCATTGATGTATTAAATGGGGAGAGAATCAACGTAACAAATCAGAATGATAAAAGTCAAATTGGACTCTAGATTTGATGATGCTGTCCACAGTGATACAGAAGGGGACTGAGAGTTTCAGGACAAAAGGCCAAGATCTGATTTTTAGTCTCACTAAATTTTATCTGATGACTAATTATCCATGACGGGATTCAGAGGAACAAGGAGAGGTTTTGGGCAGGAGATGTAGTGATATAAATTACTCTTGTACAAAAAAACTATGAGGTTGAAAATATACTTGTGCAAACAGTTATTCTGGAAAAACTTTTCAGGATCATATTCTAAATGCATTATATTATCTTTGAGTTGAAGAAATAAGTCAAAATTCAAAAGACTAACTCCTTAATTTTGTCTCTTAGCATCTCAATATTGATATTAACAAAGTTTGCTTTCAAAGTTATAGACTTCTGTTATTAAGTCAGATATCAGGCTTTACATTATGTTTTTTCTGTCACTTTAATTTCTGATTAACTTTAACAAAGATTTGGATCCATCTTTCCAGAAGAATCACTTTATTATTGCTATCTACATTACAAATGAATTAATTAGCATTCTCATCACAAAACCCAAGTTCACTATCTGATAAGAATAAAATTTCTTCAGATACATCCTGAGGTATTTGATTTGTCTTATTTATACTCTCAGCAGGCAATTTTCACTTGGTAGAGATGGGTATAAGTAAATAGTGATTCTGCTCATTACTTTCCCCTGATTGAGATTTTATTTCTGTCCTTTGTTACATGGAATCCTTATTTGTTTTTTTATCCCTTTGTTTAATTGGTTTGTGACTCCTGAGATACAATATACTTTCCATTCTTGAGTATGAAAAATAGGCTCTAATTTTTAAACACTGTTTATATTAAGCAATATATTAAATTGAAAAGCTTATTTGGGTTATAATTAAACAAAAAATTAACTCATTTAAATATCTATTTGCTGGGATGTGTTTAGTACTGAAGTCATGATGACTATACTACTAAATATGTACAGACAGCTTAATCGAAGTGGGACAGTTTTTGCATTTAGTCTTAGCTTTTCCTCTAATGAAAGATGCACTTTTCCCTCTGTTAATCTAAAAATTTTTATCTCATCTCTATTCAGTTTAGTACCTACCACTCCATTCAGGTACATGCTGCAGCTTTTGCCAGACATTCACTAATATCCAAATATATGTCCCCAAAAGGAAAAGAGATTCTGTTTAGACTATGGACTTTAGGTCATTGAAATTCTCCAATAAACATCTTTATTTTCTGAATCACTCTACAGTATTTTCTTAGTAGCCTAGGCAGTCTTTTCTTCAGAGCTAGTAAAAAAATAATTGGATTATTGTAGTCAGAGGTAGAAGTGTCCTAAAGGATCACTTCAGCATCAGAGTGAGGTCAATAAAATATTAAAAACCATCAAGCTGTTAAAGGAGTGAGCTCAACACAATTATTCCTCATCCGATTTCCCCTTTTTACTTAGAGAGACCCATTTTTATTCAGTTATTCCTATGAAAATGTTCAGTGCAATGTTGAGACACCTGAGACTGCATGGAAGAACCACAAGGGTCCTGGCAGAGGAAGCAGATGTGCTACAGGAGGCCTGAGATGATTCCCAAAGGCAGCTGGAGGCCAGGTAGACCCTCAAAAACATCCAGGGGTGCAATATTGCTTATTTTAAGGGAAGTGAGTTGAACCCAGGGTATGATTCAGCTTTGTCTTCCAAGGTCTGGAAGCAAAAAGTGGAAACTCCAGAGACTCTCCTAGAGATACTCCAGATATAAATGTGTTCAGTTTATGGGCTAGAAGTGAAACAAATAAAAATATAATGTCTGTGGTGTAGACATCAGATCCTTGGCACTAGTTCTCCAGTTCTGCAGACCCATCCTTTCCATTTTGCATGGCTTTCTTTCCATTTGGTGCAGCCATGGCATATCAGCTATTTTTATAGTAGGTGGAGATTCTGCGAAGAAAAATCATCTAGACCCTATTTATATTGTCTTAGATGAAAAAAAAGTTAGTTATTGGCTGACAGTATCATTCTATATTTTGTTCACTGACAGTCTCCTGGTTTTGTATTGCTATCATTAGTGACACCATTGTTCAGGGTATATAAAAACACAACAAAGGATTGCACCCAGAAGGTGTCAGAAGATGAAGCCAGATTTTCTCAGTGGTGCTCAGCAGTAGGACAGGACAATGGGCAGAAATTGGAACACAGGGAGCTCCACCTGAACATGAGGGAAAACTTTCCTGTGCAGGTGACTGTGGAGTCTCCCTCACTGGAGATGTTCAAGAACCATCTGGACACAAGATCACCATCATGTGCCGTGTGCTCTGGGATGGCCCTGCTTGAGCAGGGAGGTTGGCCCAGATGACCCCATTGTGGTCCCTTCCAACCTGACCAAATCTGTGATTCTGTGAATAACAAATTCTTAAAGGCCTTTCTAGAAGTTTCCTCCTAAATTATACTGACAAGGCATAGCCAGTTTGATTTAATGGCAAGTACACATCTTGCAGCAGTATAGCTAAATTCTTTTAAAATTGATTGCTAAAAAAAAAAAAAAAAGCTAAGTTTTGACAGTTTTTGTACTGCATACCTTGTTTACTGTTTCCTTTGCCTGTTGAATTTGAGCCACAAGTAACCTTTTTTTCTTTGAGGTGAATTTAATGCATAAAGAACTTCACAATTTATTGGTTCACCTCTGCTTAGTGAGATTCACTGTGACCTGGAATGCAGTCACACAGAGAGTATTCCTGAATAATGTATTTACATTTGTAATAGTACAAAGTGAAATGTTGCCAAACTGAAGCAGGTGCCCAGACCTTAGTGGTGATGAAATTCTGAAACTTTTTTTTTAGGAAAAATGGGTGCAGTGGGCAGAATTTATGAGTTTAAACCTAGAACGGCAGCTAATGAAAGAGCAAAAGGAAAAAGGCCACTGAGTCATTCAGTCAATAGAATATTTAACACAGAAATGACCATTTACCTAAAGAGATGAAATTTTCAGTCCAGCAGCCTCTTCATTGCATTTACAAGTCAATATTCCTGTTTCATAGTCACACCTGGGGTTCCAAAGAGCTTTCTTGCCCAGTAGTCAAGCTGCTGGCAGCTCTCACAGTGTGCTGGCCAGCCAATTCCTCCTCTGCCCAGACAGAGGGATTCCTCCCACACCAACTTCTGCAACAAGGCTCACATGTCAGAAACAAGGCAATGAGGGGGACAGAGAGGCTTCCAAGGCTCCAGCTCGTACTGGGCTCTGCATATGACCAGAATGCACACAGGTGATAGCAACTGGGAAGTGCTTAGAAATCCCAGAGTACTAACATAATTAAGGGTTTGTTTGGAGTATTATTGTAACCAACCCCCAAAGGGTAGATTTTGCAGTGATTAGCTCTCTTTGACAGGTAAGGTAATTTTTTCAATTCAAACATGACCCATTTCAGATAGGTCAGACCAACTTGCTTTACCCAAGAGAAGAGGCTTAGCTTTCCAGATCACCTGGGTATTTCTTTCAAACAGAAATGGAGATCTGGAGTGTGAAGGTTTCCTGTCAAGCTCTTAGAAAATCCGCCTAATTATGATTGCATCTGGACTAGAGCTGAATAGACTTAGAGTATCTTTAAGGAAGATTTCATGATCTTGAGCTTCAACTTTCTCCAGCTTTTGATTCCCAATGCAACATAGCTCCACAATTTTCCTGTATTTCCTTCAAGAGCTTCTTGACATTCATCAAGTCATTTAACATTGTCATCTAAAGTGCTTCTCAGGCTGTGTTTGGTATGAGTGTTTTATTTACATAATGGACTGAATTTGTAGAGCAGAAAGAATTGCACTCCAAGTGAAAAAGAGGGGGAAAATTAAAAGCAACCCTCAAATTTGCCTCTTTAGTATTGAAAGGATGCATCATTTCTATAGGCATGCTACAATTTGAGTAGGTCAGTAACTGAAAATAGATCACAAGCAGGGGAAATATTTCTCTTTGCTTGTATTATAATAGCTTCAAAAGAGCTAAACAGCTGCTGTAAGCATAGTGCTTACCTATTTAAATCTCCATTAAGCAGCAGTATTGTTTTTCTTTTGTAACACCTAGATGATGGTGAAACAAGTTCTCTAGGTAATTATGGCTTTATTGCAGCATTCTCTATATCATAAGTTAAATTTGGAGATTGGTGTGCTAGTGATGGTGTTTGTATAACAAAGAAATGGATGCTCTTACAACCTCATTCAGACATGCTCTTGTTCTGTAAAGATTTTACCTGTCCCACATAAAATAGACAAAAAGCAGTATCTTTGCTGACAAGGAATTGAACTAAATCTGCTAGTTCTTTCCCCTGTCACATCATATTGTTGGTTTGAGCAATAATCTACTGACCTCAATTATGCCTGAGCTATGACCTTCTCATTACTGCCGTGTCCACGGCTGTGAGATGGACAGAAATCTTAGCTGTGGATCGCTTAATACATATTCAGCAAATCACACATGTTTCAGCACACATCCCATGTCTTTTAGTGACACTACTGCTAAAGTAGATAATAACACAGCACCTAAAGTGCTCTTGCTTTGAGGGCCTGGGAGACAGTTTTAATAGGCAGCAATTTATTGGACTTATTCTTCAATACACTCTCTTTTGCTCTTCTTTAAAATACCACTTTCTGTGATGCATAAGCTTTGTCTGCTCATCCCTCCTAATAAAGGATCACTGCTGAATTTCAGATATGGTCTTTTTTCTTTTTTTTTTTTTTTCCATTTCTCTAAGCCTCTTCCTAATCCATTCTCTCATCTCAATTAAGAGTCAAATCTGCATTCTATTTAAACCATAATAGGTTAGGAATTCAGCATGATTAATTATTAACAAAGCTTGGTCATAGAAAATTACCTTGCTGGGTTTATTTGTCATTTTCACAGGTTCTTCCTTCTCTCTTGGCTATGTGACAGATGGGACACTAATAATGAAAATGTTCTATAAACAGCTCCTAAAATGCAAAGTATTCTTGTTTAAAAATTCAGACAGTGAAGATATGACCATAATATGAAACAATTCAAACTTCAATGTAGCAGCTCATTTCCTAGCAGAAAATATATGTGAGCAGCTTACCCATAACCCCATCCTTTCAATATTTGTTTTAAATAGTTCATCTTGGCAAGGCAGGGCTTAAAGAATAAAAGCAAAGCAGAGCAAATGAAATGCAGTAAGTGATATAACATAACCACCAGCACAGGAACACATTTAATGAAAGAAGTAATTGAAAATTAGAAAACTTATGGAAACTCCCAGTGTGAATTCAGGGCAAGAAGATCTCCATGGACTTTCACAAAAGTTTAAAAGGTCAGCAGTTATGCAGCTCTTCTAACTCTGTCTTTCTGACATGAACTGCAACCTGCCTTGTGGACATCATTCATAAGAAAGCAAAAAGATGCTTTTTAAGACTTCTGTTCTTATAACAAATATTGACCAAGTAGTCAATTCAAAGTTTCAGAAGAAATGCACAAGGTGGCAGTGCAAATTCCTTATCAGAATATTTTTGGAACATGTTAATCAATTGTACATGACCAAGAAGTGAGAGCACTGAGCATCTTTTATTTTCTTTGTTGAAAAATCTGACTCAGGTCAGTAATTTGAAAATAATAATAATTTAAAAAACAACCAAAAAAACCTAATCCAAACAGCAAAACCCAATATATATGGTTTGAAAATATTATAATTTTCAGGCAAAAAGTAGACATGAAACTTTAACCAAAGCCAGAAATGTCCTGAAGGAACTTGTAGTTTTATTGTAAACATGTTTTTGTAGGATGATTGGAAATCAGTGGTACTGATGTGATACAATGCAAAATATGTACTGATAATAAAAGATTATCTATTGCTGAAAAAAGCAGAAACCTGAGACTGTATGAGGCCATATCATATTCTAGTTCTCTAATCTACAGTCGAAGAGACCACTGTGCAACTTTAACAAGTCCTGGCTTAATAATAGTGCTTACAACAGATCCACACGATACTCTGGAATAAAAAATTCCTCTGTGAGGAATCAGTCAGGAGAAGGGCTGATGTTACAGCAGTCTGGCTATGTGCAGCTAATGGCTCAGAGCAAACCTTCTGGGAAGCTTGTTCTGGTATCAAAGCCTTAATAGAGCATGACCTTGAGTGGAGAGGCAGGCAATTTGTGAGAAACTTTGGGTGGGAATGCTTGCTCAGCAATACTTTGAAAAGATCCACACGTGCAGGTCATACTGTGCTTGAAATCTGCAGAGGAATAGGGAGCCTATATTCAAGCAAAAACGTCCTTATGTTTCAACCTAAGTAATAGAAATACTTTATAATGTGCTGCTATTTTTACCATTTAGGATTTTCAGGTTGTTCTTATTTAAAACCTACAATCCATATAAATGCCACTGTTTCACAAGGAAGCCCTAATTTTGTGCTCACGTTTGTATTATCTTCTGTAATGGATAAATATTATTCTCCAGTGGAATGCCTGCTAGATTTGTGTAAGATACCCAGGAGAAAATTTACAAAAGCTAAGGAAGAGTCAACAATTTGCTATATAAAATATATCATTTTAAAATGTAATAAGGCTTGATAAGATATTGAGAAGAAATTTTAAACACTTGAGGAAGATCTTCCTGTTTTGTCATTTTAGTTTTAGGTACTCTAAGATACAATTGCAGTGCCCAGAGATAATCATGGATTTTTTTTTTTTTAAAGATTCAACATTTGCAGCGTCCCAATTGCCCAGAGAAAAACCAACTAAACAACCCAAAAAATTTTGCAGTTCATAATGATAATGAAATTTTCATTGGGCCATCTTGCTTTCACAGGCTTGAAAGATGCCTTTTGACTACATCACACATCACACAAATAGCCATAGCATTACTTGTGCAAATGGAGACTAGAAATACTGCTGAATGATGCAGTTTACAAAGCCTAGGTTTTTTATAAGTCTTAAATAGTAACACTTGCTGCATGCTGTTCTTGAAATATTGACCATCAGGCACTGATTCTAATTTTCTATCTAGTCAGGGTAGAGAAACCATGCCTGTAGCAAGTCATCTGTCACAGAGTTCCATTAACAGATTTCAAATATTGACTAGCAAAGAAGTATTCACTTTCCTGAGATTAACAATCTATAGGATAATATACAATGTGTCTACAATAGCCATTAATGGAAAATTGATGAAGATAAATCTAATTTGTAACAAAGTTACTGGTTTGCAAACACTTCATAAATAAAAGACAAGCTTAACTCATTGAACAGTTCCTAATGAGTATTTCAAACTTTATTGATGCCAAGAACTAAAGTAATACCGGCTATGAAGTAATAATATTGTTTTAGCTGTATGGTTTGAAATTGTAAGTTTCCTTGTGATCTTCTTTCAATAAACTCTCCTCACTAAATCAGCATGTTCTGCAAGTTTACAAGACACACTGTCTGATTTCAGAACACAATCAAAACTGAAGTGCAGGTGTCAGCTCTTTTATGTTTACAGGTCCATGTAAGTCCAACAAACATAGGTGCACAATTTCTATATATATCAAAATATTTGCATTTGTATTATTTGTCAAGATGAATTTACTGATGGATAATGAAGAGCACCCAATTATTTTTAAAAACAGTTTTAAAAAATATTAAAAATAGGAGTTATTTTAACACAGTAATAGAATATATGCTTGTGCTACTGAAACCAGATATCTAACATCCTTCATCCTAGATGTTTATATAGAGATCACACACTGGGCCATTATTGCACTAGGACTTTACATGCATTGTACATCACTTTTATTAACAGAAGCCTAGTAACTGCTGTACTTTGGTATAGCACAGATCACAATATCTGTCTTTCACCATTTCCTTAGTTTTGATCTAGCTTTACATTCTTTGGTTCTCCCCCACTGCCTGATTGTTTATGAAAATGTGTTGCAGAATTCATCAAAAAGAAGGTATGACCATCTGTTTTCACCTTGTTGATTTTAATTTAATATCCCTATAATCTTTTTAGTATAACCTCCTGTGTCTTCTAATAACAATTCTTCTACCATAACTTCAAGTTATGGAAACTGTTTTGAAACATTGCTACTGACTATTAAATGTGAAAATTAACCCTTTGGCACTCCATCTTTCGTAAGGATATTGAAAGCATCTATGTTCTGACAGAGAATGAAATATTTTCTGAAGTTTTGCATCTGTGTGTATAAACGAGTGAGGGAAGAGAGAGAAATTAATCTAGTGATATAGTAGTAAAAAAATATTTTAGGCTTCAATCCAATCTTACATCTGTGCATTAATTTACAAACTGAATTATCCCACTTGCTATTATTCTTGTCTATGAAATTCTTCCCTCAACTGACACCTGAGTTTCCTAAGATGGAAAATATACCTACATATATGCATCTGACTGAAGAATCACAAAGAACTGCAATTTCACTCACTCTTTATTGAACAATTACATTAACAAAAATTCCACTCCTGCTTTGTCACACTTTTGATACACATCATATTCCTGTTACTGAAGTATGGCAGGGCACAATGACATTGCAGCCATCTCCACCGTTGCTGAAGGGATCCTGAAATAATGATATGAAGAAAACCAAAGAAATTAGTATTGTAGTATTGCACCGTCAGTCTCCAGAGGGTTTTTTTTTTGGCATTTTCTCCTCCATCATCTCCAGGTGTCTAAAACTTTTATCAAGATAAGTTACAAACCTTATAAAACAGCTCATTGCTACTGAGATGCAATGTGAAGTTTCCTTTGAATCAATTTTCTCCAGTTAGTGCAGCTGATAAATGTTAACCTACATAGTGGAAGGAATAAAAGCACACAAAAAATCCACTCCAAACCCCACCATTGTTCTGTAGGGATGGTAGATTTTCCTCTAAAAGATGACAAAAATGGAGTAGGAAAATTTAAACTTACCTTGTTTACATTTTACTGTGAACCTTCTGAAGATGCATTTGCAAACATTATAAAGAAATCAGTGTCAACAATTAGTTTTGTGCCCTACAAGTTTTTTATTATTTATATTCAAATATTTGTGAACCTTTGTTTCCTTGGCAACTATTTAAAGATGTCCTCACTAAACCAAGTTTAATTTTAAATGTTAATTATTATATTGAACATATTGTGGCTAGCAAAACATATCCAATAACAAGCCAGTAAACTAGAAGATCTTCCAGAAGGTACTTTCAGATGGAGTAAAAATAAAAATTAAGAATAAAATCTCTTTTCCAGGTTTTCTTAAACACCTTTCTGGAGTCTAAATTGTGTATGCCAACAGTGCATAGTCACCTATTTGGTCTGGCCCGTGCTATTAAAGCAAGCAATGTCTTAATAGCTTTCTCACTTTTGTTTACATTTGAAGGCACTATAAAGCAATTCCATCTCTCTTGTTTTACAAGACCTTTATCTGTCCTTTTTATGACTATAATTTTCTGTAATAACTATGAAACTGTCATCCTTAAAGGAGATCTCACCTAAAAGTGTTTTTTTTGTTAAGTGCCTTGCAGAACTAGAAACGCAATCATCATGTTGTGATGTCAAGTAGTAAGCCTACTTACTTAAGGTTTAATTACTTTTTTCAAGGTCTTTGATTAAAAACATACCTCTCATTGCACTACATTCATGTTATCAAATATAGTTTCAAATTAAAGCTCTAGGTGCATTCAGTGAAAAAAAATCCCACGGAAAATGTTACAGAGCCTGCAAGTGTCATAGAGCTGCCTTCTGATTACCTTCCTCATAAATAATATCCATTGCTACTAGATATACAGTAAAGAAGTCCTGTTTTCCTCCAGCTGATCTCTATGTTCAGAAAAAAGTCAGATTCAAAGAACCTAACTTCTCCTGCATCTGCTTATCCTATTTTTACTATCTGAAATTTTGAATGATCTTTCCACACTAAGCACTTACAAAGGATTCATGTAATTTGTCAATCTGATGAGCTCCCCCCTCATCACTGAAGCTCAGTGCACAGTCCAGACTCTGATGGGGAAAGTCCTCCACTGTTGGAAACATCCACAGCACCACCATACCCTCCCCAAAAAGAGCTGCCCTCTATAACATCCTCCTTCCCCATCACCATTCATGCATTCACTTCAAATTTGGCAGATATGAGACCATATCATTGAAAATCCTTGCTCCATATCAAATAGTTTTGTGCACTTGTACTAATTCTCTCTTTAATGATCCATTCTCAGCTTTCAAGTGGACTTAAACACACCACATAAAATAAAGATATAATGCAGAATGTGTTTTCTTGGGTGTAGCAGTACTGGAGAAGGGTGTAAAATCTGTTCATCACGTGTGTAGGCATCTATCTATGCATTAGATGTTCAAAGCCATTCAGGCAATGTCATCTCTAGCTTCAAGAGGAAGAACAGGGACAATAATGTGGAATCATTCCTTTCTGCCTGGGAAGAGAAGGATTCATTGACAGATGGAAAGATCTCTCTAAGATTATGTTGTGAAAATCGTCTGGTATTAATATATTGTAAGAATAATGTGTTATTTCCCAGAGGTTTCTGTCTGAGTTATGAACAAAGGTCAAAAATGCTTGGTGAAGATATTACAATCTTTTTTTTCCCCAAACCCAAACAAAACAAACAAAACCACAACAAGACAAGAAGAGAAAGAAGTCAGAATTTAGTCACAGGGTTTTTTTCCAACACTATATTTAACTTTTTATTGAAGCTGTCTAAAATTAATTATATAAATCTTTTATGACCCATACTCTGTTTACTACATTATGGCATAGCTACTGATACACTTGCAAACATGTCTTCCAGTCTTTTACTATGAGAACCAATGGAATGGATTTATGACCTACATATCACTGTTAGTATTCATCTTTTCATCTTCCTTTAGTTTCACAACAAAGAGTTCTTCCCTGAAGGAATTTACTTGGATTTGACTTGCTAGTGTATTTGAACTATTTATTCTGTGGGTCTTGGAAGCCAGAGAATCTTCTTATGGTGATCACATAGAAAGAGTTCTTTGTTTGCTCTTAACATATTGAATAGTAGCATAGTGGAGATGAAGAAGTCCTTTGTTTTTGGTTTTGGTTTTGGTTTTGGTTTTGGTTTTTTTTTAGTTAAGAAATGCTTTTCTAATAATTTTTTTTTACACAAATGTATAGTTCCAGTACACATAAATTTCAAATGTAAACCAGTGGTCAGGATATCAGCGTTATGATATTAATCGACTTCTGCATTAATTCATTAATTGAGTGCCTATGGACCCAGCTAACAATGTAGTTTTATTTGCAACTGGAAGATGTGGTAGTGTCTGGTACACCAAGACTCCCCAGGGTTTAATAACCTACAAATTGCTTACATCTTGATGACTTATCTTTTCTTTTTCCCACATGGCTAAAAATAGCTTTTCATTAAGCATCAAACCTACTGTGTCAACATCTGTGAAGAGCAAACAACACAGATTTCCCTCTGGAAAAGTTGCTTCCAGGTCAATTCCCAAAGTTTGTTTAGACTTTTAGAACAAAGCAAAGCAGAAAATAATTCAACCATCTCTATGGGTAATATATAAGCATATAATCATACTTACTGAGGGAGATTTTAATTACTGCTTTCCTTTCTCCTCCTTCTTCTAAAACTATTAAACTGTATTTGTGAAATGAAAATTAAAATCAGTTGTAAAAAAAAAGGGTTTCTACAATGTGATTTGATAAAATAAGAGAGGATACAGAAATATCTTGGAGAAGAGAAAAAGATTGTCTTAAACAGAGTAGAAATTGTTATTATAGAAAAATGTTATCTGAAACAAGAATGATATGTTTAGGGTTGGAATTCATAATGTTTCAGAATCAAATTTCAGTTTTCAAAATTTTTCATCTTTGCACCATGCAGACAATTGTCAACAAAACTAAAAATAATACATGATTTTATTTTCTTTATCTCAATAATTTGAAATTAAGAGTAAAACTGCTCTTGTTTCTCAAACTATAATGAATTTAATCTCTACTTTGTGAAACCCAGAAGGAAGAAGAAGCTGAAGATGATCTTAAGGTAAATCTTTTCATAGGGTCAGCTCCACACCTAGCATGCTTGGGATAATTAATGACAGTGTTGGGGTTCTTTGCAAATTAGAGATAACTCCTTGATATTGTTAATCAGCTGGGTAAGGGCAGATATTGTTTGCACCCTCTGGAATGTAGCAGCAGGTCTTTTGCAGTCTTCTGCTCTGTGAATTCCCAAGATAACAAGTGTGTCACTTTGCTGACCTAAACCCATGCAAAACATGTGTAAAATGTCATAAACTTCTCATCACTCCAAGATTTCTACACAACCCCATTACTGTGCTGTCTGACTGTGATATCATCCTACATCTGTTTATTCTCATATTAAAATCCACAGTAAAAAGACAGAAGCTGTTCTTCCTGGCGCTGAGAAGAAGAAAATGGACAGAGGCCCCAGGAGCTGAAGAGATTTTCCCAGTGTCAACAACTGTGGGATGGGTCCAGAAATTAAACTTTCAGCTGAAGAGCAACCAACAAAAAAAAATAAATTCAATTATTTATGTAAATTTATTTATGAATTTTACACTTGTGCATTTGAGGATGAGTGGTGGATCAAATAAGAAAAGTATAGATCAGGAGAACAGCATAACCAGAAGACGAGAGACAGGTTTTGAAGCATCTTTGATGCTTGCAGGAAGCAGTGAAGATATATTTTGAAAATAAGGTAGAAGGTAATAAAATCACCAGATGAAGGAAAAAATATTAAATTCATGGGAATATTGGAAAAGAGGAAGACTATCAGCTAAAGCAGAAAAAAAAGAGAGGATGAAGACCTTGAGAAAATTAGGTCAGACAAGAAAGTGTAAAGAGGCTGTAGGAAAAAATCAAATAAGTAAGTTGGAAAAACATTTTTGTTCAGTGGATTCTGTATCAAGAATAGACTAGAAAGTAAGCAGAAGAGAAATTTAGGCTAAAGAAAGAAGATAAACCCTACAAGTTAATACATTAAATGTTAAAATTTAATTTTAACCCTAAAAGCTAAAATACATCGAATGATCAATAATTTAGGCCTAAACACCAACAGATCTCAAAAGTAGTTATAATGACAGAAAATTTAGATTTGTGAAGAAAAATAGAATTCAATTTAATAATTTATTCATTTTCTATTTGCATGTTGAATTGCAAACCAGAAATTAATTAAACTGTGTCTTTATAGCCTGTGTACGATAGATGATTATTGACAAAGGAAATTAACATTTTTTCCGTGCAGAAATGTCAGGTCTTAAAGCTTTCCAGGAGAAAATACATAAAAATACTTTAGTAAAGCTGAAGGTTGTAGGGATCTGCTAATATGCATTTGATTGGAGAGCATTTAAAAAGGAGTGATTCTAAAAAGTCACAAGAGACATTAAGCTCAAGAGCAAAGGAAAAATTTAGAGATTCTTAATATTTCTAACACCTTTCCATAGTGAATATATTTGTAACATCAAAAAGTTTTTTCAAACCATATCTCTTTTAATGTCATGTCATGAAGTGTTTTGTGCTGAGGTTTTTTGTTTGGTTGTTTGAGATTGTTTTTGCATGACAAGTATTTCTGTCATCATTTGTTCCTTTTGTTTTGTTGTTAAATTTTGTTCAAGCTTTATTTTTGAGACATAAAGCATTTCCTTGATGCTTGTGATGATGCAGTGGTGCTGTTACTGTGAATTTGTGAGGACTGAAGACACCACATAATGTTGTAAGCCTCATGTAAAAGACAAAGATCAAATCTGTCTGATCCTATTGTCCAGATTTTAAAAGTCACAGTTTTGATTTTTGAGAGATATCATCTGTAACTAGCTGCCAGCTGGAGTTTCTAATGCTGATATTACCCATCCATCCCAATGGGAAAGCTAATTTTTGACTCACCTCCACTCAACTGCCCATTTACTGAGCTCTTATCTAATCAATTTAGCTCTAAGGTTACTCTGGGAGAATATGTCAAAGGCCTTGATGAAATTAAGGTATACAATCCACTTTTCTTCTTCTTCACAGATCTAGGCATCTCAACAGGGGTGGTGAGTTATGATTTTTCCCTTGGGGCAGACATTAGGGATAAACCACCTTCATTGTATTCCTGAAATATTTACATGAATTTTTTGAGAACTATGTATATTTAAAATGAGCAAACTCTGGAAACTACAGTTTCTGAGGCAATATGTCAGATACGATTGAAAAGACTAAGAGATAAACAAGCAATTCCTCTTTATTTGATAGCTTCTTACGCAAATGAAAATCCACCTACCTTATATAGGTATTGTTATTCACCCTGTTTATAAAATAAAATGGGGAAGAAAAATATCAAATAATAAATGAGTAGATTTTTTTTCATGTGGACATACTCCAATGGTGGTGGAAATCTGTCTGGTTTTGACAGAAAGCAGTGTTTTTACAGTTTTTGGAATCCATTCAGCAGTCAAGATTAAGATGGTCACAAGAAGTTTAAGACTTGCAAAATAATAATACATTCTCATTGACAGAAACTCAGATTTTTTTTTTTTGTTTTCAAAACATTAACTAAAGATACAGAAAAAGTGATTAATTCCCCTGTGCAGTAATATCTTTTAGATAAAGTTATATTATATTCACTAATAAGTTGTTTCCTTAACTCCTCAAATTACTTATAACTACTCTTTAGAAGTTGCATTTTCTTAAAATTGTTCTGGAATTTAGAGTTCTATTCAAAGCCTACGAAATTAAATGATAATGGGCTTTACATCAGATTGATACAAAGTGACATTTTTGGAAAATGCAGGTGATGAGTGATGTATTGCAAAAAAATGTTTGCTCTTTCTTGAAAAGTAGGGAGATACATTTATTGTCGCAACATTTATTTTTGCCTCTGAAGAGGCACTATTTAAGAACATGGAAAGTAAAGAGCCTTTTTCCTTCTCCTAGAAAGAGGACATTAATCAAATCTGATTTTTCTGGTAGTGGTGGATTAGTCCTGGCTAAGAGCCAAATGCCCACCCAGCTGCTCACTCAGTCCCCTCCTCAGTGGGACACGGGGACACAACCAGGGAGATTGCTTAGCAGTTATGTTGTATGCCAAACTATACTTTAATTTATTGACAATTAAAATGGATTTGAGTAATAAGCAATGAAGACAAACATTGAAACAATGTCTTAAAACTCACTCTCAGTCCTTCACTCCAGACTCCTCTACCCCACCCCTGAACAGCACAGGGGGAACAGGTCCAGAGGTGAGTTAGAACATAATATTTTTTCCTCAACTACCCTTCCTTCTCACAGTTTCCTCTTTTCCAGTGTTGTCTCTCCCACCAGCTGAAGTCCTTCAGGTAAAAATTCTGCTCCAGTGTGGGCTCTCCACAGGTTGCAGTTCCTTCAGGAAGTATCCATCTGCTCCAGAGTGGAGTCCCTCCATGCACTGCAGGGAAATACCTGCTTCACCATGGTCCTCTTCACAGGCTGCAGGGAATGCCAGCTCCAGTACCTAGGGCACCTCTTCCTCTCCCTCCTTCTCTGACTTTGGTCTTCACACTGTAGTTTCTCACTCTTTTCTCCTCCTCCATCTGTCCAATATTTTTTTTTTTATACATGTTTTTCCAAAGAAACAGGACAACTGTCCTGTGGTTGGCCCGATACAGCCAATGGGAACTGGCATTCACTTCCCCCTTCCCACTGTCCCTCTGCTGCAAAAACCTCTTCCACCTACACCCAGAGCAGTGGTAATTCTGTTTAACCAAGCACTGGAGCAGAAATGGGGCAGGATGCAGTTCTTCCACCTGTAGGAGCATCATGGGACTGATGTTCAGACTCAGCGGCTGTGGGAATGCCCTCTGTCCACCTGATCTGATAAGTCTTTCACTTATCACACTGCTTAGAGTGGAAATTACTGGAAGGATCTGCAACAGCTAGATTTTTTTTCTCAGTATTTTATGCTATGGGATTCAGATGTGCAGTGGAATTTCAGGAAGTATCAGCCAGATAGGTGCATGTGGACCTATATTTCCCTCCATAACCTGTCCCTCCATAAATCAGGCACCAAGGTCTTTAGGACAGGGATGAATAATACAATACAAAGCACTGCATTGTCTACATAATCATTCTGGAGGGATCTCCAGCCAGGCATTTACAGACAGCTATTTCTACTTCTTAATCATTATAGGAAACAAATATATACCCATTTCAAAAATCCTTTTTAAATAAACCTCTATTTTTCAGCGTTTTGCCTGTTGTGGGACATGATTTCCTTGGCTTAAATAAATAAGCTTTAAACAGAATGAGTCACTTATTGTTATAATATTGTGTGGTTTAGTATGCTGATTGCTTAGCTCTGTTTGCTTTATCTGAGAAGCTGCATTTGTTGAAGCCTTAGGCCATAAGCTGGGGACCATCACCTAGATATGCTTTCTGCTGTAATAGAGGAAATTTTCTTAACAATTTTCCAAGTAACTGGTATGGTGCTGTGTTTTGGCTTTTGTATGAGAAGAATGTTGATAACATGCTGATGTATTTTAGTTGTTGCTAAGTTATGATTATTCCAGATCTAGTACTTTAGTTTCCCAGGCTCTGCCATAGAGCAGGTACACAAGAAGCACAAACCAGAGCTAAGGAGGGAGGCTAAAAATGTCAGCAGAGGCTGCAACTCATCAGGATGATAGCAGTTAATGTCCCACCTGAAAGGAAAAGAACCCAGTAGGTGTTAGAGGACCCCAGACCAAAAATCACCACAGACTAGAAAGGTGTGTGGAAAGCATGTAAAGGATGTGTACATAAATGGCAAGGGTCTACCTGCCCAGGAATATCTTTGTTCTGGGTCCCTTTCTGGAGACACCCAGCTTGAGTTGACCTACTGCTGTACTACACCATTAAATTATTTCTTTTTTATAAAATCTGATACCTGAGACTCCTCTGCAGGAAATAAAGGGTTGAGCCTGAATAAAGATGAACCCCATGAGCCTGAATGTGTGAGTGAGGAGTCAGGAGAGGCTGCTATTGCCTCATTGGAACCAGCTGCTGTGAAGGGTCTCAGGCCCCAGCAGCTGCACTCCTGAGTGGTGGTGCAGCTCCCTGGATTGCATAATGTTGGGGCTGTGTTTTCTCCCTTAACATTGCCCTCCTACATTATTTCATCTTTAATTCTGGTATGAATAATGTTACATAGCTGAAAAAAGTGCTGTACATTCAAACTGATTCTTATGTATATGTGAATGCAAATTTGTACTGGTAGAGCCTCCACATTTTTTCTTCCACAAGTTAGATGGCAGATTTAAGTGAGAGCAGGCTAAAGATCTGAAGAAGGAGAATGAACCATTATCTGAAAAATAAAAAAAAAAAAAAAAGAGGGATAGAAGGAGGCAGAAGGAAGGAAGGGAATCCTGCTGCATCTGTGTAATGAGGTGTTTACAGCCTTTTTTTGTGAAACAAATTTCACTGCAACTCAAAATCCCTGTTATTCACACAAACTTTCATTTCAACTTTGATTCAATGAAACACCACTTTCAAGCATGCACCTATATTAGTTCTTGTTCAGTGAAACAGATGGAGCTAAAGATAACCCCATGTAAGCATCCGTTTGAACCCTGCTGGCTTCAGTGAGAAGTTAGTTTGTATTGGAATTGTTAAGTTTGATGACTCACATAATACTCCTGGAAATCCATTCATCTCTTCAGTTTATAATACTTGGAAATGTAGCCCGTATTTTTAACGGTATTTAGAATAACTGAAGTCAACAGGATGCACTGTGCAGACTCATCATCTTCAGTGGCTTAATATTATGAATAAAAGTGAGTACTCTCCTAGAGAGACACTAGTTCACTATTAGAAAGATAAACTACAGTTCAGAGTTGCCTTCAAAGATGCAGTAGGCTTTTTTTAAAATAGATTTTAATACTCAGTTTTACAGTCCATATTCTGAAAAGTACACCATTATATAACGTTATTTTGTCGATGAAAAATATAGGATGTACGTGACCACTGCCCTTTGCATTTTCAGTTGCAAATATAATATATTTATTGCTATGGGATTTACCGACTTCCACATTATATTTTAGTTTTCTAAATCCTTTCTCTTCCTATTTGAATTTGATGTTTAATGCATAACAGATATAGACGATAAAAAAAAAATGCAAACAAATCACCCCATTATGGAATTCATGTGTGACTTCACAAATATCAATTTCCCGCTATCCAGATGTAATGATTGTGAGTGCATTAGCTTCCTTTATCTACCATTTCTAGCATTACCTGGAAGGCCTACCCATGCATTATCAGTCATTTTTCTCTGGGAGCTCTGAGTAAGCCCTAGAGCAGACAAACAGTTCTGGCCTGAGCTGCACTGTAGAGCTGCCTCTGCTCAGCCCCGTGCCCTGGTGCCCCCATCTTTCTGGAAGGAACCCAGGATCTGCCTCCTGGATGATGACTCTGGCCTTGCCTGGGCTCCTGGCTGAACAACTGCTAAAACAATTTCCCACCTGAGGATTCTGGTTCCACAAAAACGCTGTTTTCCTTGGAAACAAGCTGGTTTTTCTGCGTCTTTTATGGAAACCAGGCAGACAGACACCTTGCAAGCCAGCTGGCGCCACGATGGGTGAGGGGCTGCCTGCCCATCTCACTGGACTTCAGGGTTGTCCAGCTGCCCTGCTTCCCACCTGGCAGGCTGCTCCAAAATCCCGGCTTCCTGGCCAGCTTTCCACCTGAGTAGCCAAATCCCTGTACAAAAGTTCTTGAAACGTGTTCTATCCAGTCCCGAAACAATCAAGTTTTCTGAAATCAAGTTTGGCAATAAGGCAAAGTTTTCTTTGTTTCCAGTGAGAAAACAGAAAAAAGTAGAAAATTGTGAACAAGACAAAAATTGCACTTGATTACCTCTTTAGTTTTCACAGCAGTCTCTGTGCAAAAAAAAACAAAACAAAAAAACCCAAAAAACCCACCAAAAAAACCCCAACAACAACAACAAAAAAAACAACACCAAAAAACCCCCAAAAAACCCCCCAAAAAACCCAACCAGAAAAACCAACAACAAAACAACTACCATGGCAACACTACTTGTATTAGCAAACATAAAGGACTTTATAAGCCATTTTTCCTTTGCTTAGGCTATTTAGTCTTTTAGTCTATTTAGCATTTTCCTTTTTTATTTCCTTAAAAGGAGAAAAGAAGCAAAGTCACTCTGAAATGTTACAAAAGTTCGGGACAATCTCCTCTAGGCTTTGAGATTTAGTGTTGTCATTAAGTGGAATTAGGAATACATTTAGCATATCTTTATGTAGCTTTCTGTCTCGTAGCTACAAGAAATTAGGATATTTGTTTTATTTTCTCAGTGTTATAGCTTATATATAACTAAAAATAAATGCATGCACACACAATGTACAAACACAGAATTCAACTCAAGCAAGCCCCAGCTCCAACTTTAATGCAACTCCCAGGCCAGTGGGTGAAGGATGATGGGATGGAGGATTCAGATGAAGTTTTTCAGAACAATTAAGGCTTTTTAGTGCACTCAGGGCACTGCAAATGTGTCTCAGTCCAGGGAGGTTTCCAAAGGGCTGTTATGTGGACTCTCCTATAAACAATCCTTCCACCTTGGTCTTTGGCATATCTCATGACAGAGGTCTCAGCCTGTGCCAGGGTTAAAGCACAGAGAAATCTGGGATTCCACAGAAGAGTGAGGCCAAACAGAGCTTTTCAAGTGGAGAGCTGTGACAGGAGCACTCCCCAAAGCAGCCTTTGCACACACATCTCCTTTCTCTGTGGTACCTCACATGAGATAGGCATGGGGTTGATAAGAGCTTTCAGACTGAATTGTCCACACATTTTGTTGAAGTACACATGTAAAAATCAATAAATGGATTTTCTATCTCTTAAAGTATATATTATTAGAGCAGAACTTAAAACAGTAATTTATTAAGAGATGATCCTTGGTCTCATGAGTGAAAAAATGAAAATAAAAATTAATTTGCAAACATGCTCTCTACCTATTATTGCTCATAGATCTGATACAGACTTTTTCAAATTCAATATAATGACTTTTCAATTATCAGTAAATCCACAATATTTCCTGTGAATTCAAGATATTATTATTAATATTACCATCAGCATCGGTATTATCATTAGCATTATATTTTTCTTAGTTTCAATTTTTAAACTTTTCTTATCTTGGCCTATGAGAGTTTTTCTTTTCTTCCCATCTGATTATTCACCCCATCTTACTAGAGAGGGATGGAGAAAATAGTGAGACACAGTATGGCCCTTAGTTATTGTCTGGGGTTAAACCAGTCAACTATAGTAAAATAATATCTTCTCAAACCAGAAGACAGCAGCCAAGACTGGGACAAGCAAAATCTCTGCTGTTTAATTACATCCTTTCCACAGCATTCAATGCACATACAGAATCTCTAAACAAACCAATTAGTTGTAACATTCATCATGCTTTGAATTTCAACTCCTCTTCCTTGAAAATTCCCCAGGAGTGTTCCCTACTAAGCAAAGAAGGAAGATATCAGGTCGCTGTTTCTGGATGTTTTGAGTAGCAGCAGTCTCAAACAATTATTTGAGGTCATGTCATTGCCATCACAAGTTAGCTTCTAGGTTAAGCTATCTAAGAACTTAAGAATGTCTCTAAAAGTTCAAATCAAAGGTTGATTGAGTCCATTGGTGAGTCCAGTGGCCCTCAATGAATGCTTGGGAAGAGATTAGATGCAGAAATTGTGACATTTCCCTAGGACACACTCCTACTCCAGATACTTGGGTTCAGAGCTGAGAGGCTACAAAGCTGTCTTGGGTAATAGTATTTACAGTCTGTGTAGGAGCCATGGTATTAGAGCAAGAGCTGAATTCTGGGGTTTTTCTCTGCTTTTGCCAGTGTGCCCTTTCCTGTGGAAGCAGTACTGATAGCTGAAACGCTTGGTGCCATCTTCTTGTAACCTCAGCATGGGCTGTTACCTCAGGGAGCTGAGCTTTGGGCTTCAAGTCATCTTACAGAGACAGGGATGAGGTTACTGCCTCAGAATTCTGTTTGATAATAAATACATGCCTGCCCTCTAAAATCTTTCTAGGAACTGCCTCTCTCTTTTGGCTGGCCGCTAAGAACCAGTCTGTCCAATACCTTTCACACCCTCTGAAAGGATTCTTTTTTCTTTTGGTTCTTCCACTCTTCTGAGTACTTCTCTCTTCTCATAAGAAGGGTGGATTACTCTGATCCTTCCTGCTTGAGTATTTACTTTTGATTTTCTCAATCCAATGAAAATTAATAAGATCAAGTGAGTCAAGGGATATAAAGTGAAAGTAAACAGTTCATTTTATGAAAGAGGAAGAGGATAATATCTGAAATACTCTGTTGGAATCATTTCACCTGATCAGTCCAAATTCTAACAGATTAGCAGATGGCAAGAGCATTCTTAATGAGTGAAAATCCATCCTTTGTGCTTTTAGGATCCCTGGAACACAATATTAATTCTAATGGCGAATGTCTAGAAAAATTGCTGGGAAAAAAAGGTAATATATTATAACTATGTTACAGAGCAAAACTGAAGGCACAAAAGTCCATGAGTTTAAGAATCCCTGGCTCTGATGAAATTTTAAATTGGACATGACATTGAGCCCTCCAGTCCTTGTCCAGATTTTTTCCCCCAAAACTTATACAGAAACAAAATCCTGAAACATTTTAAATTGCAATAACTTGGAAGGTTTTTTGCATTGGATTTGCTCTCATTTAACTTGGTCATCTGGCTTAAACTCCCACACATTCAAATTCTGTAGAATATGACACACCTAATGGAAAATGCTGACAAGGGGTTTTCCTATTTCTATCTTTCCTTCAGATATTTGGATGACTTTGATTCTTATATAAATTCACACCTCATAACTCTTACAATTTTTTTTTTAATCTGGAATAAAAATGAATACATTTTATACCAAGGATTTGTTGTATCAATATAATTTTCTGTTATTTCCTCCCTCATCTGCAGTGTCAGTACAAGCTGAGGTAACTCAATGAAAATCACTGAAGTTACATGAACATTATCCTTGTACCAGTCAAGAGAAAGCAGAGTCTTCCTAAATGAAGGAAAGTGGATTAAACTGAAATGGAGAATATGAATATATACCAAAGACTTACTGGAAAAACCATTTAATGAAGTAAATCTCTACAAATAAGAAGTTAGGATGTACAGGAATTCAAAAGTAAGGTGACACTCAAGAGGCAGATAAACATTTTAGAGAGGTGAGGAGTATAGCTTTTACTGGTAAATGCATTCAAATAATTGAGTAGAGCCTTGCTCAATGAAACTGGTTATTATGCACTTGCTGATTTCTGGGGTTTGTTTGGCAGTGGTTTTGATTTGATTTTGTGTAGTTTTGGTTTGAGTTTTTTCTGGTAATGTTTGGCATTTATTCTGAAACACCTGAACAGCCTCATTGTAATGAGACGAGTGCTATTAGCTAGATCTGGTGCTGCATAAAAATTCTAGTTGAAAGATTCAGATTCCTGCTACTGCTAGAAGATTAGGCAGTTGGAACACAACAGAAAGCTGCTGCTTCCAAAGCTCACCAGCAGCATAGTTTCATGGATTTTATCACTAAAATGAACAACAATGTACAGTGAAAACACAGGAGAGACTTTACATCTTTAAGCCGTTAGTATATGCACAGGGATTAGGAGAGAAATCTTGTATACACAGAAGCTGACTTACTTACATTTAGCAGTCTATGTTAAATATCAAAAACCACATTCTGCTAAAGGCATTATATTTCTTGGAAAGTAATGGCACCTCTTCCAAACTGTTTTTCATTTATTTGTTCTGGGATGTCTTTTTTTCCACTGTGTTTGTGTATGATACAGCAGTTTTTGGTATCAGAGATGGCTCTGAACTTCTGCAATAAGTTATACAGAAAACAGAGAGATACAGAGGAAAAACAGCAACAGAACAAAGCTTTGAAGATATGGTCAAACTTTCAAAATAGGATCAAGAAGTGGAAATACACATTTGTGGATACTGTTCAGGAATTAAGCTTCAGAAAGAAAATTTGTGTTGCTGAGTTGTCATGACAGGTTGGCATGATGATCACAGATAAACTGGTGGGCCATAAAACTGGAGGAGATAACAACAATGCCACCACTGCTGGAGACTGCCATGATTACATGTCTATAATTCTACCCTGATGAATTTGGAAGATTATACCAGCACATCAAAGGGAAAAAGAGGGGTGACCAATGACAATGGATAATGAATGAAGAAAGTACAAATACAAGGGTCAAAGTGTTAAGAAAGCAAGGCAGTTTATCACTGAATCATAAACAACATGCCCAACACTGTGATTTGACTATCAGATGTAAATAGTAAGACTGGGATTGTTTTGAATGACAGAAAATTTTAAAAATTCATTCAAAATAGAAGAATTGTAATTTTGCTCATTTTCATTTTGGTTTCATTTAAGGATACAATTTCATATATTTATGAGTCTTCCAATATACAGTTTCATATATTTATGCGTCTTGCATTTTCCTTTTCTCACTATTCCATGTAAAAGAAGAGCTAACATAATTGGACTTCACCATCCAGGAGTGCCACTCCTCTGTGTGCTCAGAGCTGTCTCCGGCACGCTCAGAGTTCCCAGCTGCTGCCTTGGCCAGATGGATGCAGCTCTGCAGCTCATTCCTGTAGGTCCAGTCACAGCAATCCTTACAGAGCCACCTCTTGCAGAGAACCCCAGCTGGACTCCTCACCAGTGGCTGATCAGCAGGAGTCTGCTGTGAGAAACGCAAACACCTGCACTCTGCAGAGTGAATCCCCACACGTTGTATCAGATGGAAAATCCCCTGCTCCAATCCCGTGGAACACCAAGGCACACACTCAGCCATTGTGCCAGATTGTTGGCATCTGTAGGTGCTGGTGTCCTTCTGCTCATCAGCCAGTCCACCCATGAACTTTGCAAACAACTGAGAAAAACACACTGAGAGTTGGACTCTCCTCCAGAGCTAGGCACAGAAAGCTGCTTGAACAAGGATTTCTAGTGCCATTATTGTGTTTTATGCTGTGGCTGACAACTCTTTATCCAGAAGCACTGTAGTGCTACCAGGAACCTGTGCTTGGGCAGCTGAGTCTTCCTGCTGTATTGAGGTATCTACACCATAAATGATTATATTGAGGTATCTACACCATAAATAATTAAATGAGCCCAGGGATCCAAGCTCCTGCTAGAGTCAATGGCCATCTATTCAATACAGTCAATAGAGAAAACAAGCTACTCAGCTCTCCCAAAGCAGATATCTGCTTTAGAAGGAGATAAATAGATCCCCAGACTCCACTGACTGTGCTGGCTACATGAGATAAAGTGAGAACTCAATTCTCATGTTTCATCCAGAAATTTGTCATGGAAAGGAGGCTGAACTTCTGTTTGATTTTTCTTGTTTTTTGGGGGGGATTGGAATTTTATTGTTTAGTTTTGTTTTGGTGTTTTTTTTTTTTTTTTTCTTTTGTTGTTGTTTTTTTTTTTTTTTGTTTTTTGTTTTTTTTGTTCCTAATGGAGAAAAAAACTCTTTAATATAAGAACAGTTATAAGTTGAAAAAAAATCATCTATGCTTTGAAGTCTGTTTTCATATTATAAACTACATCAGGCTGTGCTATAGGGCTTAGATTTTCTTCTAGAATGTGTATCTGAAAAATGATACAACTTTAACAAGGCCACATATAGGAAATTTGTTCCTCCAGAATTTCAAAGTATTTAGGCTTCATTCTTATGGAATCAAGGCGTGTCAAAGTGCACATTTTATAATTCACTATTTTTTCAGCTTCTCTGGACAAAACTTAGCCTTAGTTGGTTTAATAAATGGTTCTCCTTTTCCCTCATCTAACTGGTGGTAACCCACCAAAGTTATTACAATACTGTCATTGCTCCTATTGGATCTGGTAGATGTAACAGGCAAGTGCAGCTGACTGAAATTCAAAATGGAACTTCAGGGGTTTGAAAACAGATGACCGAATCAGGAATGAGTTAGGACTTTAGAATTTTTGGATTCAGTTCCATGATGAGAAAGAATTTTTACTGGAAATACCCTATTTTCCATCAATTTTAAAAAAAATATTGTGGAAAACATATTTCTAGGGAGTTAATGAAGTATTGTGCAAATTCAGTTTACAAGTAATATTTCCTTTATACCAAAAAATGACTCTATATTTGGTCATTTTTTTAATGAAAAGTCACAAGTGGAGGACCAGAACAAAGAAAGGGGAAGAAAAAGATGTTAAAGTAGTCTGAAAATACAAGATATACACAGAGAGGAATTGTGGAGTAAAGTTTTGGCAATCTTGTTTTACTCTTCTTCTGATAAATATGAAACTATTTTGTGGAGTTTATAAATTCAATTAATCTTTCCACTGACATTAAAACCTGCAGCTGGTCTTCCATGTGATGTGCACACCGGAGATGTAAAGCTGTATAATTATGAGCAGTCATTGAACAGAAGTTTAGTGAGTTCAGGCAGAACGACTGAGCACCAAATGGATTGGAAAATTCTATTATTGTGTATTTGGTTTTGGGTAAAGGGCTTTTACCTACAGTCAGGTTTAGAAGCTAAGTGTCATCTTTATAGCACTCACCAAATTAATTCATTTTTCAGAGAGATCCTTTCTTTTCTGTTACTTCACTCCCTGGGTGCAGCCACACTGCAGGAGGTTGCTGCTAGTGATGTAGTTTGTTAGAAAATTTCTTTTAAAAATCCTGATGTAGCAGAAACAGAGAAAAGCTTTATAAGTATGTGATCCAAGCACCAGCTCCAGATTTCAACCTGTAGCAGGCCTACATTTGCATTTAAAAACCTCATTCATGTTCAAAGACCTGATCAGAATAAGGAAGAGAAAGGAATGGCTAAAGGTTATAAAAGCACAATTTTTTAGTGCAGTTTCTAATTTAATTACTAGGGAAAAAAAGAAAAATAATTGCTCCTCTAAGCTCAGGCATATTGCTGGAGAGAAATGGGGAAAAAGCAGAGGCAGTGCAAAGGGAAAGAGTTATCTCTGATTTCTATTTCCTTGTGCAAAAGTATGGGTATGTCATTTCTTCTGATTTCAGAGAAAATACATTAAAATTGAGAGTCTGAAACAGTAATAGTTATGAGCTCTATTTGAGAATAGCAAGTATTCATACCTGCCAGCCTTCTACAACAACTCTTTTAGAGGCCGTTTCCCTTGTCTTGAAGGAATTTTTCATTTACATTTTACTGTTTCCTTAGATTCTAATCCTCTGCAATTTAAAATGTATTTTTTAATTTTAGAGTTATGACATTCTTTGAAGGCTGGATGTTTAATTTCATGAAGCTGGGGGTGGGGGGGATGTTTACAGAGTGGAAAACTTTTGAAGAGTATCCTATACTAGATATTTTCTGTTTTCAATCAGTTTAAAATATTAATATCAGGGCTGTATGGAACAGTGATTTTTGTCAGGTGAGCAGGTTTTTTTTAAATTTGTGAATCCTTCAAACCTATCCAAACCCAAAACCTAACCATTTACATATCACCATTCACAAACCCCCCTTTTTTCGCTTTGAAAAAAAAGGAAAATCTGTAAATTTGTTTTGTGAGGGTTTTTTTCCTTTCCCCCCCACTTTTTTTACTATAGTGTATTTTTGAATTTGTAAACTTAGATTCTAATACATGTTGAGAGAGAACTAAAATTTTCATCAGTATTTTTCTTGCTGATGACTAAGGGTGAGGTAGGTAGATTGCTAAGGCAGCTGTTCCCCAGCTCCTGGCAGTCTCAGCAATGTCAGTGATTGGTTCTCTCTGGACAATGTCAGTATTATTTTCTGGCTTCCCAGTGATGAGAATAATTCCTGTAGTAGTTACACAAGAATGTCTTCCATTTCTCAGTATTAAGTGACCATAAAACTAAGAGATATAAAAGTCATCTGGCTCTCACTAAGTAGTGCTAAGGAGTGTCTGGATTGTTGCATTATATGTTTCTTAAATTCATGAACTCCCAGTACATGAGATTCAGAAGTAAAAATACAATCAGCAGCTCTGGTTTGCAGAGTCTGTTTTTGTGTTGAAGACAATTGGGATTTGCCTGTAAGTATTTCAACTACTTTTATCTAAGTATGAAAGAATTTAGTGTAATGATAGAATTCAGTTTCCTCAGAAGATCAAAAGAAAGTTTCAGTAAAAGAAGATGTAGCTATGCAATAATTGCAGAAACATAGTTTTCCTGTTTTAAAAAGGATATAAAGTTATTAAAATTAAAAAAGTATATGTGGGATCTTCACAACTTAAACAGTTCAATTCCTGTGTTTGAAAGAAATAAAGCAAAGCAAAGCAAACCAAATTAAAACAACTCTCCCCAAACAAACAAAGTAACAAACCAAACCCAAACCAATCAACCAAAAAATTAAAAAAAAATCCCAACCTGTTTAGGAGACAAACATTCTGTGTCTTGAAGGTTCACTATATGTTATTTTCTGTGTGCAACACATTCAGATATCCAAAGTATTTAGAGCAATTCTAAAATAAAATAGGAAATTTTCTTCTTCCTTTGCCCACCTCCAGACCTTCTAATACATCATCTTTAGATATAAAAGGTTAGGTTTCAAGCTAGATGGGTGTTGAAAAGGTCACACTCCAATTTCGAAACCCAAGAGAACAATGAAAGAAATGCTGGCTAGCTAGTTCTTTGGAGTTTGCTTTGCAGACACGAGAGAAAGGGGAAAATGGCCAACTTTGGGAAATATTTCTCTTTTAAGAGGTCATACTTATTGGTGACCAGCCCTTTACTTGTTGGTGACCAACCCTTTCAAGCTCGTTAAGCATTTTGATTTTTCAGTTTAGCAGGAATTTTCAACCTGGGTCATGATTAGAATTAGGATGCTGCTATAACACCTCCAAAAAATGGGCCAGGATCTTCAAACATTAATAGCTAAATTTTGGCATTTTAAACTATATATAGAAACTGACATATAGAGATGCAGTTCTCAGAAGTGCTGAATATCCAAACCTTACTAGTTTAATGGGAGCACTTGTGTAAGAAGGAAGTGCTCTATGAAGCTAAAATGTAATTTATTTTAACTGCACTCTTCATGCACTGTGGCACAAAATGCTTTTCAAGAAAGGCAAACTTCTTTTCTCAGTCATAACACTATAAATTCAGCATGACTTTGGACTTAAAGATATCAAAGAGAAAGTAAATTTCATCCAAAATGTTTAAGAACTCTTATAAGGCTTCTTACAAAGGAGTAAGGACTCAAATTTATGATAGAAGAATGAGGAGAATAAGCAAATTGTCTTGAACATGATATCAGCACTTGAGTTGTTTGATTTTTCTGATTTTTCTTCTGCCTTATTATTTGATGGCTGGGATAATCTCTCATTCCCTGGTGATGTCTGACACTGTTGGTTATCACGTTGGTATGTTTTTATATGCCAGTATAGTTTTTGTTGGGACTCTCAGGGCATCCCCAGCAGCCATCCTTGCCTGCCCAGGCTCTGAGGTTCCCTCAACCCTGCCCAGGACACGCCCTGACAATTTTCTGCTCTTTTTTAGTGATAAATATCAATACAGGAGCATGTAAAGAATAATAGTGATCGTTGATATGCAGTACACAAAATTCACGTGGTAGCAGTTTTATACTTTAGTCTTATATACAAAGAAAATAGAAAAAAATAGTTGTAAGGTTTGATTCAATATATCTTTGAAATAGACATAAGGGGGTTGTATTTTATCAAAATGTACTTTCTTGAATCCCACCCAGGTATGTTTTAAATAGCAAAACACCATTTCCTTTTACTGCATTGCAATGGAAGTTGTGGCACCAATAAATTTCTGCTGCTTTAAGGGAATTACTTATTTTAAAAGAGCTAACTTATTTTCGTGGACTAGCACATGTGTGGCTGTGCACCATATTTACTTCCAAATTTTCATTGTCAGATTGAAAAAGGGAACAGATAAAAATATTTCTTCCCAATTTTAGCCAGAGAGTGGAATCCTTAGGTTTTTTATGACCTGTTTTATTTATAATTTTATTAACAAGCGTGTTCATTTTTCAACTTTAATTCCTATAAAACTGAAAGCAAGAATTTAGGGACCGATGTCTAGGAGGTAAATTATAAGGCTCCAGTTCTGTATATCTTGGTGAGAGCAGTATATCTTTATGACATGGTTTAACCACAACAAGCCTCTTGCTCACTCTCCACACTCTCTATTCCTTGTTCCAGTAGGGAGGAGAATCAAAAAGAAAAAGTACACTTCATGGTTTTAGATAAAAACAATTACTGATATATACTGATATACTGATATACTGATTCAAACAAAATATAATCATAACAATAAATAAATAAATAAATAAATAAATAAATATAGTATGAACAACAACAGCAATAATAACAAAAAATAATAATAAAAATATTTTGAATAGGGAGAGAGTAGCCACGAGAAAAATAAGCAACGTACAATAAAATATCACACCACCTGCTGACCAATGCCCAGCCCATCCCTGGGCCATGAAGAACCCTTTTCCATCTGACTCTCCCCAGTTCAAACAGTGGGCATGACCTTCTGTGGTGTGGGATATTCTCTTGGGCAGTTTGGCTCAGTTCCCCTGCCTATGCTGCCTCCCAGATTTTTGTGCAGCTCCTCCCTGGCAGAGCATCAGGCACTGAAAAGCCCTTGATTTAGGGAAAGAACTGCTCAGCAACAGCCAAAACATCGGTGTGTTATCAACATTATTCTCATTCTAAATCAAACCCACAGTGCTGTACCAGCTGCTAGGGTGAAAAATGAAGTCTGTTCCAGACAAAACCAGGATACTGTGTAATACACTTTGAGTCTGGATAAAAATTCTGTTCCTTCAAAACTTCTGTAAATAGTGCAAAGACAAGCTAGATATTGTGTTTAGCTGATTCTGTTCTGTGTATTGGTTCATAGCACTTTGACTTTGGCCATGACACATATTTCTACAGCCAAGAACATGATCAAGCATCTTCAAGTGGTATTTTTGCCACGTGCATGATGGTCTGAATATAATGTGTTCCCATAGAATGGTAGAGTAATAAGGAAACAGTAAACATTTCAGAAACATGGGGATGTTCTGGCTTGAAATAAACTCAGCATGGTGAAATTCCAGTAGGTCAACCACGATAAATATGTGGTCACACATGACAATAACAATAACAATAATATGCATTTTTGTAGTTGTCTAGAATCCCACAGGGATTTACTTCCATTCAGTTTGTTTCAGAATAAATTAACGATAGGTTTGCACTGTAGCACTGTATGGCTCAAGATAAATGACAGAAGGCTTTTGAAATCTACCGTCAGCATAGCTACTCTACCTAAAGTTCTGAGCAGAAGCTGTTCTTCTCTTTCTCCCTTCCCTGCTATTTCCTCTCAGAAGATGGGAGCTAACAATCAAAGGCAGGGAAATAAAAGATATTTCCCACATGCAGCATTTTCAGATTTCCAGTTTCTTTTGTTGTAATCACTTTTTGAATGAGACAGACAAAATGTCCAAAATGTTGTGTATTTCCTGACCTGCTCTTTTCTGTGACACATTTTTTGTGTCAATCCAGTTTTCTACTGGCATCCCTGAGGATTCATGGGATAATAATGCTATGTACAGCCATTCCTGTCTCATTTGAAGCAGCCCTTGGCTGCCCTTCCCAGCATGGCTGGACAGCTGACTTAAGCTCTTTCAGAGCATGCTGCCTCTGAAATGGAGTGTGGGAGAGGCAGCAGCCAGCTTATTGGAACAATCCAGCTATGAGGAATTACACATTTGGAACAGGATTGGCCAAGTCAGTTTAAAAGCATTATCTAACAGGAGAGGGCAGAAAAATTAGGGAAGTAACTACATTACACTCCAAATCATTTCACACACATGCAACTGGAATGAGATCAAACGGGTTTTCAGGAATATGGACTTGCCTGCAACTTCCAGGAATATTTCTACCACTTCTCAGGGACTAACACAAAAGGTAGAAAAGCAAGCAAATTATTTGATTTGGGGGCAACAGCTTTGCTTTCACCAGTGATACCCAAGAGCTGTTGACTAGAAAGGCAGAGACACAGCAAGAGAATGCTGCTGGCTAAAGGACACATTTCCTTCAGGCTCTTCTGCTCTGAAGTAGGAAAACACTTTACCTGCTGTGACAGCTGAAAAAGTGGAAAATCATTTGTCTCCTGGGTGTTAGCTTAGCAATATCACCCAGCAGGCAGAGAGGGCAGAGCTGCTGCAGTGCCAGAGCATCCCTGGGACAGGGGAGTCGAGGCTCCCTGCTGCAGACCCTCAGCCCTCATCCACCTCCCGTCGCTTTTGGTGCTGCCGCCAGAGGGCACGAGGAGCCAAAATTTGGTGGCTTCACAGGGAAACGATCCCCTTTTCCTACAGAAGGAACAGAGTGAGTAAATGAGCTTTGTCATCTCTGCAGTCCCTAACCAGGCTGCTGATTGGGAAGGAGGGAACTGGAGGTTTCCTCTTGAAGGAAGGAAATCCAAGAAGGAAACCATCGTGTGTTATTCATGATTTTTCTGCTTTCCCCTTTTGTATTCCAGAAGATGTTCAGTACAGGGAAGATTTTTTTGCTGTGGGAAGACATTCCTTTAGAAGAGTACCCATTTGTGTCCCAGAGCTCCGATAGTTCAGAGGGATGTCTTCCCAGGGACCTTGGCAGATTTAAGAAAGAGATCAGGGCCAGGCCTTTTTTACAAATTTATACAGGCTACTGACACAGTATTGTGTGCCATGAAAATTACTGTTTAGTGGTGTTGTCACCTATTTAGCAACTTTAAGTGAAATTAATAGTCAGATTAACTGAGAAAACAAAATAAAATTAAATAGCAAACTACAAGCTCTGGGCCACTGTTTTATAGGACTGCAACTCTTCTGTGTGGAAGTGACATGGAGGAGGTGTGGGGGAAAGACCAAACCTGTGAGTTTGGGAAGAAGGCCAACAAACAACTGTGTTCCATCCTGTCCTGTTCCTATCCCGTCCCATCCCGTCCCATCCCATCATGTTCTGTTCACAGAAGAAGACAGTTCTGACTCAGGCACCTCCTCACTCATCCTCAAAGCAGACACACAATGATGTGATCACACAGTTTTAGTGCAACAGCCTGAGGTCTTTGTCCTGTCCCCATCAGGCTGGCAGCTCCCTGTGGCCAGGAACTGGGAGCACCAGGGATTTCCTGTGGGATAGAATTCGGCAGCCAAGGTCCATTCCACACCCAGCCAGAAGCAGGGTGCCTGTGGGACACAAGGACAGCTTCAGCCCTGGGCACCATGAGCTGCTCAGGAGGGCACTGAGGCTGGGCCAGGACGCAGAAACATCCTAGTCAGACAAACAGACAGGTGGGTTTGGGTTGGCAAAGCCCCCTCTGCTCAGGGCAGGGCTGTGAGGAACTGGAGACCAGTTCTGCACGGTGTCGGTGGGACAGAAGCTGATGGCCCCAGGGGGCTGCCATGGGCCATGAACAGAGTTGAAAGAGACACAGGGTGGCTGTGCAGGGACAGCCAGAGCTGGTGGTGCCTCCTGGTGCCTGAGACTTTCCTCTGTTTCAATACACAGGTCACATTCCTGACAGGAACTGAAAGACAGAAAAAAACAAAAGAGCAATTCCCAGGAACATGTGCTTGTGGCCAACCCCCATTTCATAAAGATGACCTAACTATCAAAGGAAATACAGCAACATTTGAAAGGAAGAAAGAAAAAAGGCTGAAAATATCAAACATAACATCACCTCTTCTGGTCTCTGATTAATAAAGGCTCTTCCACATCTGTTTCTTCACCTTGTGTTTGAATTTTTTACATGTGTGTTTTAGCAGTATTTTACTAGATATGACTGCCAGAATATCTATTAAAAGACATTTCCTATGTTCCTGGGGAGGTAGAAATTGGTGTAATTCCAATTTTTCAAACATCTAAGCAGTTGAACAGTTGATATCAGCAGAAGTTGACTGACACCACAGCTTGCAAACCAGGACACATACAATTTGCTCAATTCATTGAAAAAGAACTTTGAGGGTAATAAAGTGATTGTGATCTGTGTGCTCAAAGGTAGGTGCGTTTGGTGCATAAACATTGTTTTTCCAAACTGAATAACAGCATTGTGCACATCACAATTCTGATAGACATAATATCCATGTATTCCTGGACTGCACTTTTAAAAGGCAAGATGGTTTCAGAAAATCCATGGCTTTCAAAAACAGATTTAATGGGAACATGTGCCTCAGGAAGTAAAGACTGACTGTGAAAAATAATTTCTAAACCAAAATTAAAAGAAGATACTAAAGCAGAATAACATTCACCTTTTTTTTCTACTAATAATACAGTAAAAAACCTTCCACCTTAATTCTTTTAACAGAACAGTAAAGCCTAAGATGTGCATGTATTTTACCTACAACACTTTTTGTTACATGGATACCTTTCTAACCACAGCCTCCACAGCACTCAGATACATATCTACGGAAGTAAAACCTCCAATCCTTGTGAGAAATTGGTTAAAAATTAAAGAAGTTATACATCTTTGAAAGACAGAGCATAAGAAGATAACTAGAGCTAAAGTGAGATGTGGTATCAATCAATTCATAAAAGAAATTACAAAAAACAGTTTATGAAAGAAATATTTATGGTATGTGAAACCAGGTGAAAGGGGAAAGGGCCTCAGATGCAGATGTACCACATAGTAGATTACACCAGTAATCTAATAGGAACCAGAGAGTTAGTACTGAGAATGATAGTCCACAAAAACCAACCAACCAACCAAACAACAACAAAAAAACCCCCCCAAAAACAAAAAAAACCCAAAAAACAAAATTTCAAGAATCTCACAGTGAATAGGAAAGAACAAATGAATATTTGGACTAGTGGTGTTGCTGGACTCCTTTGCTAAATACAGATTTTTTTCCTGGCTGTCTTAATGCTTCTGTTGCCCTTATCTAGGCACACATGTCCGTTCTTCCTGCACGTTGTCCAATCCTTCCTGAACAATGTTATCGGGTTACTCGTGTTTCTTCTCATGGTTTACGACTTCTGTTTAGTTGTCCAAGTAGAACGAAACTTCCTCTCACTCTTTCTGATCATTCTGTTCCACGTATCAGGATCTGCTGAATAGCTCTGCTGTACACCTTAGCTCTTTTACATCCTATTCAGCCTAGTTTTTGGAAACTGTCCCTTATTTCTACATCCAAATAGTGAAAAGTGTCATCTCTCTTCACCAGGTATGGGTGGTATCCTTACCTGCTCCTGCTGGTTTGCAGATACCAAGTAATTTTTTTCCTTCTATCACTACTTAACAGAAACACCTGGAAATAGGCAAGTTCAAAACTTAGAGGATGATAAACCCTCCAGCTTGTTTCACTAACATTTTTTTTTCTTTTGAAAAGCATCCTTTTAGCCTCCAGGTTTTTTATGAATTAGTGACAGCTTTTCAGCACATGTATCTGGCGAGACATTAAGAGGACATTCTCTTTCAAGGTATTCAGGGAAATTCAGAAATGTCTTTTATCAGGTCATCAAAAACAGATCAAAGCATAGCTTTCCTCTGTCTGTGGGGAAGAGATTAACAGCTCCAGGAGGGGCAAAAGCTGTTCAGACATTGGGACATCATACTTCTGTTTCTGCCTTGATATCAATGAAAGTATTTTGGACCAAACCATCTGTTTTTATTTCTGACTTCTGGTTTTCCAAATATGAAAATGGAAATCTGTTTTTGCAGGTAAAAATGTCCTGTTCTTAGCCTAAAACCTCTGGTCATAAATGTTTAAAACAGCAAACAATTACCCATATGGTGACACAGTAACCTCTTCAGACACTTCTAAGAAGAGAGTGCCTTCCCATGACACATCTGTCTGGAGGTAAGGTTTGGAACATCTCTCAGGGGTTATAAAAAGCACTACATATTTTGTTGAGATTGATGCTGCAACTCTTTCTACATGAAAAAACAATTTGGATTCTAAAAAGGACACTAAAATGTAGACTTAGAAAAATCTTTCTCAGTTTTGACACTTCACAAGTAGAATTAATTAAATCATCACAATCATATTTACCTTATTTGGAAAAAAGATGATTTACTGTCAGGACTTCAGTTAAGTTCCCCACAAATTTGACAAATCAACATTTACAGAAAGCTTTCTAATCTATTAATTCTGAGAAACTATAGCACGTACAGTATTTTCAAATGTTGAAGAAAGTAACTGTTCATCATTCTTCAGGGAATATTTTTAAAAAACCAACTTTCCTACTGTAGCTAGGTGACCTTGCAAGAATAGTGATAAGAGGGTGTTGCTAGAACTTCTGGGTGATCAGTATTAGGCCAGAAAACCAGTAAGGGCTACTGTTAAAATTTTCAAATTTTCACCTATTTCCTACAGACCACCCTCTGCATCTTCAGAAGGGGCATGGCTCCTGTCATCTCCTCTTCTATGAAAACGTTTTTAAAGATGGCACCATATGGATTTATGACAGACACCAACATGAAGCTCCTCCACACCCCAGAATTTAATTTTCTGTTAGATGTGTATAAAATGATACCCTTAAATTTAGGGAAGTGATTTTCCCGGCTGTGATAAGCTGTATGTTTTGAATCTTGAAAAGATTAATGAGGTGATATGTTCATCAAATTGAAACTTACTTGACAGTTCAGCTAAGTAGCCACCAAACTGATGAATGCCAGTTTCCTGTGGAATTTCTGACTATCCAGGCTGTGGATATCATCCGTGTGATGATAAAGGCAGTAGTTATGCAGCACATGGAAGAGAAAACTGACATTGTCCTCCAGGGCCACATTCCCTTTGGCATGCTTCCACAAGGCAGCAGACAAAAGATCATTGCCAGGTGCATAATGTGACCTTTTCCTTCTGGAGGAATTCGCTCCCACAGCTGGGGGGACAAAGCTGTGTCTGTTTCCTGTACACATCATCGGGGGTACAGAGGATGAAATGAGCAAACAGAAAGACTCGGAAATAAAGGTACACACAAGGGTGTGTTCTTGGATTTCTCCCCTTCTGAAGGGAACCTCCAGTTCCTTCCTTCCCAATCAGCAGCCTGGTTAGGGACTGCAGAGATGACAAAGCTCATTTACTCACTCTATTCCTTCTGTAGGAAGAGTTTCCCTGTGAAGCCACCAAAGTTTGGCTCCTCGTGCCCTCTGGCGGCAGCACCAAAAGCGATGGGAGGTGGATGAAGCCTGAGGTCTTCTGCTCAAACAAAAGCAAAACGTGTCCCGACCCAAACCCATTCGTGTGAGGCTTCCAAAGCCCTTCGCCACAGCAGGGGTCAGCACAGAAGCTCACGGTTTGGCCCCGGACACATCCCTTGACACCAAGGGGCATCACAGGGAATGTCTGCAGCAGGAATCTTCCACCAGCCCTGTCCCAGGGATGCTCTGGCACTGCAGCAGCTCTGCCCTCTCTGCCTGCTGGGTGATATTGCTAAGCTACCACCCAGGAGACAAATGAGTTTCCATTTTTTTCAGCTATCACAGCAGGTAAAGTGTTTTCTTATTTCAGAGCAGAAGAGCCTGAAGGAAATGTGTCCTTTAGCCAGCAGCATTCTCTTGCTGTGTCTCTGCCTTTCTAGTCAACAGCTCTTGGGTATCACTGGTGAAAGCAAAGCTGTTGCCCCCAAATCAAATCATTTGCTTGCTTTTCTACCTTTTGTGTTAGTCCCTGAGAAGTGGTAGAAATATACCTGGAAGTCGTAGGTAAGGCCATATTCCTGAAAACCGGTTTGAACTCACTGTAATTGTGCTTGCACATGAGTGACATGATTTAGGAATTGTTTTCATGTAAAATTGTGTCATGTAAAAAGAGCAGGTCAAGAAATTCTCAGGTTGTTGGATGGTTTTTGTTCATCTCACTCAGAAATTGATTAGAAAAAAAAGAACCTGGAGAGATGAAAATTCTGCACATGGTAAAAAACCCCTTTTATTCCCCTGTCATTGTTAGCTTCCATCTTAGCAGAAGAATTACAAGGTCAGAGCTTTACATATAAAATAACTATGTCCAAAATGAATTTTAAAGGTCTTCTGCCATTTTCCCTTAAGCCTGTGGTGAAAAGCCTATTTTTGAATCTAGTTTTTCATGTAATCAAATAAGAACAGTGTAAAATCTTACCCATGAATATAATAACCACATATTATTATATAACCACATATTTGCTTGCAGCTTGGGTGCTGGCTCCAGAGAAATGTTCTCGCACTGATTTTTTTTTTCCAGAGCTTTTGATCCATGTTTTTCTGCTGATAGCTAAGGCTCACATTATAAATGCACCTTCCACACTCATAACATGGATTTCAAGGAAAATGGGATTACCTGTTAAAGACAGTTACCAACAGCAGAAATAAACATTTTCTGGACTGCTCTGCAGAGATTTTGATACTGTACTGTGGGCATGGGTAGATGAGATTATGTAAAATATCCTTACTTACATTATTTCAGTAAAATAAAATACTGAGTTTCTTTTTCTGTAGTATCACATTGTTTTAATCCATGCTTCAGTTCTGGTTTCTCGTAGCTCTTTTAACGGATATGTACCACTAGAAAATTTTTTGGAAAGAAGCTGCATGACTCTCACATCCAGGGATGGGATCCAATCCCTGTTGGATTCAAGACAGCAATTAGGATGCATGCCTCTGTTTTTACCTCTGCTATAACATGTGAGGCCACATGTTTATAATGATTGCTGTATAGAAATGTTTCAATATTAAGAGTAAGACATTGGTCAGTACATGACATTATTAATATTAATTTGCAGATTTGCTATAGAGATGTATTGGAAGAATGTTGATGCATCAAGTAGTAATTTATGCAGTTGTCGTATGGATGAGATATGTCTCAGACAAATCTTGCTCTTCTTCATGTCAGTGATACTAAAAAACAATGTTATACTAATGATCATATAATATAAATATAGCTCTTAATTAACAGCAGTCTGTTAATTAATAAATTACATTTTATGTCCTGCAGCATTTTGCTATTAATCATGATTTATTTGAGGATAAGCAAAACATCATTAATGATAGTAAGCAGATTGTGATTATGAAATTAAATCTAGTGCTTTTTTTTAACTGAATATTATTAAAGTGTTTTCCCAGTCAGAAGCCCATAGTTTTCTTCTGCTGAAGCCTTGAACTTGCTAAGCATAGTTTTTTGGGTTGGGTGGGAATTAGCAAGTTTCTGATAATTCCAGATAGTAGAACTGAAGGACTGGCAGTGCCCTAATAGTCACCCTGTCATTGCAAATTTTTATCTTGCTTTTCTTTGTGAGATAGGTTTGTTGCCATTCCTTATTCACTCAGGACAAAAAGATACATCTGTGCTTAGAATATATTTTGGAAGATAGAGGGCAAAGTACAAGACAAAGGATTTAAGCCTTTTCTGCCACTGCCTCGATTTTTGTGTTGTGATATTTTATATGGAAGATAGTCTAAAATATATTACTGACAAAACACAACAAAAGCAGAAACTGTTCAGGCAACCTCAGACAAATTTCAAAATCTCTGTCTCTGCATTACAAAATCTGCCATGAATTGTGCAATTGAGCTTCCTTTATCTAGGGAAACTCCAGGGGCCAGCATAGCCCTCTTGCAAAGAATGAACCTCAACCCGAGAAAATCACCTTCCCCAGCGTGTTCTCCCTCCTCCTGTACCAGACAGAAAAATTACTCCCACACTTAATAGTCACATTATTTGGCTTTGGAAGCCTCCCTTCTTCCATAAATCAAGAATTTAACTTGAAGTAAAAAGCTATAACAGACCTCTGGTCCCATCTTCTTCTGCTTCTGGATGGGCTCTGAATCTCATGGATAATTGCTTGTCTTGACTGTTGGCAGAGGGTGTCACCAGCCCCTGTTCCTGCCAGCCCTGCTGATGCCCTGAGGGATTGTGCTGTGGCAGCAAGGCTGTGCCCCTGCCTCATTCCCCACCTCGGAGCACCCCTGTTCTTGCCAATCCCTGGCAGGAATGTCCTGCCTGTCCATTTCTGCATCTGTAGGAACAGTTTCAGCTCACCTGACTGCATCTTACTCATCCACAGTTTGGTCCTCTCTGCCATGAAAAACACCTGAAAAATACAAAAGGGTCCAAATCCAGCAGGAGGTGCCTGGGGGAATTTCTAAAACTGGTGGAAATTCACCACCTAGAGAGTATGAATTAGTCCAATAATTTATCGTGCAGGCAGAGAGGAGCTAGATCAGCTGCCTTGGCTAAAGTCAATCTATTGTTTCTTATCAACAAATTGTCTCAGCTGGGGACAGTTGGGGTGGTCCTGGTCTACCCAGGGAATTGACCACTTGGGTGCCCTGGGTGAGCACAGGGACATGACACTGCTGTAAAATTCACCTGCTCCACAACTGTATCTACAGATCCAGCAGAATTTTATGCTTATATCTCACTAATTCTACTCCTGTTGACAAATAATTTACAAAAGTTTTTCAGAATCTTTCAGACCGTAAAAATGTCAGATGTGTAGTGTAAGTATCCACAAATTATTACACCTTTCTACAATTCTTTTTTTTTTTGCAACAGGATTATTTTAATATTTCTGACAAAATACAAGACTAGGAAATATTTATGTCTGAAAAAGTTAAGCTATTTAAGAAAAATAAATGTTGTTATTGCTGTAGTCTGTAAGGAATTACTTTATTTTCTTTTACAAATTGTTTAATTACAAAAAAGGTGGAAAAATTTTAAGAGCTGACTGAAAAGTGGGAATTTTTTAAAATATATAAATTGCTATTTATTTTTGTCAAGTGTGAAGAGTATCTTAAAGAGATCTTTGCTTTACCTGGCAAACAACAAACCCATATTCCAGCTCTCTGGTGTAAACAGGCCAGGTGTTTGTATCTCATTGGGTTAGGCTAGTGTAACAACTGAAAGACAGGGTAGCACAGACAGCTTAAAGAAAAATTTAATCTGATTTTAGGGGCAAACTGGGCCCAGCTCCCTGTGTATGTACAGAATAGCCAATATATCTAGAGAACAACTTGTATTTATTCCACCTGCAGAAGATCATGCATCACGCAAGGTGAGTCAGATGTACAAACCCTTTAACATACCCCTTGATCTCAGGAACTGTGTAAACTGTGAGCTAATACATTCAGTTCTAGTATGGTTACTGATACCTACTGATGCATCAAAGAAATCCTTGGTGACACTGAAATTGTGAATTTTACATACTGGAGTTTGAATAATACCTGTGAAGCAGGTCAGCTGTGAAAGCAGAGTCTCTTTTCTGAGGATTATAATTTTAGATGGATTCTCTGACTGTTCTAAGCTCTTCTTAACTTTCTTCAACTTTGCAGTTGGTGAATGGACCGTGGCTATTTGAAATGTAGTGAGGAGAGAGCATCTATGGAAAATTAATCTCTGGTAGCTGTTTTTGCTTCTTGAAACTGTTCAGAGGACTTTTCAAGTATAAGTGGTTTTTATATGAATATATATGTATAAATAGAGGCACGGTATGTACTTTCAGGCATATATGAACTGGTCATTTTATGGTCCCTTTAACATCAACAGAGAGAAAAAAATGCAACATACAGATTCCTACCGAGCTGGCTAATTTTAAATATCTGCCTTAAGATGGTGAATCGTGCTGTGAAACTTAATATTCGCACTCTTTAGCAGTTTATTATTTGACACTGAGTGTGAGTGAAACTAGAAAGGCTAGTCTAAATGTGGGCATACTTCGTAGAATCAAAGAATCATTAAGGTTGGAAAAGACCTTTAAGATTGTCAGTCAACCGTCAGCCTAGCACCACCATCATATTTGCTGTTAAGTCCTTTCTCAAGTGCTGTATCCACACCTTTTTTGAGTACTTGCAGTGATGGTGACTCCTTTGTTTCACTGGGAAATCTGTTCCAATGCTTTACAAACCTTTCTGTGAAGAAAATTTTCCCAATATCCAATATAAGCCTTCCCTGGCACACCTTAGGGCCATTTTCTTTCATCCTGTCATTTGTTACTTGGATGAAGAACAAATATTTACCTTAGAATAACCTCCTTATAGAAGTTACATGTGATTTCATATTCCGTATCACTTCCATGGAGGAGTTTGAAATTCTGCACTACACAAACACAAAGACTTACATAATTTTGTAGCAGAAACATGAAGGTCGTTTTTTGTTTATGTTTGGGGGGGTAGAGTTCTTTAAGTTTTTTGTTTGTTTTGGTTTGTTTGGTTGTTTTGTTTTCTCCTGCTTTTGTTTTGAGAGGATGATCTTGGAGGGATGTCACATTTTTGCCAAGAACATACTGAATTTGGTGAAAATGAAACGCATGGTGTCGAATGTGTCCCAAAATGAAGCTAAAGCATTAAGAAGTTGTGTCTGTAAATTCTGGTGAGATTGCAATTATTTCTGAGTGCCACTCAAATGCCTTTGGCATAATCATAGGACCCTCTCTAGACAGCAGTGCAAATTTTTATGTATGGACAAGTGCAACATAATTTAAAATCCACAAATCTGCAGTGTTGTCTCCATAACTTTGACAAAAGTATGATTAGAGAGCTAGGGGAATCTTTGCTTCCCACACTTTCCCTTTTTTATATCTCTGTATTTCAGTGTGTATATATTTGTGTCAATAGATTAAAAATTTTGGTCTTTTACAAGTTGGTGTCAGTTTTGTAACTGAGTTGTCATTCACTTTATGCAACAATGACTTCTTCCAGAGAGCTCTGGGATCCTTTCCCATAAATTTTCCTCCTTACCTCCTCCCTCTGCTTTCTAATCTAGTCTACTATAATTCAGTATTTGTGCTGGTTTTAGGAATGTAGATAACAAGTCAGAAGATGGAAGAGTCCTTCTTCCATGGCCTTATTTTGATCCATTTGTATAAGAGATTTTTTATAGTTTTTGTGGTTTTTTTTTTTCCCTAGAATTTTTGAGTATTTTATTTCTATTAAGAAGTTACAGAACAAAGCTATATATATGGGACCAAAACTACCTATGCAAATAACTTGCTTTCCACAGTTTCTTATTTACTTTTACCAGCTCAGTGTTATTCTAATATACTCTGCTGAAATGGGGACAAATATAAATTTTGTTAACAAGTGAGAAAATTCTGTCTGTAGTAATGTCTTTGGGTAAGTCTATCTTAGAAGACATGGACATTAATTGTGGAAAATGTTTTTAAATAAATAGAATTACATTCTTTTAAAATCAGGTAACCTGTTCATAAAAAAGCCGGCTGTGATAGTTTGACATACTACACTCACAAAATAGCTACCTTTTGACATGTTGTTTAAAATATGGGGTTTATACTTTTAAAGCTGTATTGACAGGGACAAAGCAGTGATGGGGGAGAGAGTTCACTAGGGGATCTCTCTAAGGAGGTGTCAAGTGGACACGAGTACACAACAGCTTTGCTGCCCATCACTTGGTTTCTGCCAACAAGAAAGATTTTTTAAGTGAGGGGAAGCCAGTGATGTATGAATGAGCTTTATGGGTGAGAAGGTGAAGGGGACACGTGTGTCTTTTTACGTCTTTGTATATTGAAATTACGAACTGTGAATTGCATGCAGGGGGGTGTGGTCTCAGAATATCACACCAGCTTCTCTTAAATTAAACTGCTCCAGGTTTGCGTCTCCTCTGTATAAATATATGTGTTATCTTTTTATGGAATTGTGCACAAATAGATAATGTCTAATATGGCAATCCAAAACATACCTCCTTTGTTTGAATCTTTTGGGTATCTCAAATAGAATTTAGCAGATTTCCCTTACCACCAGAACCAATAACTGGTTGAATTATTGCTCATATACAATATATGATTTCCAATAGCTATGCAAAATTCAATCTCTTTTTCAGTCAAGAAAGGAACTTCAGAGGACTCTATGGCTCATTTAATTTAATGGAAATTCAGGAGAAATTTATTTTTTTAAATTTGCAAATATTGTAGGCCCTTCTGATTTTTTTATTTTAAATAAAATAATTGTATACTTGAATTCATATAAATATTAAGACATTGTAATTCAATAATGGTAATTTTCTGTAAGTGTATTTAAGGAAAAAGTGAAAATCATGTTCAGACACAGAGTTTAATGATTTAACATCCAAAATAGGTAATGGTCCTTATAGAATAGCCTGCTCCTATGCTATTAGAACAGAATACATCTGTAACAGGCCATTTCTCATCAACAAGTCAGAAAACTCCTCGCTTCAATAAAATTTTGAAACTTCGTATTTTTTTCTTTTACACTCCTTAAATTTTAACATGCAAGGGCTCTCACATCAGACATGCAAACACAGAGTTACTTAGCATGATAAAGAAGATGCCTTTTTCCTTTTTTGTAATAGAGACAATCATTATACTACTTTTCATTTCTGAACTTTAACCATGCGTCCTAGAGTCCTCATGAAATCCTGTCATTGCGTACTCTGCTTGACAGATAATGTTAACCCAGGTGCTTCCTCCTTGTGTCAGAAATACTGGAGGGAAAATGCAGAGCAATGAAAATACAGCTCTACCAGGAGGAAAACAGGACACCATTGTTAATTTATTTTCATTGTTAATTTTCCTTTTTAAACTATTGGCTTCCACCCCTTGCAAAGATCAGCAAGCATCTAGCAATTATATAAGAAACTCTTGCAAAGTACAGGAAAGGAAACAAACTCCATCTTAGCACCAAGTCTGATGTATATGCAGGTAATAGTTCTCCAGGTTTGTTTCTTCCTTTACTCTCCCCAGTTTTCTTATTTCTGCATATGGATTATAGAGATTTCTCTCACACTATCCTCCTATTCTCATTCCTCATTTTGGGGCCAAGTTGTTAACACTTACTCTACTTTTATTTTATACTTATCTTCCCTTTTGTAGAAGGAATATTCTAGATTTGGTAAAAAAGTTCATAATTATTTAAGTGATGTAGCAGCGTAAATTAGTGAGTCGCTACTCTGAATTCATCATCAGAGTAGAATGCTAATTATGCAGAATAAAAAGCAGATGAAGGAAAGCAGGATTATAGGCCAGAATTTTCAGTCATTTTGTATAGTTCAGCAATTTGAAATCCTTGTTTTAGCTTAGACAAACGAGAGCTCAGAATAATTTTGGCAGTTATGACCAGAGTCTTCAAACATGCAAATAGCTGTGTTTATTTTCTTTGCCTTGATATTTCAAACATCTCGTCCTTCTGTAATGTATATTTGAATTTTATGTATTTTATGTATTTTTTAACTGAAATTAGGATGACTTTGTTTAATATTTGTTTGAAATAAAGAAAATGCAACTATGTAAGACTGAAAGAAATGTGGATGGATGGATGGATGGATGGATGGATAGACAGACAGTAGATAGATATCTTAGAGAGCCCTATCTGATTCCATTAAAAATGTTCTAAAGAGCTGTGTACTGTGTTTATGGGGCAAGGTTTTGCTAGCAGGAGGGCTGCAGCGGTGACTTCTTTGAGAAGTCATACAGAGCCAGTTTCAGCCAGTTTCAAGACGGACCCATCAATGGCCAAAGCTGAGTAAAACAGTGATAGTGGTGGTACCTCTGCCACTTCTGCTAAACTATTCATTTAAGAAAAAGTGAAAAAGAGCAGCTGGGAGAGAGGAGTAGGAATATGAGCAAAACAGCCCTACAGACACAAAGACCGGTGGAGAAGTAGAGGGGGAGTGCTGCAGGCACTGAAGGAAAGATTTTCCTGAAGTCTATGGAGAAAACTATGGGGATGCTGGCTGTCTCCTGCAGATGGTGGAGCAGATAGCCCCTGCAGCTGTGGATGTGCCCTGAAGGAACCTGGAGCCCATGGAAAGCCAACATTGGAGCAGATTCCTGACAGGACCTGAAGTCTATGGAGAGGAACTGGACAATACTTTCTGGCAGGACCTGTTACCCCTGTACCAAAGAACAGAACCCTGTAGAAAGCACCCATAATGTAATGTTTCTTGAAGAAATACCTGTGTGGATGACCTACATTGGAGTACTTTGTGAAGAGCCACATCCTGTGGGTGGGACCTCTTGCTGGAGGAGTGGAGCAACATGAAGAGAAAGGATTGGCAGAGGCAAAGTGTTATTGTTAATGGAGTGCAATCCCCATTTTTTGCTCCCCTCTGCTACCTGAGGGGGAGGAGGACATAAAAGAGGCAGGAGTAAACTCTGGGAGGAATATAATGGTAGGGCGAAGGTTGGGTTTTTTCTTTTGTTTTGTTCTTATTTCTCACTATTCTACTCAGTTATTTTTAGCAATAAATTAAATTAATTTCCCCAAGTCTAGTCTGTTTTGCTCATGCACATAATCTCCCTGTATTTGTCTTGTCCTGTGAGCTTTTGTTGTATTTTCTGCTCCTTGTGGATGGAGAAAAGTTGCTGGAGAGACTACTGGGCGTCTGGTGGCTGGCCAAGGTAACTCACCACAAGTTGTTAGATATCCCAAAGAAAGACCTTTTATAAAATGGAGAATTGAACTCTGCCTGCATAACTAGATATTATTGAAATTTATTAAACATTCAAAACTATGGCACCATTTTTGGGCTTCTATTTTAATCAGATACATGCAACTTTATTTTTAGAGCTGTTATGATGGAAAATGTGAAACTGTATTCAAATTTTTTTTATGATGAATGGTGTTGCTTTTTACCTTTTTTTCTGCCAGAGTTGGGATTAAATGCTCAAGACGGTATTTTGTATTTGGACTCAGATGTTTATTAATTCTTATCTATATTACAGGCTCACAAGCCACGAGTTCTGCAGCACTTCTAGCTAACAAAGTAAAAATGGCTGCTATCTCTTTCTCTATAAGGCCTCTTAAGAATAAACTGTCCAATTAATAAATGACATGTAAATTATTTTTACTTTTAACCCACTAACCGAACACCACAATGCGGGCTATTCTATCCAATTACAAAATGCCACCTAAACCCATCAAGAAGAAGATGAAAAAGAAGGACTAGCCTCCACCCTAAAACCTCCATCTTGCCATATATATATATATATATATATATATATATATATATATATATAAAATTATTTTCTAAAACCTTAAACTCTGAATTTTCCACCATGTGATATTACATACTTCTATCCAAACTACACACCCATAATCCCAGTTCTATCATTCAATTTTGGAAGCCTTTTCCAAGGCCTCAAGTCAAATGCAGTGTTTTCTTTGGGGTCAGTGCTTGTCAGCACAGAAAGTCTAAAATTCTCAGTGCCCAAGGTTCCAACAGAGTGGAATTGTCAAAATTGACTGCCTTATCTTCTTGTGGTTACAATGCTGATTTCATTGCCATTTCTCGAGTCCATCTCTTGAAGTATGAGACTACACGATCTGTGTGTTCTGAGATGAACAGGGAGAATTGTTGAACTCCCAACCTGAACTGAAGAGCATAGTTTACCTGTTGGTCCTGTAGTCTGGTCAGGTTTAAGCCCTTGGTTGCTCCCTGTGGCTGGGGATCATGAGGATGCTGTGTACAGGACTGGTTGTATTCCAAGTATTCTGTGACTGGTTGTATTCCAAGCAACAGCTCCTTGTTTACGTAGAGCTGCACAAAATGCCAGGCACCAAGTGCATTATCTTACTCAAGGTATTGTCATACTTATGGTGTTCTAAGAATGCAAGTTTCTAGAGAGAACATGTGTGGTTTTTTTGTTTTCACCACTATTTTCCAGCTAGTTTATGTTTTCTCTATGTTAACAGGTTTCATCCCATGAAGTACAGACCAATTCCTGGTCCTTATAATCCCTTCTTGAGGACTCTTCAGTATCACATTCTGATGCTTAGCACCTCCATTCTGTGACAAATTATCTCAAACTCAATATGACAACATTCATGCCATCTATCACATGGCAGCTCAACTTCCATTATACATATACATTATCTAATTATATATATATAATATATATAAAATTACATAACATTACATATAGGTTGTAGCATAGGTTGTGTGCATGTGTAACAAAGTCATCATGTTGATCCTGACTAGGAGACCACAGTACATCAGGGAGTCAGTGATCCACATGAAAATTGACATGAGTGTGACCAAGCCTGTGCTGTGCTTATATTGTACTTCTCTGTGCTGTAAAGGCATTATGTTGTAAGAACTAATTCCAGTGACTGACATGGGAGAATTTTCTATGGATGGGTTCTTCTCGGTGTGCTGTACATGGATTGGAGATCCATGAGAAGCAAAACCACCTGGAGTTCCATAGAGATTCAAGATTATCCATACTATTATGTCCTTGTGCAAGTTCTAATAAATTGTATTTTCTGAATTTCTTTCTTACTGAGATCATAACAGCCCAGAATCTCCTGGACTAAAACAAAACTAAGTATGGGATTAGTGTCTCAAGTCAGAATGCATCGTGGAATGTTGTTCAAAAGATAATGCTGAACCCAGTAGACTGTTCTTGATAACTCACAGTTGCAGTAATTACAGATGCAAAACACAATTCTCATGTCACAAAAAATGTTTTTTCTTGAGTGACTGCATATGTATGTACCTTTTAATTGACATGGCAATCCTCAGAGATCCTGAGTGCATTTTTTCTTTTTCACAATTTTTGTGCACCAGGAAACCATTTGGCCCTAAGAAAATACAGTAGCCAAGTTGCAGCTGCTTGAAGCATTTTCCCATTAAATGTAGTGACAGTAAAGGGGAAGTGCCAAGGGCCATTATGCACTGACAGTATAGTCAAGAAAAGTACCCATCTGCAGAAAACATGCAGCAAGGTAGAAACAGAGCAATGAAATAACCATGAAAGCAGTTGGAGCCTCAGGACAAGAAAAACAAGTGATTTGCTGCAATGCTTAACAACAGAAGGAGAGATATGAACAGTTATTTGGGCTTTCAGAGCTACAGTTGTTGTATGAGTGAGCAATATTGCCTTTGGCATAGATCCCTCTTCCCACCCTAGTGTTCTCTTCCTTTCTGGAAAGCCAGGTTCCCCCCAAGAGCAATCATAGCCTCATCATGAGAAATAGGAATTGAATCACAAAAGGCTGCTTCTGTAGAAATCCTCCATGCCTAAGCTCTTAGTGCAGTAACAAAACTCCCTAAAAGGAGTTAAATCAGACAGAAAAAAAAAAAAAAGCATCAATTGGAAACAAATCCCAAACATCGTTTAAAAATGTGCAAATGAAAGACTACCTATTATCTGATATTCAGATGTCTACCCATACAAATGAATTGTAGTGAGACAAAAATAAAACTCCTTCAGAAATGCACATCTTCAGCAATGCATTACTGCAACACTAGGGGACCAAAAAAGAACTTGGCAGTAAGTAGCAAGCTCTGGTGCAAAATATTTCTATGGCTAAAGTTCAAGGTTACAAAATACTATAAACAAAAAAGTATATGCATTCACTAGGATTTTGCCATGTTTTATGAGTATTATTGTGTGCTTTGTTTCAAATGGCAATGACAGCAGTTGAGTAGTTGAGTTTGAAGTAAGGAATTGAAATGCAAACGAATGTAAATATAAAATATTAAGCCCTATCATGGTTCTCAGGAAAATAGTATGAAAAAGCAGTTGAAACATAGAGTTTGTTTTTGGAGAAAAGGATGAGTATCCATGAAGCCCCCAGTGCATCTTTCCAGCCCATGGTGCTGTGTGTGCATGTTCCTGTGATCCGAGGACGGTGGGAATGACTCTGCCTTCAGCTTGTGGGGCCGCTCCTGGATCCAAGAGATTTGAAGTTAATGGGGTACAGGTACTGATGATGGTGTGTCTTTCTGATCTCTGCCTTAGATCTGAGCTGCTCTCAGGAACAATTCTACCAGAGGAAATTACAAGCAGCTGGGTTACAAGCAGCTCTTTGTTCTCCCTTTTTCAGTTCACCCAGAATGCTGCATGAGAGAAGCAGGGGCACCACTCCTGTGAATCACTAAGGAACCCGGCCGTGTTCAGTCCTGTGTGATGAGAAATTATGTTACACTCAGTTTGAGAAGTGAACCTTCTGAAAATCAGCACATCCTCCCTATCGATTCTACATTTCAGTTCAACATCTTTAAACTCAAATTTCTGAAAGAAATTGATTCCAAATGATTGCGCAATTAATGATTGTACAGCTCAGCAATACAAAGAGATAAGCTGCAAAACAGGATTGTGATCTAATCTCCCACAGAAAAATTTGAGCAAGATTAAAGCTAGGCTGCACTTTTCCATTCTCAAGGATTTCTAGTTGCCTGTAACTATTGTTACTTTTTGTTAATCCATAGAGTAAAAATATTTTTATGCACTCAAACCATAACTTAGCTTTGTATTCAAGCATATAATTAATTTACATTCTCATGAAAGGATTATGTGTGTGCTTAACATTAAGTAGCTGTTTAAGTAGCAAGCAAAGAACAGGAACAAAACACCAGAGTAAATGAAAAAAAAAGCCAACCATTTAAAATGAATATATATAATTAAATAATGAAACCTTCTGCCACAAGATGTTACACTTCAGATTTTTTTTTCCATATATTATATCAGAGTCTAGACAAGCAAAGTAGGAAAAAACACATGCAAGGTTGTTCTTAATATTTTAATAAAAATATTTAATTTAAAAAATCATTTTGAAGTTCAATGTTCTTCAGTCAAACCCTATATGCATTAAGGAATCTCTGTGCCATGCTTACCCTGTTGTTGTATCCTGCTGTGAGCATCTTTTGGCCACAGCCAAAAACTGTCAAGCTACAAGAACTGTAATATTAGTGAGCTATTTGGCCTTGAGAGGGACACAACTCTACCCTTCTCTTTTGGTACTGGTGCTTTGATTATCACCTGCACAGACAGCTGGAGAAATTAAAAACCCCTGTCATTGCCTACGGGAGACATTTAATTTACAGTCTTCTCTCAGTCACTGCTTTTACTGTTGTGGTTTTAGAAAGTAACATAGCATCTCATCTTACTTTAGAAATTATTGTGTTTAACTTATCTTACCGTTAATTTTCTTTTATTGCTGTATTTTTCCTTACATAGATTATTTGGATATTGAATGTATTCAAGGAATGATGATGCATAGGATCAGCTTCAAAGGCAGAGGAAGATATTGTGATCTTGTATATTTGTTCTCCCTGAAATGCATCACAGTGTAATGCTGTGGATGATTAAGTATTTGTAAATGTAAAAACATTTTTTTGTATAAAGTTTATTGTGCCTGCTATACTTTTCCTTAAGCTCCTTTTTCACCTCTCTGAACCATGTAAACAGAACCACAGACAGGCTGAAGTTGGAAGGGACATTTGGTGGCCACCTGATCCAACCCCCTTCTTGGGTAGATTGTCCAGGACCACATCTGAGTAAATTTTTAACATCTCCAAGAAGGGAGATCTCACAAATTCTCTATGCAGCTTGTGCCAGGCCTCAGTCATTCTCCCACTGAAAGATCTGGGATCCCACTGATGTTCAGAGGGATCCTCCTGAGTTGAAGTTTGGGCACCTTTGGAGCCTGGCCCCATCCTCTTTTCACCCTCCCTGCAGGTGTTTATGCACATTATGATTCTCCTGAGCCTTCTCCAGGCTGAGCAGTCTCAGCTTTCCCAGATCCTCCTCATACAGGAGGTGCTCCAATCTATAAATGTGCTTAGGGAGCCTATGCTGGACTCTCTTCAGTAAATGAGCACTGCCAAAGGCATTAAGAAGCTCTGAGGTGGGAGTTAAGTTCCTAACTTTATTAAGCTCTCTTGAAAAGCCCTATAGACAGCTATTTTTAGACACCTAAACGCCTTTGAGTGCCTGACTGTAATGTTCTTAGAATTATTTTAATTCAAATTATACGGAAATGAGTTCAAAGGAAGGTTTTTATTCATTTAGCCTTTCTACCTTGATAAGTAAACTTTCATTTTTCCTCCTTTCCTACAAAGCATATAATATGAAAAATATAGAGCATTTAAGATACCAGCTTTCATAACATGGGAACATAACTGAATACATAGGGAAACCATCTTTATGTCTTAGACATAGTGTCTAAAATAAATACACAGTTCTATTTTCATAGTAATATTAGTAAAAAAAAAAATTTCATACCTAACTTCTAAATCTAGGGAGTATAATCCTCTACTGAAAAACAAAAGAAAGTAGATCCTGCCTTTGAGTGCCTGGCTGTGAGATTAACCGCTGCAATTTCATCATAATTTTATTGAATTAATTCTTCCTCTCCTGGTTTTCACAAAAGTAATGGGTAATATTTTCTCTCAGATAAGATGATGACTATATAATTTCTATCTCTATGCAATTTTGGGGTAATGTGGTCTCTGGATGTCATTAATATTTAGAAAATACATCTTCCTAATTGGTTTTATCTTGGTATAATCAACAAATAAAATACTTACTAGCAGGGTTATTGGAGAATTTCCATACTCATTTTCAAGCAATGGATAAATATCTGGATACCTGAAAAATGCTTTGGAATAAATTTTAAAAATATTCAATTTTATGTCAATAAACAGAGAAGAAAGTCGATACAGAAGAAAAACGTGAATATTAGACAGGAGAGGTGTGTATGAGAATTTTTTTCTTACAAATTATTTCCTTGACTTGAAATATTTATGCATTGTTCTTGATATTTACATTTTCATTTGAAAGATGCACTCTGCTTCACAGTTGCTATATAACCATAACTATATAGTCTAATTCTTCTTTTTCTTCTAATTTTTTAAACTGAAAACCCTAGAGTGACTAGCTGCTGGCAGTCATACTTACACATGCCATCCTTTATTATTCACTGGCATGAAGATTATTGGCAGAAGAAAAGAAGAGATAGTCAGCCCAGTCCAGCATGTTTTCTGCTATCCAATTTTTTCTTGAAACATCACCAGTTTTCCAGATTTCTTCTTTTTTTTTTTTTGCAATTGTTTTTTTAATCACAACACATACACCTTACTAGTAGAATGTTAGCTGAAAATAGCACCACTGTAAATAGCTATATTTGCTGAATTTTAATATAATTTACAAGTCTTTCCATGCCCACAAATCTAATCTGTTGATTTGTCTTGTTCATCATACTGTGACAATTTAGTCTTTACAAGTTTTCTAATGTATTTTAAGAATTATTTCTTCAGCTGTGCTGAAACACATGACATTTCTTGGAAGAGTTTTCTCTAATCTATGCACTGATTTTTCAGTTATTTTGCCTTTCTGTTATTTGAGAGTATTTACTATAACTTGGTACTTACTAATTTCATGGCATCCTGAGCCTTCAAGCAAGAATTTTGATTTATTTAACTTAGTTTTGAATGGTTTGGGTTCTTTTTTTCTGAGCTATTTTAGGGCTTATGAGATAGCTATTTTAAGGGTTGACTGAATGCTTAAATTTGTTCCTGGACTGTAAAAAGATGTAGTGCCTATTTTTAAATGTTTCCCTTGTAGTATTCGAGAGGAAATATTTGTCAAATGATTTGCCTTTAAGTGTTTCAAGTAGATGGATAAGCTGGAGGAATCCATTGGAAACTATCCCCAGAGTGCATTTACTATTTGTCCATCAAATCGAAAGGTCTGCTTTTAAAAGAGATGTTGTAAATCATGAGATACAAAGAAAGTATTGCTTTTCTGCTTAGTTTCCTGGCTTCAGCAACTTCCGGGGAACATTTAGCAAAACAGAGACGGCAACGGTTATACAGGTATATTTTGGTTAATTCTCACTGAGAAAACTTTGCAGTTTAAGTTGATTCATGTCATTTGGGTATTGCTACAGCTATGTTGATTACACTGAAAGATTTTTACCTACAGTTTTCATTGAATATAATTTATATATTCTAAAGAGACTCAATGTTTGATACATTAGTTTTCTTCCAAAGTGTTGCTGTAGCTTGTTTTCTTTTCAAACGAGTCTGAGGTCTCAAACTCTTTCAGAATGCTCAGAAGAATGAATTTCCGAGCAAACATTAAGACTGAAAATTAATATATTTTTTTGTGCTTAAAAAAGCTCTCTGAAGCCACACTGCATATCTGGAAAATTACTTTCAAAGGTGATGAAACATAAGGCACAATTAAAAAAACCAGATGCCACTTCCAGCCTCCACATCCTCTGTCATTCTCCCTGTGCAGAAAGACACGTCGGGATGCTTAAGACAGCAAGAATTCGGAGATTTTGGAAGGGTTTTTTTGTTTTGTTTTGGTTTTTTTCTTTTTCCTGTTCATATTTTTCAGCTTTTCTTAGGATCAGAGGGATCAGAGGGATTGAGCAGGACAATCCACACTGGGAGCCACCAGTGAGGTTCATGAGCAGTTGGTGCACTGTAAGCTGCACCCCTGTGAGCTGAGCCCTTCCATGGAGGAGTTCAATTGGAGACTCAGCTGTGCATCTTCAACAATTTTCACTTAAAACCACAGGATGGCAGCCATGAGGAAGATATGGCAAAGTAACTTTCCTTTTCACCCCATGGTGTGGGTTACTGAGAAGAGAACAGCTTTTACTCTCAGTGCTTTGCCAGCAGATTTATAAACGCAGGCAGATCAGTGTGGCTTGTTTAGTGAACCTGAGTGGACTATGGCCCTTTTTGGAATTTTTTCTTCTGTGAGTATAACAATGGCAGCTTTGGAGAGGTTCTTCAGGTCTTTGCAACCATGCAAGCCAAAGGATGTCTAGTCAGAATGTTGATTCCCAGTGGAACTGTGGCTCTCAGATATTCCTATTAGGAACAGGAAAGTCAGTCAGATTTTAGGCTAGGATTACTGAATTTTGGATTTAGTTCTTACTGAGTGAGGACTGCAATTCTGGCTCACCTAACTCTGGAAGACTCCCCCATTGTTGAAAAGTGGAGTGATGGAGTAGATACTACTGACTAGATTGTGACTGTAGATAGTATATAATTTTTTTGGTTTTGTTTTTTAGAAATCTATTTCGTTTGCCAAAAATCCATCAATATTGTATATTATCCATTATAATATTGTATATTATCCAAAATAGGTTTTGTCTTAGGGATATGGCAGGTTAGATCACCACCTTGTTTCAAATAATATCTGAATTAAAATTTATTTTTATTTCCAATGATGCCAGCAAATTTCAGCACAGGCCAAGGTATCTAATGAACAGCAGTTTATCTAGAGTCAAAGTCTACAGTGACACAGGGAGAAACACCTGTCCATTGAAATGAAAGAAACTGGATTTAAACACCATCCTAAAGAAAACTTCAAGCTAATGACAGTTTCTCTGCGTATTCTGAGTTAAAATGTTTGCAATTTCTATCTAAATTGTTCATTGTACAATAAGCTTGGAGGTTAGTGCCTCAGATCTGCCTTTTCATTTTTTTTTAAAATACCAGTTTTACCTTAAGCTGGAATTAAAAGTTAAACTAGTTTATTAAAAACACATTTAAAAATCTATCTTTTTTTGGGGAATATTTTGCTTTAAAATCTTAATATCCTGTGCTATTTTATTTAGTATATGTATATGCTAGAAATTTACTAGGGAAAAAAGAAATATAGAAGAAATACAGAAATGATGCTTGCTAGGATAAAGGTATTACAGGACAGGATTACCTAGGTGTTGTTTGGGGTTTTTCCACAGATGCAAAACAAGATGGCAAGAGAAGCCTGCGTCTGTGGTTTAATACCTGCAAACAAAAACTTCTAAGAGCAATCAAAGTGTTGGTCTGAAAGAAAACATTTGCTAACATTTTTAAGACTTCTCTAATTTTAGACAGACACTTGTGGAACACTGACAATAAAGCTTTAGGACAACCTGCATTAAAAGAACCCCTTCCCATAGGCCCATGGATTTTACTCAAAGTACCAAAATCTGTTTATTAACTGAGGACTGAAGTAGGAACCTGCTTGTGGCAGTGCAGGTAATGCCTCTGCTGACTGCAGGTAAGGCAACGCCTTATCCACCTGCCCCAGCAAGGAATGCAACACTGGGTAAGAAATCTGTTGGACCTGGATTTCCAATAGCTAAATATATTTACTCCCATGATGTAACAACAACTCAGTTTGAAGAGGATTTTTCCCCCCTGCCACCCCCCCCAAA
>VZSR01000920.1:4926711-5013751 GCA_013398615.1 Brachypodius melanocephalos
AAACCAAAACCAAAAAAACGAAAACAAAGAGAAAATACTTTGATGTGCTAGAAGCAAAAAATGGTGGTTTTATTTTTCAGCCTTATTGGACTACTTATGATGAATAAATAATGTATTAAAAGTTTTGAGGTAGGGTGTCGTGTATACGCCATAATCAGAGGAATTATTTTCTCAGTCTGAAAAGACAGATTTTCATAGTCAAAATCCTTTCCAAATAGTAGTGAAGCTGTAGAAAGGTGCAAAACTCATTTAGGCTGTTCAATGTGTAATATATTTTCATGTTCATCTTGTATTTAATATTTTGAAATTTGTCAAAACATTAACATTATATTTTTTCATTACATTTTTCTGTCTCATGTCAGAACCATTTTTAGATTTTATTTTTACGTCTTAATTCCACTTTCACAGAACATTTCAAAATAAAATTACTGAAAGGAGAAGAATAACCATCTCTATTGCCCTTTACTTTAGTGTTTTGGGTAGCAGTTCTCATGTGCCGTAGCTAACAATGTTGAGTAGAGCAGCTAATTGTGTGAAATGTTCCATTTCTTGGAATAGGGGCATTACATTTATTGTCATCTGCTCTATTGGTTCTTGAAGTGAAGCTGTTCTCTTTTAAAAGAAACTGCATCCATAGAGTAATTTAGTTCATCTTGTATGAGAGTACTCTAGATTTATAAATTGATTTGCATTCCTCAAAAGCGTTACGTGTAAACTTTTATTGATAAAAGTAAAAATTATTCTGTTTCATAGATGTACCTAATTTCAATCAAATATATGTAAGTTGACTTCTATTTTTGCAATACAGGATTCAGCATTTTGAGATCAACATAAGGGAAATTCTTTCTTATGTAAAATCATAATTTATTATTTTATGATATTAGAGGGTGATTTAAGTGTTTGGAAGATGGAAAATCAAGGAATGGTTTGGGGGCAGTGGAATTTTGGCTGGGTTTGTCGTTTTTATCCCATCAGACACAAAAATAAAAGAAATTGTGGAATTAAAGATGCATAGAGAAAAATGCAGTTTAACACTTAAATCTTAAATTAATAGTTCACATTGGGAAATGAAATTGCAATTTAGTTGATTAAATATCCCTACTTAAACTTATGGGTGGAGAGGAAGGAAAGAGAGAAAAAGGAAACTCAAATTTAGGATGTCTCTTCTAAACAATAATTTTCGTGTCATAAAATGAATTGTTCAAATGTTTATGATTGTTGACAATTAAGCTTTAATTACAGATAACAGTTTGAATTAGATACACCATTAATACATCGTGAATCCAAGCTGTGCAGTCTATTTTACAACCTGATTTGGCAGATTTTGTCAAGGACAGTGTTTCCCACCACAAGACAATGGGACTGATAATGGAGAGTTGTAAATACTTATTTTCTTGTCCTAACAACACTTGCTTTAAAGTCAGAGATTTTGTAGTTGCAACAGCCAACTGTCCCTGGAATGGAGCTTCCTGCTATAGTTTCATTAAAATTTGCCTAACTTAAATATGGCATCCAGCCAGCTGGCATCTAATTCCTGGGGTCCTCTGTTAGACATGCCTGAAGTGGTGGGAGTGTAGAGACTGCTTCTGATGCAAATAGTCTGCAAGTTGCAGAAAAACACTTCTGTCTGGAGAAATACAACTGCTTGCTGTCATAATAAGCCGAGAGGAATTGGCTGGGGATGAATCACTTCAGCGTGGCTGATTGCCACAGTGTCTGTACCAACCAACTATTCCTGGTAATCTGCATATAATTCATATGGCTGTGAGTTTATATTGAGTGTTTTTTAACGTACAGATTGATACCTTCTGTGAAGTTCAGCATTTCTCAATGAAGAACATGGAGTCTCATTCTAGTGAAAAGGAAAAAAAACTAACAATAGAAGGAAGAACATCCACTCTAATAATTCTATGGAATTGAAAACCTCTCATTCCCCTTAAAAAAGGATTGGATGGCTCTGGAGTGAAAGCACCTGGATAGGACCCCTGGCAGGTGCTGAAGGGAAGACTGACCATAAGAGAAAATATATTTCTCGGAGGAGAAGAAGGACTATCACTGTGTGAATCCTCAGTCCTTGACTACCGCCTCCTCACAGAGCAAGTTAATAGAGATGAAAGACTAACTCTAGTTTACAGTCTTCAGGGTTGTCTCAGGGTTGAGATATTTCTCTCATCTGTGAATTTTACATTTAGTTTCAACTGGCTTGACTGTTCTGGATCTACAAATAAAGGCTTGCATTTATCCATGTCCATGTTAAGTACAATTTTAAAACAATGCCTAACAGAAAAATCTTAAATGGATAAACTAAAGACTTGTAACCTTTTTAACAAGTACCTATCTCAGCAGTGATAGTCTCTAGGACAATAAGAATAGTTAAGCAGTTATTTGTACTGCTAGTGTGGTGCTGAAAGATACCATATTCTGTTCATGCAGATACTATAAAATCTGATGAAATGGTCATTTTATTAAAACAAGACTAAGCCAAATGGTCCTTAGGAGGCAAGGACTCAGCTGGGCTGTGAGGTTAGAAATTCACCAGGGGCGTGCCAAGAGGCCACACAAATGAAATGCTCACTACCTTATCTAGGATCAACAAGGCCTTCTCAGAAAAAGTGGGTTTCAAAAATTTTAATTACTATTATTACTAGAAAATAAGTGGGACGCGCAAATAAAAAGAATTTAGATTTTTGTTCTAAATGTGCTTTAAATTCCTCTGAATGTTTATCCTACTGAGGAGCCCCCAATTATTTCATGATGAAATATCTCACTAGTACACCCCCATCTTGCATTAAATTCCTCACATCTGGTTACAGCTGTTTTCTGTGAGACAAAGAGAGAGGTGTTGCTTGAAAATCCTCCTCACCTCTCCAAAACAGAGCTGACTTTGGAAAAATTGATGAGTACCTTTTACTTTGAATAGAAGGGAAAACTGCACACAAGGGATTTGCAGAAATGCAAATATTCTTAAAAATATATATGTTGAAAAGACTGTAAAGAGATTATGCCTATGCCATTAAAGACAAAATTTTATTATCAGGTGAATGGGAGGATATTCCCCCTCTTCCACTGTATGCAGAATGAACATCAAGTCACAGATCTGAATACGTGGATCAGAATGTTGACTCCCTGACATTGATTTCTTAGGATAGCAAGAGCTCAAAGCATATTGTCAGACAGAAAACTGAATATTGAAAATAGTATTACTATTATGTTTCAGCTGTTGTAATGATAAAAAAAGCAAAAAAGAAAAAGCTAACACCACTGTTGATGTGCTATATCTGTGGGGCAGTAACCATGACAACTCAGCTAGCTTTTGTTTTAATTTCTAAAGCAAATATGAGCATTTGTAGAAATATTCATAAAATATGTTCATACAATGTTAATAACATTCAAGGTTTTTAAAATAAACCTTTGTTAGTGTCCCATATTTCCTCATACTTTATGCACTTCCATTCTTCACAGTTGTCAGGACTTTTTAAATTTTATTCTTGTAATTTTGATATTTTGCCAGAATTAAGCTGAGTTGTTTTGATTTTCTTTCAGTATTTTTTATTACATTGATTTGTTTGTGCATTTTTTCTACTATGTTATTTTTAAATTCCTCATGTCCCTATATTTTTTTTGAAATTTTAATAGTTTTCAATTAAAACCAGCCCTAAGAGTTTATTGATTTATTTTGTTTGGTTGTCCTGCCAGCTCTTTGGAGCATTTCAGAACAGAAGCCTCTTGATGAGTTAGGATCCAAAATAATTTAGCCTGAAGCTCTTGGCAGCATCTCTGTTTCTTCACAGCACTGCTGTAAAATGTATGGTTAGGAAGTTAACATTCCTAATAGGTGTAATTTTGAATATCTGCCCAATCTTAAGAAAATTAAATAGAAACACGTGTGCTTTAAGATTCCAGAAATTCTCCATTGTCTTTACACTAACTGGACTTCTTTTAACACAGTACCATGTTAAAGGTCAAATTCTGGTCAATTTATAAATATAATCATTTCCAGCATGCATTTTCTTGCAGGAGTGAAACAAACATGCTTTGAACACAGAGCCTAAATTTTCTGAAACATGTGCTGAACTGTCTGGCCACCAACTCTTTACCTTAACACAGGCATTTAAGACAAACTGAGTCACTGTGTTTGTGATGAGAAATACCCCCTGAAAACCTGTCTCTGTACCTGGTTACCCTGCAATAACTGAGGGAGAAGGTGAGTTGGGCTTAAACAGGGTGACTGATATCCCCTAGTTTCAAACAAAAATCTTGGTGGCACTGCTCTAGTTCAATGGTTTTATTTACATTTTCTCTTCTTTTGTAAGCTGGTAAGGTTTGAACCCAAACCCTCAGCTGTTTCTTTTTAAATTAATTTTTGTCTTTGTTTCCCCTTCAGGTGGTCTGGTCTCAGCATCTTATCTGCATCTCTGGATAATACTTTTGCATTTCAAAAAAGATGAGAGCTACACAAGAATCAACTCCTTTAACTGATATGAAATGTATCTGAAAGATATTCTAATACGTTTAAAGCTTGATAATTCAGTTTTCCAATTTTTATAGTCGCTGTTTATTTGAACATGATCAGAAACGTAAGAGCCCTCCTTTATTTATGGAGTTTAGTGGAATGAAGTTTGAGAAGTGGGCTATTAACAGAACTGTTTCCTGTCTGTATCTGATCAGGAGGGAAAAAGTTAAAAAGTATCATTCTGCTATAAATTCACATTAAATACATTCAAAAAACTCACTGACAGTTGCTTAGGTTAAAGAAAAAGTTGCAAGTTACCTGCAAAAGACATCAAAACTATAGCAATAATAATTGTCTTTATTAAAGTTCTCAAATGACTCCTCTAATGTTAAGGTTGAGATTAACGTACCTCTTTATGTTCTGCCTTGTAAAAGAGAGAAAAAATTCACTGCAGCCAACTGTAAGATGGTTTTAATGTGGATAGCAACAATAAATATTGGGGTGTTTGTCTTTCTCCAATCCATCGTTTTAGTTGAGATGGAAGAATAAACAATCCACCGAGACACTTTTAGTTTTAAAAGAGCTAGAGAAGTGAGAATTTCTAAAATCCTTATTCTCACTTTCTCTCTCTGTCTCATATCCTGCCTCCTGTAACAAGTTGCTAGCAATGGTGTGATATGAGTCAGCAGAACACATTCAACAACTTTGAACATTTCCTACCACTATCATTATTTGATAAGAGAGGTTTTTTTCCTAAGCAAATATTACAAGCCTGTTTTCATTTTTATGGAAATCTTCCTGGCACAAAAAGCGTTTCAAGGAGATGTACTGAAAAGTGTTATTTAATGTAGGCAGTGGAAAATATTTTGACTGTAGGTGAGAAAATTCAGCTATTCATGCTTTATGTAGTGTTTCTATACTCTCTTGTCGGTGCAAAGCAGACAGAGGCTTTGCAATCATTGGGGTTTCTTGGAAGGCCTTACGTGTAAGCTTGTGAAGAATGAAAATATAATTTCCACATGTTTTACATTGAACAAAAGACAAACCCTAATGCAGTTTACCTAGCACAGCTACTTGATTACATCTGAGGATATATGACAAATATATTTTTTTTGCATTGTATTGTTATCATAGCCCTTACAGCTTTAGATCATCCGAGATAACAGCCATGTTTTTTGTTTGTTTTTTTTTTTTCCTGTCACTGGTGGGCACTACTTCTTTTAATCTTGCATGTAAGTGTCATGGCAACCTCCTCTTTAGTTCTGGCTCCAGCTGACTCTTTAGGGTTACTATCCTGTTATTTAAAAGTTATTTAAAAATAAAGATGACAACTAATGAAAAGGATTTTTGGTTTGGATAGGCAGCTTGTAGCAGGTAAGCTTTTCTTGCTGCAGTTTTGCACAGCAAAAGCATGGGAAGGAATAAAGGCACGATTGCCAACTTGTCTCAAATGTAGTCAAGTTGCCATGCATATCTTGTAGCTCCTGAATCCACACTGCCAGGAAAAGCAGCAAAAAATTAAGAGGAAAAAAACCTGACATTCTTTTTTTCTGGAGAAATTTAAAATTAATTGGAAGGTTGCTCAGGTGGAGATTCACTAAAAGGTTGCACTAGGTTGAAGAGGTGGAAGAAGAAAAGTGGTGTTACCAAAAGATAACAGAAAATGGAAAGTAGTTTCTGCAGGGCTGCAGAGAATGAAAATAAAACCAATAAACTGTATTTAGAGTGCTGAACCTAAATGTGATCCTAAGTCTGCAGTTGCTGGCAAAAACATTGTTTTGCCAAAGAACAAACCTTATACAGGACTGTATGTTCTGCAGTGATAAAAACCATTAAGTCTTAATATGAGCTTGTCTTTGTAAGAGAACTTGTGCTATCATCTCTGCTGGAGGAACAACAGTCTAACTGCTTACTGGCCTCCAAGTGTAAGTGGAAATTAAATATGGCTTTTTACAATGAAAATATTTCTTCTACATCATGAACAACTGGGGAAGTTAAAGGTGCAAGTTAAGAAATAAATTTATCATATATTCAGAAAATTTTCTTATATTAAGAAAAGGAGTATCTGAGTGACTGAGGCAGTGAGTTCAGCATTTTTCATTAATCTTTTCTTGAATTGCTATACATATTCGTATGTGTTTGTGCACGTCACCCTTATGGGTTTTTTGTACCTTGTGCTTTTTTCATTAAAAAAAATCCTGTTATCAAAAAATCTGGCCTTAATTCAGCTTTAAGTTTGCCACTATTTAAGCAATATGATGGTAGTATTCAGTCTTTATAGGTAGGAATAGAACATTCTGCAGCACACAAATGATCCTTTAGCTATTAATATGAAATGTGAAAAGTTTGAATGGAAAAGTAGATCTTTATTCCAAGAAGGGCCAAAGTCACCATCATTGACCATCAGCTATAAGTTGGCTTCAGTGTTACAATTATTTCAGTATAGTAATAATTTGTACAAAATACACCGTAAATTTTATGGGGTTTTGTATATTTGTTGTTAGATTTGGAAAACTTTTGCATAGTGATGCTTAAATATCTGTGTAATTTTTTGTATGGCAAATTGCTATACACATACAAGCTAGAGATCCTCTATTCCTACCTTGAAGCTCTTAGCTTCTATTATTAGACAATATTGTCCTTAGCAGATTCGAGTTATTCAACCAACAACCAAATTCAATTAATACATTTTTCATACTACCAATATCTCAGAAAAAGCCCGATATATCTACATCTTCATTGCTTCTGAAAACATAATATAATCATAAGATTATTGTTCTTTAAGATGAATTTGTTTCTAAGGCATTTGACACTGACAAGTTGTCACAAATTTCTCAGGTGATATTTATTTTCAGAGAATATATTCATTTCTGTGGAAATACTTCCCTGTTAAGCTGCCTTTATAATTGCTGATATTTTGTGAATGGTGCAATGAGAAAAGACTCATAGGTGATTGACAGCTATACTCATGTAGCTCTCCAAGCAAACTAGTGAAAATTTCCTAGCCATGCAGTTCAAATTTCAAATAGAACAATAATTATTATTACTAGCAATAATATAGGTAGTATTAGTATTTAAATAATCACTTCAAGTTTCTTCAAACTCTTCTATTAAGCAGAACAAAGCTACAACAAGCAGCTGATGTGAGCAGTCCTGTACAAATGGGAAGGATGCTAATTTGCCTTAACAAATCACAGAGCTTGCTGGAAAAACTAAAGTGGAATAAATGATTCTGTATGACCTAACACAAATACAAGAGATTAAGACATTTTTCTACGCATAAAAACCCCATCAAGCTGTGTAAGATGTTATCTGAATCTTCCAGCAATGTCATGGACTGTCAAGAAATCTATGGTAGAACCACTGCTGGCCTTTGCAATGTGGTGTTTGATATCTCCTTTTAGTCAACACATGAAAGAAAATCAGATATGAAATATTCAGAAAAAAGGACTTTATGGAAGAGCATGTCAATAATGCCTCAGTGAAACCAGAATTTCTCTATTTCAATTCATACAGAAAGAAAAATATGAGCACATGTTACAGAATGTAAAACCAAGGAACTAAGTGTGGAGAAGATACATGGCTATATATTTGAAGCAACAGAAACACAAAGGCACTAAATGTGTGTGTGTGTGTGTGTGTGTGTGTGTGTGTAAAAACTTCTTTAAAAACTGGGTTACAGGATAAGATTGGCCCACTAAACTATGGGACAGTGAAAATACAGAAATCCATGGCTACTTACAGGACCCTTACAGAAGGCACTGAAAAAGCCAAGGAGAAAACAGCACCATATTCTGTTGGGAAAGAGAAAACAAGGCAATCAGTGTCAGGAGTCAGGAAAATCTTAAGTCACCATCCACTCGTCTTATACTCAATATGCTAGCCTCTTTTTGGTCAAGTCATATGTGTTTTGCAGAAACTGGCTTTTTAGATGAGAAAGAGAGAGTGTCATCTGGTTCTCAAAGTATGAGCTTACCCAAATAGTTAATAATTCAGTGGGCTAACAGCTATTTTTAAGCAAAGCAATATAAATTATAAGCATTTTAATAAACGGGGATTTGTTAAGACATATCTGTGTTTCAAATCATGTTTATGCAAAGCATTTTCTGTTTCTGCAGAGAAGGTGTGTGTGTGTATGTTTAGATTAAATCTACCAGCCTGTTTCATTTCTCAGTAGTTAGGGTATCAGTACACCTTTTATTATTTATCCTATCACTACTAACAGAGTCCCACAACAGATGGAGACACGATCCCACACAAATGGCATTTTAACTGGGCAGAACTAACAGGCATTTCAGTAGATTGATGTCTTAGGTATATTGAAAGAGGCATTTTAAAGTTATATTATTTTCTCCATGACTCTTCTGCATAGAATTAGTTGGTGCTTTACTCCAGAGGAATAAGACAGGATACTGCACATAAAGGAATCTGCTGAGACAGAAAGATTTGCAGACAAAGGTGAAAGATGTTTTTCTTCAGTATAATATTATTACCCCTCTATAGCTCTCAAGACAGGATTTTGATGTGAATTGGGAAATCTAAGATCTTCTTAGGAAAAAAAAAATTACTCCTCAGAGCAGTATTTTTGTCCAGAGATTTTTAAGTTATAGAAAAAAAATCTTTTTTTGGTAATATTAGGGGTTTTCCTTATCCTAGGAAATGATTGCCAGAAGATAATGCCTTTAACCTTGGTTTTAGTAGCAGTATTAGAAAATAGGTCAGTAAATGAAAATAAACCAGGACACCTTATGAGTTTATTCCATTTCTGCTAAATTTAAAGATCATATTATTTAATAAATAACTGTTTTAATATTAAGAGATAAGCTGAAGCACCAGAGGAATCAAAGGAAAATATCTTCTAAAAAGCCCAAAGAATTCACTGGATCTCTTCAGCCCAGAGTGAGTGCCTGAAGTCAAATTTTCTTAGATCTTAATGATCCAATCACAAAATTTATATTTGCTTCTTATGCTATATACCTGTACAATTCCACAGTGAGCTCTAGGAAACATTTTGCTACACAAGTTGAGCTTAATGAAACAGACAGTGATTTATGTCATGGTAAGGATAAATTAATGAAGGTTTTGCCATATCTTGCAGTGGTTTCACTGCAACAAATACCATGAAAGAGTAACTGTTATGCTTCAGCACCTCAGAGATCTTTTTTTAAGGCTCATCTGGCCAAGGCCAGAGTAAAATGCTCCAATAAATCTGATTTCATATTTATATCAGAGTGAAACATAGCACATTTAAACATCTCACATATTTTCTTTTTTTCATAAAAAAATTAAAATCCTTATGGAATTGAAACTTTAAAATACAAAGGTTGAAGTAATGAAGTAATCCATTACACATGAAGTAATTGATATGTTCACTTGTTGGTACAAATGACCAATTAATATCTGCCTTTGATATGTGGAAGCTCATATCTCTCTAAAAGAGTGTTTCCTAATGTAATATTTCCTTTAAAAATTAATTGCAAATAGTTTACCATTATCTTCTGGAAATAGAAGAGAACACTTCACAAGTAGTGGGGAAGTTTTAATAAGGAACACTGTACTTTGCAATGACTGCATCCTCCAGAAGCTCAGCAATCAGAGAGTTTAAATAGAGTACAGTGACACTGTTACTGTGTCACCACGCTGAGGATCTGACAGTCAGCAGAAGTGACTGCAAATACATTTGATGTGCTTGTTTCTTCAGTCATGCCAGCAAGACCCAGATTTTTATACGATCCGGCAAATGTTCCTAAAAAATGCCTAGAAGCACTCCAGATAGTTAGATACCCATTAAAAAAGAAAAAAAAAGCCAAATAAGATTTGCCTAAGCTCTCATAAAGTGTTTGAAACCTAATGTTCCCGGGAAATTTTTAAAATATCACAATGTGCATGACAAGGATTCCACACCTAAATATTTTTGAAAGTCCCTATTTAAATCAATTTCAAGGAACCATCTGAAAATTCCTGATTTAACAGTGGCTTGAGCTTGGGTAGATGCAACCACTGATCTTCAGAATATTTTCCACGAGTGTTCAGGAGGTGGATGCCAGGATTATGAATTATGCAGAGCTGTGAGGGAAGCAGAGACCAGTGCCATTCCAGGACACTATGCAAAAGATTTTTGAAGGCAAAACCAAGGGCCTGTGACAGTCACAGAAAAAGATAAATGTAAATTCCAGAGGAATTTAAGGAAAAGGAAAAAGGAAAAAAATCTCAGAGGATAAATCTTGAACAAGAACAGTCATCAGTGGGTTTTTCTGTGACATTCTAAGACTGTGAAAGTAAGATATAATGAGGTAATATTTTTCACTATCCAATTCAGATTTATTATGCATTCATTTCAAAGCCTAATTTTCACCCCTAAAATACTCACCTTTGTTTTTACAAATTCATGTGATAAGGGAGTGGAAATGGTAGCTGAAGAGAACCTCTGGCAATAAGCTCTTTAGTAAACATGAGCTGTCCAGAAATCCTGCAAATGGTTTGCAGTGCAGTAGATCTGGACAGCCAGCTGGCATCACCAGTGCACCTTATAGATGGAATTGCATTTCCCACAAAAAAATCTCTTTGCTGATTTATGCATTCACCTTTGAAATGCACTAAATGGTTTGGGAAATGAACCATGTGACTAGCAGGAACAGAAATTCCTTTAAAATACTTGAAAACACAAAACAGGAGGCCCAGAAGGTGAAGAAGAAGGCAGATTTCCACGCTTCACTGCCTCACACCTGGCTGTGAGAGGAATCCAACAGATGAGCAGTTCAAAAAAAAAATACAACTGGGACTTCCAAATCTCTGATAAGTCTGGAGTCACTATCCACAAATATCTTGATATTAAATGAAAGGATTAAAATAGCCCAAAAATAAAGGTTAAAATACTCAATTTTCTCTTAACTTCCGTTCCTATATAACTATTCCTTGTATCTTGTTAATTAAGATATTCAGCTGTATTATGTGTACCCAGTGTTGGATAACTATTGTTTAAAAAATATAAATGTAACACATAAGCTATTTGTCCCCATAATCTTTGTATCAGGCTACTCTGAAAATTCACTGTACTTATGAGCAGTAGTCACTAATTTGTAGACTTCATAGTCTGTTTCCTGTTTTTCCTTGTCTTTCTCTCCATTCGAAGAGTATCCAATTCTCATTCTCTAATTTTTTAGCACACCTTTTGTGTTTTTTCTTTTAGACTCTTCTGATTCACAGTTTTTCTGTCTGCCCTCATGCCTCCTATCACCTCTTTATCTTAACATATCCTCTATGGGTTTTTTAGACCTAAGCTATAGGTTTCTGTTGTGCTTTTTTTGTAGTCAAGAGTAAATGCTTCCCAAGTGCTGCAATATCTCAACATTTCCTGAGGAGGCAGCTCTGATGCAGTAAAGGACTGCAAACTGAAAGAACATAGGAGGCCACTGTGATAAGTTGAAATGCAACATTCCCATCTCCTCAATTTTTATTTTTCTTCATATATTTCCATATGAACTAAAAGAAGTTCAAGTGTAGATTAGAGTGACTTCAGTCAGGGAGTAGAAAATGTTTTGTCTTTTAAATATTTACTATGGTCATAATTGTAAATCCATAAATATATTTGAAATTATGATACAGTTAAAACAGTTAAAGTCATATTTCAAATGAAAATATCATGAAAATCCAGTGTAACAGCTGAACGATTAAATATTTTTCCTAAAATGTTAGTTGTTTGCTTTTGCCAAGAAACATAGTTTGTTTTCAATTCAGTAAATATTATGTTCTAAAATACGTTCTCTCTCTTTTTCAGTCTAAAAAGTACCCCTATAGTGCTAGCTCTGGTTGTATGATTGGCTCACAAAGGTAATGATATTTGTTTAGTTCATACTTGACACCTTATCAAAGACTGATTTTACTTTTTCTAATGAATATGGAATCAGATTAAAGCAATTTTAATATGTTGCCCATAACAAGTTAATTTTGAGGAAATTATCCTAACAGTAAGTTCTCCTGTGCTGCATGAGTATTCCAGTATGGCTCATGGCAGAATAATTCTTTCCATCATTGCCACAGGTCTTCCTCTAGGCATTCAGTTTCTCCATTAGTTCCACAGTGATATAGATATTTCTCTCCTTTGTAAAGCATTGCAAGATATTTGATTCAATTTTATGATAGAATTATGCTTATTCCCTTAACCCTTCTTTTGGATTCTAATCTATTTTTATTCCAAACAAACATGTCTATTAAATTTTTTGTCATTTTGTCATCACAAATGGTTTCAGTAGTTCCATTTTTATGACCTTGAGAAAAGGGACACAAAAGAACCAGTGGTACCCAGAGGTCACAGGAGTGGACACAGACAACATTCTAGAAAGGTGTAGCCCTCAGCAAATGGATGAAAGCCAACAGAGGCCATCTGGCTTCAGGGTCAGGACTTGTCCCTGATCTTTCTTTTTTAACATTACAGATAAAACAATTCACAGCTCTAATTGCTATGCTAGATCAGTACCTGCACACTGAGGTGTATTCAGCATTAATATCTTAATCACTACCTCACCGAATCACAAAATTTTTAGGGTTGGAAAAGAGACCATCCAGTCCAAACCCCCTGACACGGCAAAGTCACCAAAAGCAGATGACACAGGAACGTGTCCAGGGTTTGGAATGTCTCCAGAGAAACTCTGTGCTCTCCCTGGGCAGCTGTTCCAGTGCTCTGCCACTCTCAATGTAAACAAGTTCTTCCTCATGTTGAGGTGGAACTTCTGAGTTTTATTTTCTGGCCTTTGCTCCTCATCCTGTCACTGGGCACCACTGAAAAAAGTCTGGCACCATCCTCCTGGCACCCACCTTTGAGATATTTATATGCATTAATGCCAGCCTTCTCCTAAATAAACAGAACCAGCTTTTTCAGTTTTCTCTCATAAAAGGAGATTTTTGGGATTTTTAAATTATTTTTTATACTGAAGATAGAAAGGGTTTGAATAAGCTGAAAAAATCATACATCTGGTGCTTTTTTACTTTGTTTAAAAAGTGGAAAAGTTACAAAAACATGCTAGAAAAAAATTATATACTTAATGGAATAGTAAAATATTTTTTTTCCTATTTAATTTTTTCACTTATGAAATTTTCAAAAAACAGTAAAAGAGATGAAGGAGAAATAAGAAGATTTGTAATATCTCTTTAGAATTTGGAGTTCAGATACTCAACCCACTTCAATCAAAGTTTCAGAAATGAAAGTGTCCTTTAACTACAATAAATGCTATTGTATTATGGATACCTAATTTTCATTAAAACATTTTTGAGAGAGATTATCCAGCCTTTGATTTCCTAAGCTCATACACAATTTACCCCACTGTCCAATTTTCTGCAATAAACTATTCTCTGAAAAGAAAGTTACTCAACTTCTATCACAATGATTCTCAGCCAGGTCACACCAGATTGCACAATGGAAAATTGGTGTAAGTAGCATAATTTGTATGTTGAGAGGATGAAACAAAGCAATTCCCTGCATGTGCAGCTCACATCATCTCATTGATTGCTATTAAGTAAATATCGTGTTGCAAGAACGGTCTACGAGCCCACTTCCAACTAAATATCTGTCAACTGGAGATATGTTTAGATGTGTTTCTATGGATTTTGTCTTACAACTTGTTCTCCAGTTGAGACAAGTAGAAAATAGACATCTTTTCTGGGAACATGGAAATAGAGTCCAACAGCTTGGCCCATTTACTAGCTTCTTAGGAATGTATATATTATATTGAAAATGTTGTATCCCTCAACTCTCTGCATCTAAACATCAGAAATAAACCTTAACTGAGATGTCTGAGTTCTCTCTGGAGTCAAATGTATGAGGCAGTTGTGTCCAGCAAATAATGTCACACAACTGAGGGTGAACCCCAACCCCCCTGGCCCCTGCTGTCTGCTCCATGCTCTGAGTATGGCCTGAGAATGCAGCACTGTTGGAAAGAAAAGGCTCTCTAAAAGGGGAACTGAGCCATGCCTGTAATGAACTGCTTTCTCACAACCTGGGCTTTTTTCAGAGGACTGGTAGATGTGACTCAGCAGAGACTCTGGCAGTGACCAAAGCTGCAAGTAATATCTAGGTTCTGGTAGATACAAGAATTAAACTGAAGGTTTTTTGAGATGTAGCAGCATAAATGTGTCACATAGATGTGTTCCTCACCCTTCAGCAGCACTAGAAGTACTTCAGGAGGATATGTGACACTACACACGTGTTTAAGGTGATTAACATACTGCAGAATAAGCCTCACACCAATGCTGTGTCACTATTTCTACAGGAAAAAGAAAAAAAGAGGATGGAATTTTCTCTTGGCAATTTCTGTAAAGTGCATAAAGTAAATTTGAATTTTTCTTGTGTTCAACTCTAAACATATAATGTAAATTACATTGGTTAGGATAAAAATACGATTTCCTGTCACTGAGGATGGAACATATAAAATGTCAATATAAGGGTAAATCATATTATTGCAGTAGACAATTCTATTCACTTTAGTGCTTTTGCTATAAAATAATTGTCACATCCTAAATGTCACCCTGTCCTTATGGTTATTGGTCTCTGTACTTTGTCCATGCTGAGGCTGTTTTTTAAGTGCAAATCTGCAAACAGTTTCAGAGGCTTCTACAGGGAGTGTTGTACAGAACTGACCTCTCTGGAGGCTTTGCCTCTGTCCAAAGCCAACTGAGCTTCACTGCTCGGTCTGTGATTTCTGCACAGCTAGTTCATTAAAATACATGTCCAAATAAACAACAAGGATCCTAATTCTTAGAACAGCATATGAGTCTAAGAATTTTGAATATTTTTCAGTAGACTATTGTCTTTACCTGACCACTGACTGACATTCAAAAACTCTAGTAACATCCAAACTTTATTGTTTATTTTTTAAGTGGAGGGGGTTGTAGGCGATTCACAATTTGCTAAAACAATTTAATCATATATCCAGAGTCTTTTTAATTTCTGCCAGTATGAAATTAACATTTCAATTTTAAAAATTATTTTGTATGTTCTACTGTAGCCCATTCATTTTATGCCCATGCCCATTTTGTATTGCAGTATTGTAAATTGTGAGACATATTGGCTTTACTTTACCTGAATTTATGACTATTGAACATTACATCAGATACAGCCCTTTTTTCCATGCATTTGATATTGACAGGATGCTACATTTTATTAACTAAAGTAGAAAAATATGTCTTACATTCTGTTGTTTTTCTCACTATGTGAAAGTAGGCTGCTGATTGGTAGGAGAATTAAATGGCAAAACATTAATTTTTGTCCATTAATTTTGATTTATGAATAAGCATTCTTTGAAGACATGTTCATGCAGAATTGGAATAGTAACTTTCTGTATGATTAAAAGGCTTTTAAGGAGAGGAATTAAATACAATAGCAATCATTTGGAGAGGTCCACTTGACTTTATAGGTTTTTAAGGCAATGTCATTTTAACAGTGCTGTAGATTTTTTATAATGAGAGCTTTTGATTATTTAAAAAGAGATTTTGCAATTTTGATGTGCTGCTCCTGACAGACTCCCGCATTTAGTTTTTCTGTAGAATACAATGTGACATTTATTTAAGTCAACCTTATTTTACATCTTTCCAACTGCTTTGTTCCTCTGGGGCCTGGGGGAGTAGGTAGTCTGTATTAACATGCATGAGCACTCTTATGACATATAGTTTAAGTTGCCATCTGTTCAAAGAAAAACTTTTATGCACATGGGGTTTTAAATTTTTTTAAAATAAAATAATTCTTAGCAATGCATTGAATTTAGGAGAAACAGACAACATTGGAATTCCAGATGTCTTGAAATTAATCTATTTATTTATTTAGCAAAATCAGACATGCTTTTATTGATTCTTTTTTAGCAACAAGATATGATTCTTGATCATGGAATCACAGAATCCTTTGAGTTGAAAAGCACCTTTAAAAGACCATGTGTTCCAACTCCCGTCCATGGGCAAGGATATCTTTGTAAGAGATTAATCAAAGCGTCATCCAACATGACCCTGATCATATCCGATGATGGGGCATCCACAATTTCTTTGGACACCCTGTTTCAGTGTCTCACCACCTTCACCATAAAATATTTCTTCCATATGTGCAATCTAAACTTACCTTCCTCCAGTTTAAAACTGCTGCTTCTTGTCACCTCTGGTCTTGCTTGTTACTACAGGCCTTGGTATAAAACCTTTCTCCATCCAAGGGTTGGAAACAGATGATCTTTAATTTCCCTTCCAACCCAAACCATTCTGTGATTCTGTGACACTTTGATCTTTCTTATAAGCCTCCTATACAGAATAAGTTCTCAATTACACCTTTGCATCCATCAACAGGACAGTCCTTCAGATACAGTGCAGACAGATAAGGAGGTAAGGACAGGGAGATCACTTACCAACCACATTTGTGACTCTTTAGGACTTCAGCTCAATTTTAATCTAAATATGGCTTGCCTGGCACCTGTTCAGCAAAGAGAAGATGAAGAGAAAGGCTTTTGACTTGCAGTGAATATAACTTTTCCTTATATGTTTAAAAATTACATATTATTAGGTGATGATATATTACAGCTAGGTGACATAAAGAAAGTATGTTTGGAAGTAACAGCATCAGAATCAATTTACAGCTGTGGCATAGAATATGGATATCTGCTATTCTTTGGTGTTCATGCAGTGTTTTAGCAAAAGCAGGATCAGCTAAGGGGGCTCCTACAAAAGACTACCATTTAGAATTTCAGTTTCCAGTGGGGCTTAAATATTACTGGTTTGAGAACAACAACAAAAAACCCCCACCCAGTGGTTATTTCTTCTATGTCCGCAAACTGATTTTCTTGCTACTGCAGATACCCTTTACACCTCTGGTGTAAATAATCATAATCCTCATGGTTATTGAGGGATTTACCCTCTGTTTCAGCTGTGCTTCTTGTAGTATTTCTGGACTGTATAGGTTGTGCTCTGCAACCTTTGTGCTAGATTGGAAAATGCAGTAGTACCTGATTAATAAACTATAAATAAAATTTTTCAAGAGACTGTTCTGATGATGACTCTTGGGTATGTTTCTTAAGTCTTCAGTTCTGAGACTGGGTAAATTGACAGCAGCAGTCATAGATATAGTAAGTGATACTCCTCCTGTAGTAAGTGATAACTTTTACACCTACTATTTTTGATTTGCATCTGTTATAGCTCTGATTTGATCTTTCTTATGAGTGTGTGCGTATATATATCTCAATGATCCATAGGCATTTCCCTTCTGAGTCATTTTCCTCAAGTGTCTGCGCTGGTGGTTTCACAGGCCATCTCCATGGAGACAACCATGATACTACAAAGAGTGAGTTGTGACATCACTAAGTGAATCAATCAAGAGAGGGAGTGTTTGTGAATAGAAAGGAAACTTCCATAAAAAACAAATTAGTAAATTAAAGCAAGTAATACATAATAATGTCTAGGTAGTAGATCGATGTCTAATAGTGTTCAAGGGCTGTTTTCCTATCAGGAGAGTGAAATTTTTTAAAGTTTGTTGGAATATGATAGCAGCTCTTTACGTTAAAACACTGTCAATCTCTTTCAGCTGACAGTGTGAGCACATTTAAATCACTTTATAGCTACAGTACCATATGTTGCAGTGAGTATGAAGATGCAAAACTCGTCATAGAAAATATTTTGTATCTTAAGGTGAGCAGAAATAGTAACAACTCCTGATATTCTTGTCTTTATTGATGTAACTTCTGACACAATTAGAATATTATATGAATTTATAATTATACAAAATTTATAAATACACTCCCTTCTCAAACTGCCATTTCTTATAGAAATTTGCTGTAAGAGATAGACATTTCAGTTCCTTTCAATTGTATTTTTTCTGTATATCTTTCCTTTTTCCTTGTTCATTCCTCCCAACTTAGAAAACTTACAGCACCACAAATAAATTATTTTTCTCTGAAAATGATCTTCTGAAAATCAGCGTCTTCTATAGGTATTGCAAACATTCATTTAGTTTTCACCTAATTAATTACAGCTTTCTTTAGCAGCCATTATTTTACCCTGTGGGCTTTTTAAAATTGGACATTTATGAAAACTGCTCAGCACCTCAACAGTTACATCATGCATTTATTACTGTCCTGAACACAGCAAATCTTTTATCTGTTTACACTTCATACATGAAATTCAAATCAGTTCCATCTGAAAAAGTAGCTCCTACTTTCAGTATCAAAGAATGTCAAATTGTTTTTTATTAATTTTTTACCCAAGGCATATTTTAATGTGTTTAACAGTTTGGCAATGGAACTGATTAAAGCTCTCTTAAATTCTACTCCAAAATTGTTCATCTGGATGTCCAGAGTTAGTCATGCACGATTTTTAATCATTATCAGGTGCCAGAACACCCAAGACAGTCCAGAAGAGAATTATTGGATTGTTTTTTGCTTATGGCTGCATCCTTCAGCCTGTTCCAGGAACTTTGCAGATGTGTTTCTGTATAACAGAAGGAAGCACAAGTTCCTTAATCCCTAGCATTTGTCATTTATAGCTCTGTAAATGGTATTTAGAACTGTCACATGAATAAGCAAAGACTTTTACTGTGAGATTTGTTTTGCTTATGTCCATTGTGGCATTATCCTTTCTGTACCTGATGGCTGAAAGATAAGAATTCTGAGGGACTGTAAAAGCAATGTAAGGTGCACCAGAGCGTCAGTGAGTACATCTATTGCAAGGTGAAGGAAAGCAGCAGGCTGCAGCCTGAAATGGGTATGTTCCGAAAAATCTCAAGCTAAATATCCTTGTAGATGTAACCCACAGATTTTAGTTCAAGCTGCAGAGAAGGTGTATTTCCAGAAGCTGGACAATGCCCTTTAGGGATTATTGAAATACGAGGAATATTGCTGTGAGATATAATTATGTGAGTTCTGGTGGTGAGGTGAGTGCATCCAAAGAAAAGCAATGAAGGTGGTGAAGGGTCTAGAGAACAAGTTTTTTGGAGGGTAGATGAGAGAACTGGAGTCGTTCAGCCTGGAGAATAGGAGGCTCAGGTGAGACTTTTATTACTCTCTACAGCTCCCTGAAAGGAGGGTGTGCTGAGCTGGACTCTCTTCCCTGAGTCCATAGCAGACCAGGAAAACTACTGGAAGCATGCTTCCTGGACACCCTCATACTAACTCTATTATGTGGAGCAAAGTATGTGGGCTTTAGGACAAAGGAAGATTTTTCTTCCTGTTCCAACAGAGTCATATTTATCTCAGACCCCATGGTTCACTCAGACCCAATGTGATATAACCAGGTTTCCGTGGCTCCCAGGTCCAGCCAACAGCGTCAAGTATTCCTGGTAGGTTCTCATCACCCACCCACTCATGGTGTAGGCATGGGCAGCCACAGAAACCAGCATAAACAGAGAACAGTGTGTCTTCACTGGCACTGCACAAAGCGGGCCAAGACAACACAGATCTGTTCCTTCTCTCTGGCTGATCAGAATTTAGGGTCACTCACATGCCCTAAATATTTTGATTCGCTGACAGAGCCACATTCTCAAACACCTGGAATGCTACCACATACTATAGCTCTTTTCATATCCCTATGCAAATCTCCACCCCTTTACCCAGTCATTGGCTCAGGCCTGGTTTTTTTGTCGTGTTTCCTCTGACTTACTGGCCAGTCCAGCTCAAAATTTTATAGCAAAAAATATACATGCACACATATAAATGAACACAGAGATCAGAGAGGGGTCACAGCAGTTTACACAGAAAGTTGCTGGGAGTGGTTTTTAATAAGAAAATAAGACAGCCTGCAGTGGTCAGGTGCCTCAATTAGGCAAATGCATTGATCTGCATTTTCTCTTGCTCATCTGGACCCCTTTATCCTCTTTCCCCTCCACTTCCCATTCTTCTTTATCCTCCACCCACACTGATCCTTCCCTTTCTTCATCCTTGTCTCCTCCCTGGTATAAAGGCCTTCCTAAATTAAATAGTCACAGTTTTGCCATATCTATAGCTAAAATTTCCATTTCTGTGATAGTCACCTATGGCATTCCAGCCTTGTGCACTGCAGGTGACACAGCTCAGGCCAGCTCACCAAGGTTGGGGTAGGTGTCCACGCTGGCATTGAGAGATTTCAGTGCCCAGGAGGGCCCCAATTCTCCCAGTTCATCACCTGTGGGGTTTGTCTGTCTATTGCCTCACCCTCTCTTAACCATCAGTGAAATCCAACTATTTCTTATAGAGAGACCCATTACAGCTTCCTCCTCCTGCATCCCACAGTTTCTCATTCTCACTTGGCTAAACTCCAGCCCAGGGCTTAGCGGTGTGTCAATGCACCTTAACAAATCAGGTGTGGACTCTGCAGTTGCTTTCCTTAATTTTAATTCTCTGAGAAGCAGTTTTACAAATAAGCGAACCTAGGATTTGCAACTCTTGATAAATATGTTGGCTCATTATCTTATCACAGTCACAGGGGCAAATCTGAAGTTTTCTAAAGGTGCAATGCTCTATCCATCAAATATATTCCTCTGGAAGAACTACAGTATTAACACAGTGTTAAGCAAAACTGTATAAAGTATTATTATAGATGTATATATAATTCATTATTCACTGATGTATAGAATTAATTTTCCACTGCCTTATAAATAAACTTTGATGAATGATTTGCATATTTTAATATTTAATTACTAAACGTGACTCTGTGTGTCACATATATACACACACACCAGGAATGAAGCCACATTCAACCAAAAAAGAAAAAGATACGTGCCTATATCGATTTTTTACTTGAAATTATTGTAAACAAGGAAGGATACTTTCCATGGTAAAGTTCAATAAAGCAGTACTTTCAGACTGAGAATAATCTTAGGTGTTTTAGATTTATCATTTTGTGTACATTTTTCTAAAAGTAAAAAAAAAGTGAACATCAGTTCCTTTTTTCTACAAGTAAAAAAATGATTCCCAGAAATTTAATCTTAGTTTTACTATTCTAGAAAAATAAGTGATACAGATAAAGAATGTAGGCACACACAAACCAAATAAATCAGACATTACTAATGTACTAAGCTCTGCAGGATAGATAATTTAAAAACAATTGTTTTTATATTTATTACTGAAACTGACCTCAAAGTTCGTGTCTTTATGAAAGTTTTTTCAGAGGATAAAAACATAATTGGAGTGCAACCAATGATGTTGAATAAAGTACTATTATCTCAAATGGACTTTCAATGACTAAAATGTACAAGATTTGAAGAATAAATAAAATAAATCTTTAGGTTTCCTTTTTCATTATTTTGCCACCTGTTGCACTAAAAAACCCCACAGTTTTCCTAATGTCTAATTTAATTTCTCTATTTTTGGAAGCCAAATTGTTTCCTTATCCTTCCCTGAATAAATCCTGTGGTGGCTAAATAATTCAGCATAATCATCTTTTTAGTCATATTTTATATGCTAGAAGACTATTAGCATTATCTCTATACGTTTTTTTCCTTTTATTTTTAAAAGATAAAATATATTCCTTCAATCTTTCAAAATAAGAAGTTTTAGTTTTTGAACATTTTCATTTGTTTTTTCTTCCTTTTCTGCAGACTTCCATTAGTTGTGTTTCTAAAAATTGTGTTACCTAAAGCAGGTGCAGTACACTATTAGAAGTTTCAAGTGGGACAAAGAGAACAGAAAAGCATCCACTTTCTGTGCTCCTCATCCAATATCCTGCTGATTACACTCCAGATTAAGATTTTCCTTCTTCTATCGTCTTGTACATTTATCTGTTCTAAGTCCAACAAAATCTTAATCTTTCTCAGTTTAACTAAAACTTCCCATGAGTCAGTTCTTTGTACTAGTTCACTAAACTTCATATTGTTCATTAGGGTTGTTTTTTCCAAATAGTTAAGATGATTTCAGATTTGAATTCTACCCTACAGAGTGCTTGGAACTCATCAACCACAGCAGATATAATACATAGCAGATATAATACATAATACATGTACTGTCTATTCAGTCAACCTGGCAAGTAGCAAAAATATATAGAGGTTGACCCTTCACTGAATTTTTCAAATTGTATTTTCCCCACCTTGATTGAAAACTACATGTAGATAGTCTTTGGAGTGTGATTTTTTTTGCCTAATTACCTACCTACTCTGGCACATATTCAAGAGGTTTCCATTAAATATCAACAGCCTGTCTGAAGTGCTGCTTTAAGTCTTCTACGGATTATTCTTTCCCAATTGCATTGTTATCCTGTCAAACAAATAAAAAAAATGGTTTTGTGCTATTCAGTCTAGTTACCTCAATTTGAGCTCTTTCCTTTCACTTCCTTCACCATAAATTTCTCTATAAATTTATATTTTATTTCATAACTTATAGGAATTTTTTTTTCTGAAAATCAGACCCACTGCTCTATAACTACTTACCCTGCGTTTGTGCCTTTCTTAATGTGAGTAAATTTTGGATTTTTATTCCACCAGCCCTCTGGGACCATCCTTCTATTCCAAGAACACTCAGTATTGATCACTAATAGTTTGGACACTGCATCAGCTTGCTCCTTTAGTGTTCCAAGGAGAATTTCATCAAACCCTGCCAACTTGAATACCTCTAACTTTCTTCTGACTGTTCTCTCACTACCTTATCATATATTCCTCTTTTGATAACATTAATTTAATTAATAATGATCAATTTAAATGATTAATAATATTGTCATCTTGGTTTATTCAAGTGCAACCTAGATCCTATCTAGTGAAAATATCCAGGAGATTTATTTCCAATATCAGTGAGGGAAAGAGAAAAAATGTTGAAGTGGTGATAACAAGCTATCAGGAACATTGAGCAATTGTTCTTAACTTTAATGATTTTTAGCATTTGGTTGTTGCTGTAAGGCAAAATGAACAAGTAGGCTCTAAGGATATCCTGAAAAGTGAAGTAAAAATGCAGATTGTCTTTTCATCAACTCAATAAAAAAACACTGAAGTTGTTTTTAAAAATTCTCTCTGGATACACGTAAGGAAAAAGTAGACCTTCATGTAAATGAGATTCCCTAGAGTCTTCACCTCTAAAAGAGATAAGCCCAGGTGTTTCAGCTTACCCACATGCAGAGAAACTCTTGCATCAGTGAACAATGTGCTGAACAAAGTCTTTATGCTGTTTAGTTTTCTCGGTTGCACTACAGTAACAATGACTGCAGTCAATAGGAAAGGCTACAGTGACCAGTGATAAATTATAATGATATCCTTCTTAAGTTTTAATATTATTTGATTTTTTAAACAAAATAATTCATAAAGCAAACATCACCATGCTTAATATAGAGTTTTTAGTTAACGAATCTTGCTTGCTGTCACCAATGAATCTTTGTGATATTGCTAAATGAGTTCTCCCAGTTGGAATTTATCGAAGTAAAAATAATTTAAACAAGATTGGGATTGGAACAGTTTCTTGACACAAAAACAACACAGTTACCCAGCAATCAGAGAACTGCACATACAGGATCAACACTGTTAATAAAACAGAATAGCTGCAATAGTGGATGATGCTAAACCTGTATAATTTTATAGATGATTTATTCAATCACAAATTTGTCTCCAGAGGTTCTAACCACACCAAACTGTGATTATACATTACAAATACAGAGATGTGCACACAGTAACAGGTAGAGCTTCTCTAGCAGAGTGTGTGGTTAGACCATGCAAGTACTCCACAGAACTAAACCCTAAGGTTTAGATAGACAAAAAAGCCTGTTAATAGATATTTCAAGGTAGAAACTGCTTAAGAAATGGAAAACTGATTTTAACAGCTATGTTTCACCTGTGCTATGGGATAGGTCTGCCTTATGGAGCACCCTGATTTGTCCTGATCACAGGAATGAATGAAGGCTTTTTGAATTAAGGCTTTTTTTTTTTTTCCTCAGGGGGCATGTGAAGGAAATGTGCTGTTATATGCACTGCTGTACTCAAGTGTTTAATGCCCATACAATGGACAGGACCAGGACAGCCTCGGAAACTTCAGTTCTATACACAGAAAAATTATTCCTTTAACAAAGGAGATGTGATTTTTCTTAATATTTCTTCAATTCGCTTCCATTCCAAAATGTTGTTTTCAGTCTCTTTGACTTTCTCTCAGCCCTATATGCATTAATTTCCAGTTGATATGCTCACATGCAGGAAGCAGCAGGCAAGCAGATTCCTCCTCCTTTTTTAATGCATTGCTCTCCATTGTTTTCATTGTCAACCACTGTGCCAGAACCTGCTTTGCTGTGATCACACGATCTAATTTATCCCTTTTTTGTTCTATTATTATAGTCATTGTTTCTCTGCTAGCCCACTGCACCTAAAATAACTAATCAGCTGTGCTACTTTAAGTAAAAAAATCACCTTTCTACATCACTCATGGACAAAAACCCATCCTTTTACCAGGTTTACAATTTACTGCTTGTTCATTCCATGTTTGCCTGTGCTTTTTTATATTAATGTAGTTTTAAATTCTTATTTTTCTATTTACAATTTGTTTTTGTTTTGGGTTTTTTTACAGTTATTCCCTTCTTCCTTTGAAAGGATTTTTTCTTTTAATACCATCAGAGTTCCTTCAAGAATATTGGGTTTTGAGCCCAAATAATTATAGAGCTCTTCTGATAAAGGTCAGCCATTTCTCACAGGAAAAACTTCTATTTTTATATATTACACATGTAATAGTCTAAACAAAACTTAAAAATTGGTGCATTCTTTTCCTCTTTAAAGAAAAATCACATAAAGAAAAAAGCATAGACTAAAGATTCACAGTAAAAAATTGCTATTGCCTCGTATTATTAAGTAAAAAAACCTGCAGCATGACTTTGGACACTGGCATATCTGGACCCAAACTTCTGAGCCTGAGAGCATCCTCATTCATTCACCATTCTAACAAAAGTGGGAAGAACACATCATAGAAACTCAGAATCCAGCTGAAATCCCCCCAAAAGACTCAATCCATGGAAACAAACCAAGCTAAGATTGTAACAAAATAAAACAATGATAAATTAATATATTTGCAAAGTTATTATGGTCTGTAGATGATGGACTTTGACTTACAAACTTTATGTCTGAACTTTGGACTAAGATTTTGGCCCCTCGATCAGCACATCTTTGTACAGTTTTATTTCAATCAACTTTTGCATGGAGTTAAATTACATTAAATATCAGTCTTGCAACATAAAATTTAACTTCTTACCGCTGTAGAGAAAAAAAAAAAAATAATATTTAGACCAAACTAGTTTTGAAGTAAAAATCCAGGAAAATAGCATAATGTATGTTGTACATGAATTACTGGTCTCTGCCTTTATTAATAGAGTGCAAAAGATATTCAAAGAAACTATTGACCATATTGACTGTATAGGGCACTATATACCGACAGATATACATACATACATATATATATATATATATATATATATATATATATAACATTTTTTTTTTTAAATTCAAGTTTGCTATTGCATGCATTTAGAATCACTATCTTTCTGTGGTACAAGCAGTAAGCACACTGTACTGGAGAACTCACTTCACACACGTGTCTCAGGTGAATAAACTCAGACTGCAGGTGCCAGCTGATCTTTAGAGGATCTTTGTTCTGCAGACATCATTCTGCCAAAGCCCTTTGTTTTGTAATATAGCACAAGGGAAGCTGCTTCTGAGAACATGGAAAGTAAAATAAGAAGAATATGTCTTGGCTTAAGTTAATTAAAATTCTATCAAAACTGTTTCTCTTCATCTCTAGCAGAAAATTGCCTGAATGAAAGATGGTTTTGGAAGGTGAACAAATGTATTTTGAATTTTGGAGTCTTTCTGCCTGTGGTAAAAGCACAGTTCTCTGTAAAGAATCCTGTGTATGGAAAGCAAACATTTTTTTTTCCTCATCTCTATTTTGTCCATTGTTTTGAATAAAATTGGAGGTGTAGAAAAATTTCCTATTAAATTTTTGGCCTTTGTTGATTTATTTTCAGATGTTCTTTAAAAAAAATACAGGAAATTTTCAAACCATAAAGAGACGGGCTTATTTTTGCTATCAAGAGTATGATAAATGTACTTGCTATTTATACACAATAACATCTATTTTAATTAGAATTTCCTCAAGGATAATTGTGAAGAACAAAAAGGATGATGTTGCTGTAGTTGTGATTTCTTCATGCTATTAAAATACACATTTATAGATGATATTTTGGTGAGTTAATATTTAAAAACATATCTGTGTTGAAGGATTTTTCTTTATAACAGCAATTATTTCCTTCTCTATTCTTTTCCCTTCACACCTTTCCCTGTGTAATTCATATCAAGCATATTTGTGAAATAGAAACAGTGAAATGTTTCCTTTGTCAAAGGAAAATGAATGACACAAGGATAGAATGATCTGTATCATCAAGGATGGTCAAGAGCACTCAGAAAGACGCCTTTTCCTTCTTGCTCTGCAGAAGATCCCATACACCAAATCTTTCTCCCCATCTCAGAGAATGAATTATAAGTACAAAGACAGTACCATTTGAAAAGAGAAAGAGCAGTTAAAATGACAAATAAGTACACATATAGTAATTATTGGCCAAGAAAAGACAATTTGTATTCTCAAAATCAAGAGAAAGAAGAGTTGACCCATGGTTCCTGTTTCACTGATATGTGTAACTAATATCAGCTGGTTTTGGCATAGACTAAAGTTGGGCATCACACTAGACAAGATAGAAGGTAGAAATTCTGATTTGCTCAGAGAGACTGCTTTTTAAAAATATTTTTAAATAAAAATAGAAGATATTTTTTCAAAACCAATTTGTACTCAGGCAGCTGCTTATTTTAAAAACTGACTTAAGATTCACCATGAACTTAAATAAAAATGAAGAAAATTTAAATATCTCCAACAGACAAAACATGTACTCATTATTGAAACATCTTTCTTAATCTTCTGTATCATGCAGTCTTATTTGTATACCTTCTTAACAAGAACAGCATGCAGCAGCTTCAATTTACATGACTTTTTATTGTGTTTCCTACAGGACTGCTTAAGTAGAGATCAGCATTGGCTATTGTGGAAAGTGAGTAATATATTACCTTGGGCTTAATATTGCAAGGAACTCAGCTGGAGTCTGTGTCAGATTTACAACACAGTATCTGCCTGATATTGGCAGTAGCAAAACCTCTTTCAAGCTCCTGAGAGAACTTCCACAGATGTCAAATGTGTTATATTCTGCTGAAAGGGGCGGGGAGAGATTCTCTTTTCTATCACCCAAAATTCATCTCCAGAAAGGTACCAAGCCTATTTTTATCTGTTCTGTAGACTTTTATCACTTTCTTCCTCTTCTAGGCTTTTCAAATTTACATCTGGAAACAATGTGCTAGAGTTGAATTACATTACATTTGTACCTTGAAAGAAGTAAAATTCGCATCTAGGCCTGGTGTAGATCACAGTGTTGATATTCAGCACTTAAGTCATGAATGTAAATATGCTTCTAAACGCTCGATATGAAATGTTTTGTTCTAATTTCTGGGTAACAAAGGTTTGGATGAGATAGATGTGATTACCTTAGTCTCACAAACTGGCATTACCAGTTTACCTTATCTTCTGGCACTGAATGAAGAGCAATGGATGGAGAGCAATCTGGCACTGAATGAAGAGCACAACACATCTTCCCTGACTGCAACCTTTGGCCCAGGTCTCTACATCTATGAATTCAGGGAATCAGCTGCAAATATTTCTTTCTATTGAGCTACAGCTGGTGAACAACTCTACAGATGGATAGCTGTTCTATAGGTGTGTGGGATACATTGCATGTTGGAATATTCATAGAAGTCTTCCATGTTTTACTTCTCTGTTACTCTTGGGTTCAGGTTCACTTTAGCTTTGAGTCCTTTGTCTATGTTTTGTTTCAATTTATCTCTGATCACTTCAGAAGGCTGTGCTTTCTTTCATGCATTGTAGAAACAGAGGGAACAGAGTTACCACATGGTAGCTGGTGTGTGCTGAGGTTGTCTTTAGATGTAGGCTCAGCATGCAGCAAGGGGAAGCATTCACCTTCACTCCCTCTGAATTACACCCTCCTTCACCTGTGGACCTCATTACCACTGCTGACCATTTAGGTACATATTCCTCCAGTAACAGACCTTTAACCTTTAGCTATTCTGGGACTATCTCATTAATTTCTACCCCTATGCTGCACCTCAGGCAACAGGAACTTATTCACTCAGAAATCTCACTCAGGAAGCTTACTAAAGCAAGACATATAGTCTTGTCTTGGGGAGCTGCAACATACTGATTAGGGAAGCTTTTTCACTGTTGCTTTGTGCATTTGTGCTTTTTCATATTAAATCAAACAAAATATAAAACCCATACAACAGTCAAGGTGAATGATTTTTTTTTTTTGGCTGCATATTGCAAGACCTAAGTGCTTTTGGCATTTTTTATGTACTTCAATTCCTGTAATTTACTCTTAGTAAAATGTGAACTGAGCACAGTCTGCAGACGTTAGCTAGAAAGATGCTAACTTGAGTATTTTTTCTTCACATCCCAGCCTATTTAACAGGACTGTGTTATCTTATATTACAGGTATTTTATCTGGATCCATTTTTATGTTTCCTGTTTAAAACTGACTGCCTTGTTATTACCTAAATGTGTATTACAGAGCTGTGAAAGAAATGGCATAATTTACTTAATCCAAGGCCATATATAGATCACAAATTATTTCCACTTACCTTTTTTAATCAATATTAATTAGGTGTCCTCTGAGTGTCTTACCCTAATGCTAGTTTCTTTTTCCTTCATTGTTGTCTTACTTAAACTGTAATAAATGCTTTCTGCAAATAAATGTGAAAGGTCCATAAAATAGCAAATAATTTAGGTGGTCAATTAAATAGAATACAAAATAATTGTATGTTGAAGAATCCTATGGGAGTTTTTCACGACTGAAGACTCAACTACATTTCATTTAAGATTTATGATCTCCTTCACAAAACAAATTGTAGTTGATACAAATGGAAAATAAAAAGGCTTTATCAAACTCAGGTGAGTTATGTAAGCAAAAAATGAGTCTAAGAATACACTGCAATAAAAAAAAAAACCCTGAAGATGAAAAATTTTATGTTTTATAGGGTATCTGCATTTCCCTATCTAAATGCATCAAGGACATGCATTAGTTACACTGACACAAAGGCTTTGTATGGTACTATGGAAATAAAAATTCTTCACATGTTTCTATCTACCATTACATCACAACAAGGTTCACATGTGAAATGATGAGTGGAAAGACACTTCCTAATTTTTCATGATGCTTGCTATCATCATGTGTGCTGCATTCCTGAAGAAGCCAGAGTATGGCTGTAGTATACAGTATATGTAGTGTACAGTATACTGTAGTATCCAGTGTACCTGAATGAATTCCACCTTGCTCACTCCTGGGAACTTACTCCTGAGAAAAGAAAATGTCTCTTTTGGTTATGTCTCATCATGGTTTACCTGTGTCTAGCTTTTGTGATTTCCCAAAGTCATCTTACAGGTAGGCCTGGGCTAGAAATAGAAACAATACAGTCACTAGTAGGTGATTGCAATATGTCTGACTTGATTAGGATCATAAATAGGTTGAACCTGAAGTTACTGCAATAATTGGAATCTACATGTCCACGTTTTCCTTGTAAGGAGACTTCTCACTTTGTATTAGTTTTCTTGTAGGTTTTTTTAATGTTGTCTGGTGTTTGTTTGATTTTTTTTTAATTGTTTAGTTTCTTTACTCTTAAGATTTTTCACTCAAGTTTCTGAGAGTTTTCAGTGGCATATATCTTGTCAGGTGTGATAGCTAGCATATTTTAATATATGACAACCAAAATAATCTTTATGGAAATCTCAGTGCCCCTAAACATGAATAAAATAAATGAATACATAAAATAAATAAATAAAATAAAACAAATGGAAATAGGAGAGGTTTGAAGAATGTTTTGATGCAAAGTACCAAACATAATAGCTTCACTAAGAGAGAACCATAAAGAATTAAAGTAATATCATATTCTCCTTTGGCATCATGTCTCAGCTGTTGTTAAATGGCCTAATTTCAGCAAAAATCAATGAAGCTGGGCTAATCTGCATGCTTTCAGTTGAATGGAAATACACCAGGCCACACCAGCTGGGAGACCAGGCTGCTTCAGCAATGGCTTGTCCTTGGTTTTAGTCATTTACGGTCAGTAGATTTGCTTCAAGTTATGATCATTCCAAGAAAGATGTGAGTTCATTTATGTAAAGAAGGCCAGAACTGCTGCACATGGAGAGATGTATGGAAGTGCTTTGTGGCAGATGTCTTTTACAAAAGGATTTACATGCATAATTGAAATGTAGTGACATTAGCATGATGAAAATATCTCGAGGTAAACAACACATAGAAAAAATGGAGTAATGTGAAATGACAGCAAAAATATGGATGAAAGAGGCCAACTGAGTATCTGCCAACAAACACTGATAATTCATTTTACAGTTTTAGGATTTCTGGGAAGCAAATGCTGTTCAAAAGTGGATCACATTTCCTCTTCAGTAAAGAAAATGTAGGGAAAGTATCATAAGATACCATACTGATGTATCATCTTTCAGCACAAACTCTAAATTTTGTTTATTTATAACAAGTTCTTCGTGCTGTAGAAAATCCTATCTTTTGACAGGATCATTAGATTTAATTGATTAGGACTTTCACATGCCTATTTGGTATTTCAGCTGTTCTGGTACATTGGGGCCCACAAACTGATTGTTTTTTCAACAGCCCTGGGAATCCAATCTATCTCCTGGCTTGGCAAAGCCTTTCAATGTAGCTCTCAGCAGGCAAAGTCACTGGGCTTGTTTTCATAAAAGTTACTCCTATTATTGGGCCTTAGACCACCCCCAGGGAAGTGTTCACAGTGTAATTAGATACTGAAACAAGAAGTCTTTTCAATTGCTTTCAGAACAACTTCAGGCTGGTGATTGATAGGAATATGAGAATTTGGGGAAGTCTGACAATACCAAATGCTTTTAATTAGGGGGAAAAATCCCAGAGAAGGCTTTGAGCCATGTCTTAACTTACTTTACTGCAAAACATGCCCTAAATTTTCTTTTTATATTTTTTTCCCTTTGGTTTAGACAAGATATATATTTAAATGAGGTACGTATTTAAAACCAATAACTAAAATAAATAATTTCTCTCCAGCTTTCAGGCTGCTGTGGCCTGATTTTAAGCTAGATAAAAACACAGTTTTCTGATGTCTACTGATTCTTGTTCACATTTGAGCATTCTTAAAAAATCATCACTGAAAACAAACACTAGTTTGTACATATACACATACTCTCTCTTTATGAATAGGGTTGACTGCACAACAAATTAAATATTTTATTTGGAATACTATCCTTCTAATTATTTGATAATTAGGTATAAAATTTGTACCTTTGAATTGTATAGCAAGGATAACACTATGTTAAATGCAAAGTATTATTCTGCTAGTCCTGATTGTACATTGGAGGAAGATTTGGCTGAAATATATTTTTTATTTTTTGTATTGGTTTACTTCACTGCTAGGAGTTAAAAAATGTAACTCCAACATCTCTTCTTGAGAGGAAAAAACACATAAAGCTTCTTATAAATGAAACAATAGGACTTCAAGGATTGTGAAATATTTAGTTACTGTTTATTGTGAGACTACTCTTTATTGTTACAGATTTTGAAGAAAGGTTATCTGTTTTATAGCAACAAGCACCCTAGAGCTAATAGCACGGCTTCCCTTCTCCTTTTTTTTTTTTTTTTTTTTTCCTTTTCTGAAATAACTGGCAAATACTAGCAGAGAATATCTGCAGAGGAATTCCAGAAAATATGAGTAGGTTCTCTAACCACAGATGGATTTTGATATGAACTACTGGACTTTGTCCTTGTATTGTAAAACCCTTCTAGGACCCAGAGCTGGGTCCTCCTCACCACAGTGTTTGCTCAGCAAGCATGGACCCTGATCAGAGAGCAGGGATTCACGGTCCAGGCACCATCTTCCAAGCATGCTTTGGGAAAATGACACAGGAGAAGTCCTGGAGCCTGCCCTGCCACCTGCCCTGGCCATTGAGTGAGAGACCCACAGCTGCTCACAACTCATTTACATGGTATTTTCTTTTCCTCCATAAGCCAGACAATGAAAAAGGAAGTTAATTCTAACTGCTGCCTGATGCAGTGGTGCACTTCATTAGTCCTTTCTAATACACTTACTCAGACACTGTGTTTCTGCTCATAAACAGTTTAACTGGCTTCTGGGGCAGAATGGTCACAACAAAAAGTGCTGTAAGTGGTATACACAGGTCTTCAGTTTTTGTCTGTTTCCATTTTTGTACATCAGAACAGCCTTTAAATATGAAAAGTTATAAAATAACCCAAATATACTGTGACAAAAAGCATTTATATTGTGATCTGTGACTACGTTCTAGAGCATTACACAGGTTTTTCTAAAATATTATTTGGCTTTATAAACAACTTTTGCATGTGATTTTTGTCTTCCATTTGCAATAGGGTTCTTGTATGCAGGAATACATAGACAAAGCTTACTGCCTCTGATGCTGAGCTCTACTCCCTGCCGCAGTACCCTGGCTGTCCATGGCATAGACCAGGTGGTGTAAAGAGCCTTTGGCAGGACCAATGGGCCTGTGAAGCCCTTAGGACTCCATCTCTTTCTTTTATCATTCTTCTGTTATTAAATATCAAAGATACGGGTCAAGGTTTGCTTCTTGCCCTGTGTTTGATCACATCAAACAAAATTCAATTAATTATGACCTGAGAAACTGTTGTGGGGTATCAGACCTCAGGACAGATTTTTTCTGAAGCTGTACCCAAACCTCCTTCTCTTTTGTGAAATATGCCAAGCTAACATTTGGCCGGAGAGGCCAGTACAAAGACCTTTTTTTGCAGCTGATCTTAATGCAATAGCAGAAATTGGCTGGATCCCACATTAATGTGGTTTCCCACTTTGAACCACATCAAAGGAAAATGCTAATTCCCTAAGAGAAGACAGGATGTTTAGGCACTTTTCTGGTGCTGTTTTCAAATCAGGTAATTTAATGAAACTAGACAGAAGGAAAATTGGCTTATGATTGTGTCTCAGGAAAGGGATAAATAAAAGGCTTTGCATTAAAATATCTTCCCTGAAGATGCATCACTCTATCTGAATACCACAAACCAGCAGACTGAAATTTGAACTGAATCTTTGCACTGAAAAGAAATACAATATTTTTCTTCCCTAGTAGGAAAAAGTAATTTTTGTAATATGCACCATAGCTGCATAAACTAAGCTTTTAGCTTAGCAAAAGAACTAAAAGAGAGGAGAGGAGAGGAGAGGAGAGGAGAGGAGAGGAGAGGAGAGGAGAGGAGAGGAGAGGAGAGGAGAGGAGAGGAGAGGAGAGGAGAGGAGAGGAGAGGAGAGGAGAGGAGAGGAGAGGAGAGGAGAGGAGAGGAGAGGAGAGGAGAGGACCTCAAAATGCTTACAAATGTGTATTTCCTGCATATACCTAGATGAAAATTAAAACAAACAAACAAACAAACAAACAAACAAACAAAAAACCCCAAAAACAACAACCACAAAAAACCAACCAAAAAATCCCCCCAGCTCTCTTATGGAAAAGTTTTAAATTCACTTGATATGTACTTACCCCAAACCAGTCTAAAGTTAACTCCACCAGAATAATAAAAGAGAATCTATAAAAAAGGCCCTAAACTGTCACCTGCTAAAAATGAAGGGTCCAAATGCGTGGAGCAGCATCCATATGTGGGGAGTCCTGACTGATCAGTCTGTGTTTCCAGGGCCCTCCAGGAGCCACCTTGCCAACTGACCAGATAATCAGAGTGGCAGGTGACAGCCCACTAGGGCTCCAGATCTTTATCTGCTGCCTGCTGTTCAGCAAAAGTTGATAAACCCGAGGTAATTTATTTTAAGCAAAATATTTAGTGTTTCTGAATTTTGCATTTTTCAGTGAAACCTAATTTTTGCTATAAAATTTCAGCTGGCTGAAAGTTGTTCTTCAGTAGGCTATCAATTCGAAGGCACTATACAATCTGAAAACTATTTAGAGTGATTTAAATTTGCAGGACTTCTTTTTTGTGTTTGTGTGTGCTTTGTTTTGTTTGGCTGGTTTTGTGCTTTTGTTTTTTTTTCTTTTTAATCTGCATTTTTATCGTATCTATCACTTCAACTGTTAATTGCATATATTGGCTAACACATTTTAGAAAAGACTTTAATTTAATATAGATAGCAGTGAGAACTCTGCAATCCATCCCTCTACAACCACATTTTTCTATTATTATAAACTTTTCTCCTACAATTCAAAGTAAAAAAATTGTACTGTCACAAAAGAAAATATGCATTCTTGGAAGTCTCTGCAGATATATTTTGCAGTTAACAAAAAAGGAATTATCTCTACTTCTGTAGATTGAAACAAAATGTGCTGGAAATTTTTGAAACTCCTAGTAGTAAACTAATGAAGCAGTGTTTTGTAACCACAATAGAACACTGACAAATGGAGTAAAACCATTTCTGAAAGAGACAAACCTTTCATTTTATATTAAATTCCAGCAATAACTCCATAAACTAAGTGAGCTTATTGTTCCTGTCTGAATATAAAGCATGGTGTACCTCTCAAAGATTTAAATTTGGTAGAACTCAACAATGTGGCTCCATTAATTAGTTAATTAATTTTGTCATTACGATCTTCGCAGATGAACACCTACAGTTCCTTTTGCAAACATTTTGGGTGGTGCTTTGTTTCTCTGCAGCAGTCAATAAAAATGGATGCAGATCCATCAGTGCAGATCCTGACCTAGCTCCAGCACTGATGGACATCGTATGGGACCCAACATTTTGGACGTGGGGACCAGGTGACCCTTGTTCCTTCTGGTGCAGAGCAAGGGCACTGACAAAAGGGCGCTTTGTCAGAAAGACTAGACAAAATTTCAGGATTCATAACAACTTAAACTGCAGCAATAAAGTTTGACAGTGTTTTTCTGTCACAGCCATAATCTTGTTTTCACTTTTGCAGTGGTTCAGCTGTACAAAAATGCCAACGTATTGAGCCTAAAGCTTCCTGCCTAATCACTGGCACAGGGGAAAAATCACAGAGACACATTTTTTCTCATTATCCCGGGGTCAAAGAATTAGCTTTTAGTTTTATTGAAAGAACTTATAAATTTGTAAAAATTAATACTGTGAGCAGAAAAATACATAAACCACATATTTATTTTATTCTGTTTTTAAAATGAACCATCAATGAATCTGTGAAAAATCTGTGTGCCTCTGGATCAGCAGGTTCCATCCACAAACCTTGCTCATCTCTCCTTGGGATTCCTCATCAATTCTTTCTGAGGACAAATGGTTTGAGTGAGCTTCTTATTTCAGAACTAGGTTGTCTCAGATAATTACTCTGAATGTATTGTTTATTATTTTGTTTCACAGAATCACAGAATCTTAGAATTGCTAGTGTTGGAAGGGACCTCTGGAAATCATCTAGTCCACCCTCAATGACACAACAGGGTCACCTAGAGCAGGTTTCACAAGAACAGGTAGATTTTGAATGTCTCCAGAAAGGGAGAATCCATCACCTCTCTGGGCAGCCTGTTCCAGTGCTCTGCCAACCTCACTGTAAAGAAATTCTTACATTGAGATGAAACATCTTGTGTTTGAGTTTTTGGCCATTGCAACTCATTGCAACTCATTGCACAGGGCACCACTGAAAAGAATCTGGCACAATTCTCTTGGCCCCCACCTTGGAGATGTTTATATTCATTAATTAGATCCCCTCTCAGCCTTCTCTACCTGCACTAAACAGGCCCAGCTCTCTCATCTGAGGAGAGATCTCATTGTGGGCCTCCACCGAACTCTCTCCAGTAGCTCCTTGTCTTTTTTGAACTGTGGAGAATAGAACGCAATACTCCAGATGTGGCACCTCTCAGGACATGACAGATGTTAACTCCCAGAGGGCAGCTCCTGACTCTCAGGCCAGTGGATGGGTGCCTCAGCACCCTTTAATGGAGTCACCCACAATGAGCTCTCCATGTTTCCTGTCATGACAACCACTGTGTGAGGGCAGGTTGTCCTTGTTGGCTTTGCTCACAGACATCTAAAGCCCAAAATTACACATGCATTATTTTTCTGCTCAAATGTATTTTATCCGCTATGTGCCACATGGATAAGAATGTGGTTTAATTTCCATCTGGAAGAAAAAAAGATAATTTCCTAATCACTTGTATCACAGTTTTTAGATAAATTCATTTAAATACCTTCTTCTTCTGCCCCTTGGAATACCACTGACCTAGAATACTTATTCTAGTCTTCACTGAATATATTACCCAAAAGGTTCTAGGAGAACTAACAAACAATTTTAGTAAGCATGGCTGCAGTGCCATTGATTTAAATCAGTTATTTCTTCATCCAACTTTGTCATGTCAGCCCACAATTAAAGCAAATGGTTTTGATTTCCTGGCAAATATAATCATGCGTATGTCTGTAATTCTTGGGAGTGCTAACTAAATAAAAGTTCAATCTCCAAAAATTCTGTGTTGTGAAACATAGTCCATTATTTAAAATTCCATTGAACAGAAGAGAAATGTAGATTGATTTTTTCCCTGTCCTTCTCCCACAAGGTTTTAGGTTCACACATAATTCACTGATCCTGACAACAGTCCTTCTTTAGGAGGATCAGGATGAGAGTCAAGCTCTTCAGCTTTATCAGATTTCCTGCATTATGCTTAAAGCCACAGAAAATTTCATAATTCCTTTTTTTATTAGAATGAAGTCATGCATATATCCTAGCCTGGCTAAAACACTTGGATCCTCATTAAATATTCTTCTGTCTGAATTATTTTCCCAGTGTTATTTTATTATCTTTGTTCCTTTTGTCTCCATTAGCATTCACCTTATGCAAAGCTTTGTATAGACAGCTGCATGTCACTGAATGCTTGATTTCAAAGTATTCTGGCTTGATTTGAACTTTTCATTTAAGGAAATTTCTGTTGATACATTTTCCCAGTGTGAGGTTAACATACATACTGCTTTTATACACACGACCTGGGAAATACAGGTCCTTGGCATACCTTCCAAACTCAGTGGTAAATTTATGCAAAAATGCTTTCTGTACCGAGGCTAATTTCTCTTAGCACGTTTGAGGTTATTCATGGCAGTAAAAAAACACGTGTTTCAGTTCCAAATAACACCATGCCCTTTGTGAAGTGCAGCTACACTGACATCTGAATGTTCTGCCAGGTGGACCCATCAGCTTTATTTTGCCCAAATATGATGTGCCCATCGAAGACACTTCTAAGATTCAGTTTCAAATGATAGAGGATGAAATATTTGATGATGAATTATTTTAAAAAATATAATATCCATTTAATAAAGATCACACAAGTCCTGAAAATTATCTTCTTTTGTTATGTTTTCTTGGGTTTTTTAGATAATACAGTTGAAGAAAACCTTATTTTGAGACACTTCTAGAAAAGTTCCAAATGTGAATACTCTTCTACTGAGATTAATGGAGTTTTGCTTTCACTTGGGTGAATGAAGAATAAAATATATTTATATATACATATAATGCACACATATTTGCCCTTTAAGACTGAATCTTCACTGATCTAAAATTCTAATGTAATGAAGGGCTTAAATGAATACGTATCAATGATCTGGTAGTTTTCTCTCAGCTTTAAACACTGATGAAATTCATTATGCTGAAAACCAGGTCAGAGGTTCAAAGTATCAACTTCACCTTGAGGCTTTATCAGCAACTACAATTCTGCCACTGCCCAGAGGAAAAAGACCCAGAGATGCTGGTCAACAGCAGCTGAACATGAGCCAGGTGTGCCCAGGGGGGCAGGAAGGCCAATGGCACCTGGCCTGTGTCAGCAATAGTGTGACAGCAGGACCAGGGCAGGGATTGTCCCCTGTACTGGGCACTGGTGAGGCCACACCTCAAATCCTGTGTCCACTTTTGGGCCTCTCACTACAAGAAAGGCATTGAGGGGCTGGAGCGAGTGCAGAGAAGGGGAATGGAGGTGGGGAAGGGTCTGCAGCACAGGTCTGATGAGGAGCAGCTGAGGGAAAGGGAGAAAGGGAGGCTGAAGGAAAACCTCATCATTCTCTCCAGTTGCCTGAATGGAGGGTGAAGGCAGGCAGGGGTCAGTCTCTTCTCCCAAGTAAAAAGCAATGCATTAGCAAAAACGGTTTTGAATGGCACCAGGGGAGGTATAGTTTGGATATTAGGAAAAATTCTTCACCAAATGGGTTGTCAGGCACTGGAACAGGCTGCCCAGGGAAGTGGTAGAGTCACCACCCCTGGAGGTGTTTAAAAGACACGGAGGTGTGGCTTTAGTGATGACCCAGCAGTGCTGGGTTAATGGTTGGACTCAATTATCTTAGAGGTCTTTCCCAACCTAAACCATTCTATTATAATTGCCCTTAATCATGTGGCCTACATGTGATGGCCAAACTTTGTCTTTCATGGCATTGATTTTCAGGCTGGCAGGAGCTTGCCTATTGAAAGCTCTTTTTCTGTTTTAGCTTTCATAAACTCTAAATGCTTTAATTTTTACAAGCTTAACAAAGAGAATATATTTCTAGAAAAACAACCCTAAATTTGATTAAGATTGCTGTTGTGGTACAAAGAAAAATCTGCAAATTATGCTGAGGTACCTCTCTAAAAAATTTCAGATATCTTGGAATCCACAGTGGCTTTCATTTACCATGAAAAAAAGAGACTGGAAACTTTGGCTGCCATCCAGAAGAAAGGGTACTTTGGATCTGTTTTTCCACATTGGCTGAAGTAGCAACAAAGGTAAAAGTGATTGCTTGCAAATTTTAAACAACTTGAAAATATTTCAGATTTTAATTGAATGGGACTTTTTTATCCTTAAAAAATAAAGAAGTCCTCAAAAAGAGAAGCTTGAAAAAATTTTTTTTTTTCTGATCATCCCATGTGATATAAAACACAACCTGTTTCTCCTTTCCATTACTATAACTATCCTTACCATAATCTTTGTAAACAAATGCCAGAAATCAATAATACAGGTAATCATCTGAGGTAAGTTTTCCAGCAGATATGCTTTAACCTTACCTGTAGGTGTTTTTGTTCACAAAATATTTTACTAATTTTTTTTTTCCCTATCCCTATGGCAGTGTAAGTAAGGAGGTCGTAATCAGAACTGGAACTATTTGATGCCACAGCAATGATAATTATGTAGCTAATAATAGCTCTAAAGTACATGGAATATTTTTCAGAGTTAAAAAGGAGTATCAATAATAGCCATAAAGCCATACATGTATGCCAAAGTAATGCCTATGAAAAGCTGTTAATTTCATACCATTTAAACTTTATAAAATGCACTCATTAAATTGAGGTTTTCATAGACTAGATCAACATATGAAATAATCAATATGAGTACTCAAAGTCTTTTTTTTTAACATTTCACTGTTTAATCTATATCAATTACTTTTACATCTCACAGGTCATAGTAACAAAATGGTGCCTCAATCCAGTTCAGAGAAGCACTTGTATCTCTGTTGGTTACACAGAGATGTGGACGTGGTTTTGAGAAACCTGGTCTAGGTGTTCTGGCCACAACAAGAACATTAGAAGTAGGTGGTATTTAAGGTCTTCCAACCCAAACCATTCTATGAATATAAGATATTATGGTTCTATAAAAATGTGCCCTCAAGCCATGTGAAATTCTGTAGTCAACCATTCCAAATTTGTATTCAGTCTTAAATGTAATGACAACTGAAGTTAAGCAAGTCAAAATAGAATTATCATTTTTATTAAAAATGTTTTTGCCTTTCTGCATTGCTGCTCTGTGACAAAATTTCATTATAGTCTTTAAACCACTGAGAGTATCAAACCCCACAATTTTTAAGCAGTGAGACCTTAAAGCAGTCTGAATCTGGAACTGTTTCTGAAGGATAATGACTCAGTTGGTAAGAAACTGGCCCAGAGCTCTGGGTCAGCTGAAGTCCACAATTTGCTTTGCAATTTAGCTTCTCCATTTTCCCAGCCTGGAAGGTTACTGCAGTCTGACACCTAGCAGAGGAAATCAGGACATTTGGTGGGGCAGGGACAAAACCAAGCATTTAAGTCATGCCTTGAGTGTCACCTGTTGAGAATCCCCAACATCCCCCAGTGTAATAAAGCCATGAGTAGTATTAGACATAGTGCAATGTACAGAGAGACATATAGAAAAATTAATTTTTAAAATGATTTCATTTTCACAATATTAAAAATTTATGGAATCTAAAGGAAATTAGAAAACACCACTGAAAACATACAATATGGAGCTTTCCCTTAATTAAAAATAAAACCCAAATCCACCCAAACAAAAGCAGAACAAAACAACCAAGGAAAAAAAAAAAGAAGGTGCCATACTTCCACATTATCTTCAACACTGACATTTCAGGTCACAACTCTGCTGAATAAGATTCGTCAAAACACTTCTTTGTCTTAAGGTGATGGTGCTGAAAGCAAAATAAACTTCACCTTGGTTACCCCTCTGATGCATTTCACTTCTCATGGGCAAAGCAGAAGTGCCTTGCCCTTGAGCACCAGTATGGCCAGGTTGCTGCCTGTTTGGACAGACGTACATCACCCCATATTGTGTTATACATGTGCCTTCAGGTTGCACTCTAACAGTTCTGAAATGTCAGGCTTAAAGAACAAGACATTCTTAAAATTTATTATTTATTCATAAGTGAAGCCAATGCTCTCTTCTCTTAGTTTTCCTGGATGTTGAGAAGAAGATAGTGAAGATAGAAGATGTTGAATGAAATAATAATAAGCAGATTGCATGTTTTTAAAATGAAAGTTTCAAAATGCAAGCTTGGTATTAGAACTATTTAAGATTGTTATACCACTGCATATATGCAGGCAGCTTGTGCAAATAGAAAACAAACTAGTGTGTTATTTCAACAATACAAATTGCCATGAATAGAAAAAAAAGATTTTATATAATAGATGTTTACTGATACAACTATAACTTTCTTCTCCTTGAAAGGCTGGTGTATTACTGTGGAGCATTCATGTAAAGAAAACAGCAGTTCAGTTCATCTGTAAATTTCCTCAGCATTATGACTGTCAGGTCAGGTCCATTACTAGAGAAAGAAACATTCTATTTGTAATAAAATTTTCCACAAATCACCTTATCCATCCTGTATGCAATATAAATCTAGTTAATATTCCTGTTTGACCTCTGTTGCTTTGGGAAGAATATTTTGTCTTGATAACACACTACACATAAAGCGCCATTTGACCTTTTCATTCTTTTTTATCTTAGAACAGAAAATACAGAACTCATCTCATGACCTAAAATATTTATGAATTATGCTTGTTTAGTGCTCTCACTTTCAGTCAAGATCAGGGTACCCTTTGACTACTGATCAGATTGAGCTATTGTGAATGGGGTCAGTGCCAGATTTTCAAAACAGAGTCAGGAGAATGCTAAAGCATTAAAGACTTTCTCACCTGATATGGTAATAGGTGTGGCATGCAAGATGTTTATGCTTCTGTGTCACTTAGTAACTTGTTGACTCAATCCTTAAAACTTTCTAGGCAGAATACTATTCATTAATAGAATGAAAGTGCCTCAGGAAAGATTTTGAGGAATCTCTTGTAATCTGTTTCCTGGCAGAAAAAATTAAAATCAAATAAATGTTTGAGTGGGTTCAGTGAGACCCATATGTAGGATTGTGTGGGCTTGGTCCAGGGTTCAGAGTTGGCAGGCTGCTGACATACCATGATAAGATATGAGAGTATTGCAATAGAAATCTTGGTACCTGTTCTGGCTGTAGGTCTTGCTTGGTCAAATGATTAGACAGCAGCTGATAACAGTCCTTAAAACCAAAAGAGAAAGTTAAGATTCCTGCTCTTATATGTAGATGTGTGTGTTCTCCACCCTGGCAAGGGACACTCTTTGATTTTCTTTTTCCTGCCTTTAGCCCCCCTAAAGCATTGACCTTTATTTTTTCATGAGCTGCATGAGAACACAACAGTCCATAAGTAACTGAACCTTGCTTTTAGGAACTGGAAAATGTGTGTCTGCAAGATCTGAACCTGAGGGACAAGCTGAATAGAGGGATAACTTTCTGATTTTTCTTACAAATATTCTTGCACTGATGTGTTGTAGGGAGGAGAGACAATTGCATCAAAGCCAATTTAGTGAGATTACCAAAATCTTGTGTTACTGTTTAAAAACAAGCAGGGCCAAGGGGTTGAGGAAAGTACTCTCCCTCTCTACCCTGCATTTATGAGACTTCAACTGGAGTATTGTGTCCAGTCCCAAGATCCACAGTGCAAGAAATATCTCACAGGTAGAACATGTTGCTATTCAATTTATGAATATTAGATTTTTGCATTAAAAGGTGAGGGATGGATGAATGTACAACATATTTATCAACATATTTGGAATGGATAAGTATAATTTTTAATTAATTATGTACACCAAAGAACAGTTTTTAAATGTTATTTGACTAGCATATATTTTAAATAACTGCATTTTAAATCTTCTGTTCTTAGAAGCATAAAGATAGCCTGTAATTCCCTTACTTCTCTGGATGTCACTATTATGTTGGTAACTCCATCAGATGGATGATCCCAGGAGAACCTGGTCTGTTGGAGCCTTGTGGGCACAGGATGTTCCCCAATCTGGTGCAAAAAGTGCATGGATGTAGGATTGCAGTGTGACTGTCTATGTTACATGCCAGATGATGTTATGGCAGAAAAAACAAAACAAAACAAAACAATAAACCTATGACTAAGACTATTGTTAGTTCAACCAATATTTTAGTGGTCTGATAATCCAAATCAATCCATTAATACAAAAATAGCCTCACTTGCCCTACAGCTGAAATTGATACACAGGAAAAAAATCTGGTATCTGCCCCTCCTCTCAGATGTTGTCTTCCTCCTTCATGGACTCCTCAGGGAACAAAGGTGGACCTTTATTCCTCAAGAAAGACACAGGTTCCTCAAAAGGAAACTGATGTTCCTGAGGAGTCATCAGCATCCCTAAGGAGCTCTCTGACAGGTGGAACGTGGCGGTGCTCCTGGGGGTGTTCCCCTCTCTCCTCTGTCCAGAACCCTCTTGGGTTTGCTTTGAACTTCTTTCTTCTCACTGCCCACCTTCTTCTCAGTGGTTCTAACTAAAGCTAAAAAGTTTCAGGGTTCCCGCCAGCATCTGCTACGACAGTCTGTCACACAGTGATGAGCAGAGTTATTGAGAACTTTCTTGTATCTTGCAGTTGTAGAGCTTAAATTAACCCAGGCTGGGCAACAGTCAGCTGCCCACTAAGCAATTCCTAAAACTAGAGAAACCCACTGTTGTTTACTGTAGCAAATGTTTATTTTTGCATAACTGAATTTTCAGTTATAAAACGTTACACTGTGGGTAGATGTTCAAATAAATTGAAAAATGCATACCAACAGTTTTTTTTTTCTTAATCTAAACCATTGTTTTGATATTTATGTAATAAAGTAAGGTATGCTGAGAAATCTGATTTTTTACATTTTCTCATTGTTAAAATAGTTGGGATATTACTTATTTATGCTCCTAGAAAATGAATAAAAGTTATTGCAGACTTCAGCACTGGAAAATGTTTACAGAGATGTAAAAAGTTAATAGTTTTAGACAAAGCAGAAACTTTTTGATGATGTGAACAGTGGGGTTGGCATAAATTTGATTTTATACTTGCATGGAATATTTCGCTGGAGATTTACAAGCTAAGTATTTTTAAAATAAGTTTATTAACTTAGCTGTGTTCATGCTTCCCTACACACTTAGAGACTTCTACAAGTACAGTGAACTTAAGGATTAAACTAAAGTATGCTTTGTTGTCTTTATATTCACAAAAAAAGACCCCTATAAGATTTTGAAAAAAACCCAAAATTCTGTGTCGGCAGGTTCATTTACTTACAAATGACATTTGCCTTTAAACATTTGCAGAGCTGCCACATTTGTTGACACTGAGTTCAAGTAAAACCAAGGAGAGTGTCAGAAAAGACACTACTAGCTCTAGATAGAAATACTTTATTACTGTTTTTAAAAAGGCAAAAACTGTTTGAGTTTCAACATATTGTGAATCTTAAACGAAACCCTAAAATACATAAATATTTAGGGGTTTATTTTCTCAATGAAACAAATTAATAAAATGGTAAAACTTCCTAGTATATAAACAGTTCCCAAGTTTTATATTTTGCTTAAAATTCTTATACCATGCTGCTTAAGTGTGCAATGTTTTCTATTTTCTTTTAAAAATAAACAAGAAAACTTTTCAAGTGAATATACGGACCTACACACATGCACAAAATTCTATAGGTAAAGTAAGTGAAATATTGGTAAGGAATGGAAATGCGCTGCTTCAAGCATTGTTATTACTGTAAGCCATTAAACTGAAGCCTTGAAATACCAGGATATATTTTGATCACTGAGACTCTGACCTAATATTTAATAAATTGGTTAACAGAAGAAAGAATCTAGACCTGTCTCAGTTGTCTGGCCAGTGTAAAGTGGATCCACACACAATGTAGCTGCTATGGTACAATGCGGCACAAACATGATCAGACATAATCACAGCCAGAAAAAAAGATCAATAAATAGTAGGAATCAATTAATTTTAGTTAATATCTGCTTAGGTGTTTTTGTAATTCTTATTCTTTTTGTTATTATTAGGACTTGAAGCAAGCAAAATATGTTGGTTATAAATCTGATCAGAGATGTGAGAATAGCTATCTTGGCAAGTGGATCAAAAAATCAGACTTCACAGTGTAAAAATCTGGGTTAAAACAGAATACTCTAATGACATATGAGAAAGTAAACTTCATAAGTCATAATAAAACATCATAGGATATCTATTACATAAACCAAAAGACAGTTGCATCATATCTGAAATTAATGTAGCACCATTATTAATCATTCAATACTTTTCACAATCAGGTTATATGATTTATGGAAACCATCAAACAATGTATAAATGAATAACACAGTTATAATTCATGTTCATAACTTTGAAATTAGTTAAATGATTTCTAGAGATACATGATTTATAAACCTAGCATATGATTTAGTGAAGGTGTCAGTCTATTCTTAAGAAAATCTAAGATACAATTTTCTGTTCTGAAAAACAGTTTTTAAAGTATTTTTAAAATAACCATGAATATATCACATGTAACAGCAGTGTTATTACTGCCCCATCCTAGATTGTGGAAACTGCATGCAAAACTCTCACCTACATAAAAAATTCCTATTTCTATGAGAAGAAGCAAATTTGGTAATGTGGATGAAGGAAAACATCATAGTGTATCAGTGCTGTATTGTGGGAAATGGATTTTTAGAGAATTCTTACAGCTTTACAGAAGGCTCACATAGTATGTATCTGTATGCAAACTTTGAGATAAAAAAATGCTGACTTAGAAATGCCATAGAATAGTACAGACATTATTGAGAGAAAGATGGAACTAGAAACAAGTTTCAAATGATGGCCTTGCAAATGAGATTAGATATTTTTGAGAAATTGAACTGTGAAAAATGCACTGTAGTAGGACCCACAAGGGGTAATTTTAGATCATTGGCTTTAAGGCATTTACAGTATAATGTGGCAAAAGCTGATAGGCCAAGGAACGCTTATAATGTGCTGTAATGAGGAAATGGTTTGGCTTCTGATTGTGATGGCATGAATTATAACATCTGCATTGTCTCACCCATCACATGAGACTGAAAATGGAATAAAATTTTTCAGTCTCATGTGATGAGTGAAATAATGCAGATGTTACCCCATCTCTGGGTGAGAAAAGGGTATATTCCAACACTACATCAACTGTGGTGCAGTGGGGATTGAGGGAAGTGATTACTCCCCTTTACTCAGTGCATCCTTTGTCTGGAACACTGTACTCAGCTTTGGGTTCTCCAGGAGTAATTCTGATGAGCCTGAGTGAGTCCAATGGAGAGGGACCCTCAATCCTGGTCAGGATTTGGAGAACCTGCACTGTGAAGAGGAGCCAAGTGGGTGTGACTGGCACACACTGGAGGGGAGAGAACTTCTGTGGGCAGGGGTGGGGTGCTAAGAGACACCTGCTACAGTCTCTGTGGGGATTATCAAGGATACTAAGGTGGACTAAGTATTGAAAGGCTCGAGGGGAAAACAAGAGAAAACTGGTCACAAAGAAACAGAAACATCTGTTTCATGATATAAGGGGGAATAAACCCCAGTACTGTAAGAATATCTTGGTATTAACACAGGTTTCTTAAGAGATTATGGAATCTTCACCCTGGGAAATTTTCATTATTCAGAGCCCTCAGCATCTTGGTGCGAATTCAGAGATGTCTCTGCTTTAAGCATGGGATTGAATTAGAGAAATGCCAAGAGCCCTTAAAAACCTCAGTGTGTAGCTGACCTATGATTCTATGTTCTTCCACTGTTTTGAAATGTTTCAGTGTTCAGTATTTTTATTTTCCTGGAGCAGAATAAAGTATTTTTCCTGTAAAGGTAAAAAAGACCAATAGTTGGACACCATACTGTCTCCAGGCTCCCTGGTGACCAAAGGTCTTGGGATTTTTTATGCTTGCATTGAAAGAAGGATTGGAGTTTAAAAAAGCACTGATATTTCTGTAAAGTTATATAAATATAACAGTTTGATATTTTTAAAAAAGCAGTGGAAAACAAAAATTCTTTAGTACAAACTAAAAGAATGAGATTACAATAATGTATATATTCTTTACTGCAACACTAGAGGTTAATCAGGTTCAAGTGACTAGAGATTATTAAAAATAAATTACGAAGTGGAAGAGTAGAGTGGAGGAAGCATGGGCCAATAACAAGAATTATTTCTGCAGCTGACATCTTTGGCTGAAATTGTGTTCAGACTAGTACAGGCCAATGAGCTATGATAAGTTTTTGATTCAGCAGAAACCACCATGGGAAGATAAAAAGAGTTTTGACCTCAGTGTCTAAGTATATGTTAGAGAGAGAGGTCAGAGGAGTCTCCCTTGGATCCATCAGTTTTGCTCAGCTGAAAGTTGATGCAAACAGGAACATAGAACTAGATTAAGGGTGTATTTATGACTTGTAACTTGCAAACATTTCTATGATCAGGATATGGATTTGGAGTTCAATTCAGAGTGCAAGCCAACAGGAATATATGATATGGATTTATCTCCTTTTGAAGGCTAAATTGAATACTGACACAAACAGAAGTAATCCATAAAAATGTTGTTCTGGAGAGGGCAGAATTGCTCTTTATCAGATTTCTAAGATGTTATTAAGAACTGAAGCCAAGTAAATTTGACCTTTGTACCAGACAAATTGACAGAATATACAACAAACACTGATCCTAATAAATATATGGATAAATATAATGTATTTGGATTCAGATGATGCAGTTCTTTTTCAAAAGGTTTTCAACAAAAATTTTTTTAAGGCTCTGAAAGAAACTAAACTGTCATGGTACAAAGGGGAAAGAGAACTATAAAAAGAAGACCTACATGGGAATTTTTTTTCATAATCTGAAAGAAAAATAGCTAAAACAGTAAAATCTCTGCAGACACAATGAAGAGTACTTAAATTCACTATTCTAGATGTTCTGAAGAATACATACCAAATATCAAACAAAAACTTGAATAAATCCAGAGGGAATATGACAAGGGCAAGGGAGGTCATTAGAAGCAAGAAAGTTTTCAGAAAATCCTCTTTCTAAGCAAATAAGAAAAATGGAAAAATTCATATGCTTCAGCTGGAAAAAGTAAGATAAACAACAAAAAATGATGGGAGATGTGCTCAGGTTTACAGCAGTCAGTCACCTCAACATAGAGCTCTCAACACTAAGGTGTATGGTTAAACTCTGCCTAGATTGTGCCTGGAATCATTGTCTCCTTCTTGCAATGCCTTCTGAAGTCACATGTTACAGCTAGTAATGGTATATTGGTGTATTGTCAAAAATGCTGAACTGTTAATTACAGTGTGCAGTGTTTCTCAATATCTCCCACTCTGTGGGGAGGAGTGGAAAGTGTCTTTTTTGGGTTTTCTGATTTTGTTTTGTTGGGGTTTTTTTAGTTTGTTTTTTTTTTTGTTTTTTTGGGTTTTTTTTGGTTTTTTTTCAGAAGAAGTTCAGAGGAAGGTACCAGGAACCATAAGATAATAGGTCATATTTGTTCAGGAAGAACTCAAAGAAACTATATATTTTTTTTAAGAGCAGAAAATAGAAATCTCACCTATTTTGGAATAAACAGCACAGTGTTTGCAAAAATAAAAATTTACCTCAAAAATTGATTGAAAGAATTCCTTTTATTCTTAAAGCCCTTTTTAGGTTAATAATCTGATAAATGTTAAAAGGGAGGAAATAAGAACTAACAAGTATCTTGCACAAAGGAAGGGTTTTGCATGAGTCTGTGGTATGAGGGGAGATTTTTAACATATTGATTTGGAGAAGTTTGGAAAGTAAGATAAAAAAGTTTGCTGGTGATAGGAAGATATTCTGGAAAAGTTATATCTCAGGAGTGAGATTTGATAATGCAGTCTGTCTGAGAGATAAAGTGCCAGTCAGAATTCAAAGTTGATACATGCAGCAGCAATATGATCTGCTTGCCATTTCACTGCTGGGTGAGAAAATTGTTAAGTATTCAAGAAACAGTGACAGGCTTCAAAGAAATTAGGAAGTTAGCAAAGACATAAAATCGCAATTGCAGGTATCTTTTTCTGAAAACATCATCTCCCTCATTAGAAGAGATGAAAATGGAAAATAGAATTCTGAGAATTATTATAGATTACAAAAAGAAAAACATTAGTATGATGTAATATTCCTGTATTTTGAATATGATATGAAGTTTAATTACATCATCAGAAGACTATATTATAAAATTTTGACTAAAGAAGTAGAATGCTCAAACCTGTGCAACATGATGTTACATGGAAAAATACCACATTTCACCCTAGAGGAGATGTAATTGAATAGTGGTATGAAACAAATGTTGCTAAAAAGGGAAAAGGAAGAAACTTCTCACTTTGTAAAGAAAGTTAACACCTAATGAAAGGATGTAGCAAGCATATTTAGAACAAAACCCCTTTTTCTTTTACAGTATGCTAATTCTGTCTTGGATCTCTGCTAGTGTTTGGTTTCAACATCAAGGTATAAATAGGTGCTTCCATTGCTGGTCTGGCAGCAACATCCAGAATAGGAAGTTCATAATCTGTTATTTGACAGAAGGTGTGAAGGCACAGCAGCAGAAGTTACTCTGTTGCTGATCTAGTAACAACCATGAAGAATGATTGAATTTCAGACTAGACAAAGGTTTGAGCTAGACAGACATTATTTCTTTAGTGTTAAGTCTGTAGCCCAAACTTCACAAAAACAAAACAAAACAAAACAAAACAAAACAAAACAAACAAACAAACAAACAAAAAAACAACAAAACCCCAAAGGTCAAAAACAAAGTTCCACAGAATAAGAACAAAATTTCGTACAACCTAAATGTAGCCATTTAAAAGCTACAGCATAGTTCAACCCAGGCATCCATATTCTCTGTGGAATAATTTTGGAGAAAAACACCTCTAAGGCAGAGGAAAAAATGTCACTTTACTCACTATGAGTATGTAAAGTGTAAAGCACTTGTCACTGTACCAAGCAGCATCTTTGTCTCTAGACTGGGGAGACATGAAGAGTGGGCCACTCTGTGGATAAAAAAATCATCAGGATGGCCTCACTCAAAGAGGTGGTCAGTGGCTTGATATCCAAGTGGGAACCAGTGACAAGTGGCATTCCTGAGGTGTCATTATTGGGACTGGCACATTGTAACATTTTTGTTGGGACCACGGACAGTGGGATCAAGTGTACCCTCAGCAGCTTTACAGGTGGCACCAACCTGTGCAGGGCAGTCACCACACTGGTGGAAGGGATGCCATCCAGAGGGACCTTGGAAGGCTGGAGAATGGGGTTCTATGCAAACCTCATGAAATCCAACAAGGCCAAGAGCAAGCTCCTGCACCTGGGTGAGGGCAATCCCAAGCTGAATTATGGGCCAGGTGGGGAACTGATCAAGGAGAAGGATTTGAGGGTGTTCATCAACACACAGATCAATGTGACTCATCAGTAAAAGCTGACAGGCCAGAAAGCCACCCTCATCCTGAACTTCATCACAACAGGCATGACCTCCCAGTGGAGGGGGGGATTGATCCCTCCACTCTGCTCTTGTGAGAGCCCTCCTGGAGCACTGTGTACAGGATTGGGGACCCCAACACAGGAAAGACATTTACCTGTTGGAGCAAACCCAGAGCAAGGCTCTGAGGATGATCACACCACTGGAGAACCTCTCCTGTGGGGTAAGAGAGTTGGGGTTGCTCAGCCTGGAGAATATCAGGTTCTAGGGAGACCATATAGCAGCCTTCCAGTACCTAAAGAGGGCTTACCAGAAGGCGGGAAAAGGTTTTTCAGAAAGACATGTAGGGATAAGACAAGAGGAGATGTTATTAAACTGAAGATTAGGTTTAGACAAGATATTAGGAAGAAATTCTTTACTGTGAGTGTGGTGAAGCAGCAGAACAGATTTCCCAGAGAGATCCTGGGATCCCCATCCTGGAGATGTTTGAAGCCAGTCTGGACAGGGCTCTGTTTAACATGGTCTAATGGGAGGCTAGAATTAGATGATCTTTACAGTCCTTTAGAACTCATATTATTCTACACTCCTGTGTACTTTGCAAATGGATTAATTCTTTCTTTTCAATTCTATCTTTTCAATTTTAAAATGTGATTGGAGGAGTATTTTTTATATATGAAGTATTTAAGGCAACCTGCTATTTCTTATTTTCTTATTATTTTTTTTAATTAGGACGTTGACTAAGAGAGTTCAAATATCAATGCTGTCTTAACAAGGCCATCCTACAATCCATGCATTTTCCAGGATTTTATCTGGTAACAGGAGATACTTATTTACAATGCAAACACAATAAAAGAAAGTAAGATTTTCCAGACCCTGGGATTTGACTAACAACTGCTATGGTGTTCATCAAACAATAGTTGTCCATTGTTCTAAAAAGTTGTTTTTAGCATAAAGAAGTGATTGCTAAACTAAGCTGCTTCCGAATGATTCATAGTAATTAGTGTTGTTGAGCAGCTGAGGCTGTTTCTCCAGTACTTCAGGAATTATTTTTGCATTTTCATTAGAAAGTGATTGAATGGAAGACAAAACCTTTTATTTCTTGAAACTATCATCACCGTCCAGATAAGTATCTAATTCCACATAAATTATTCTTTAGCAATCAAATTCTTTTTTGGCTCATTTGATTTTAGTCTGATTCTGACCACAAAATTCAGGTAATTTAAAGTTCAGTTACTTCTTTCTATGTTATGTAATTCATCTTAATTTAATCATAAAATAAGGATTAACATCATCACTGTTTTAGAGCTAAACTGTCAGGAAGGAGGGTCTTGCATAAAGATTCTTATGCAGCTATAATCCTCACACATTTCAGGGAAATATTTGAAATAATCTACAGCTCATTCCATTTTTTGAAAGGCTGGAAGAAGATTCAGTCCATCAAAGCATAAGAATGAATATTGCTTTTCTTTTATGCAGTCATGTCAATCATTGGCATTTTAAAGGCTAGTTTTGATCAAAGGGATGAATGGACCTTTTGGGGCCACATTTTAGTATGACTGCAAGATATAGTGTGTGAACCAGATTATTTGATAGAAATGTTTGTTTTAAAATTAAAACCTTAAATTTTCCTATTATTATACTGATGATATTCCTGACATTTTCAACTGTAAATCCTTGAATATTTATTTTTCAAACCGAAAGTTGCACTTTCTTCTGGATTTGGTTCTGCTAAACTCTGTATCTGTTATATAACTGACTTATGTTCCTAAAATACCTCCCTGTTGCAGCAGCCCTCTTGTTAAAGGGTAGAAATGTGCCAAGACACAGACTTGTTTATTACAGCATGAAAAGAGTCCTGGTTTATTCCTCTCTACAGCTCAGCCATCTTGACTCCAACCATTCACTGACTCTGGCTGCAACAAGCTCCTACTATAAGTTTCCCTTGCAGCCTCTGCTGGTTATTTCCTGCTAAACTATGACCACATACATTGGTTTCCAGACTGACTGCAGGCTTTTACCTATCTAGACTGTGACTGCAGCTTCCAACAACAGGCTCTAACTGCACACCCAAGATGACCTCACAGGAGGGATTCTCTCCTTCTTCTTCATGATCCTCTGATTCCCTCTTCATCACTGTTTCTCCCCCTTCATAATCCCTCTCACCAGCTAACTCACTCCCTTTTACCAGACTTTATTGGATACAGCTGTGACTCATCAGGGGTGAGGCTGTATTGGGTAATTAACACAGCTGTTACTTATCAGGGGCAGGTCACCTGTATTCCCTTCTCCTACATCTCCCAGAGTGAAAAAGATTTTGAGGGCTTTTAATTTTTTTATAGTTTTTGTAGTAGTGCATTTTTGGGTAGTAGTGGATTTTTGGTTTCTTCCTAGTTTCCCCCCACAGTTAAGGAACTTTTGAGTCATGTCCATGGCTTGATAGCCCCTCTCTAATACCTGAGAGGCTATGGGAAAGCTGTCAAATAATGGAACAGAGTCCCATGTGTTCCACCCAGTTTTGTGCACTGTATTGTTTTGCTAGTGTTACTTTGGTTCTGGGTCACTCCCATCCCCCCAACCCTGACTGGTCCCATGTTTGTATCTTCCCATGCCCCCCGACACTGTACTTAAGACCAGAACGAAGGGGAAAACCTGTCTTTCCCTGTATTCCCCTGGAGAATAAACCAGATCTGAACCCCAGAGAGTCTCTTCTTTCTTTCTCTTGCCATTGCTACATTTTTACCTGAGGCTCAGACCCACCAGGGTTGGGAAGGATACGGGATTTTATCTTTAAATGCGAGGTTGGTACCAAAAGCTAACCAGAGGAACACCGCACCTCGATGAGTTTTATTCTAATGCAATGAATTCTTTATTCAGCTCTTTTAATTATCTTTACTAGTTTGCCACTGGATTTATGTAGTTATGCTTGGATTTATTCGGACTAGTTCTAGGCATTTATTCGAAGTGTATGTCAGAAAGTGTCACTGATGACCTTCCTTATGTTACCTTACAAAAGAGAGAGCTGTTGGATTGCTTTTCTTAAGCTGTTGATCCTAGAAGCATATGGGGAAATCACACAGTACCAGCTTTACACTTTATCACCTTATCAGCGTTATGAAAGAGCTCGTTAGGCATTCAACCAGGACACCTTGGGTGTGCTGACTCAGCTCCACAGGGCAAGATGGAAGCAGGAGATTATGACTTAGGTATTAAAATCAGAGCGTGATGCAGTTAGTGGAGAATTGGGAAGATAAAAATGCTCTTACCAGTTTTGAAAAATGTGCTCAACTTCAAAAGAGAAAATTAAGCAGTGTGCTAGTGAGCTGTTAGAAAACAATTAACTGTGCCATCAGCGTTTCAAGTTAAACATGTTAAGAAAAGCTACTTAAAAATAGGCACTGATTTGAAGTTTTTCATTTGGCTATACACTCCATATGGAAAAACACAGGAGAGTATGTGAATAAAAGGAAACAGGCTGGGGCAGCAAAAGGAAACAGACATAGTTTTAGTTTCCTGTATTAAAGATTTTTGATAGGCTTTTGCTTGGTTTGGTTGCATGCTATATCTTAAGATTTCCTTGTCTACACTAGCATTTTTTAAAAATTTGATTGTGAAAAGGTTTTATCTTTCATTTTTGATAGTTTTATGTGTGATTCTGTACCTAAGCATAGTTTCAGTGAAGGAAAGTATCTTGGCTATCAAAATATGAGACTAACAAACTAAGAGTACAGTCTAAGGTTTTTCCCCAGAGTTGGCTTTGTTTTACTTCCATTGAATAATATCTTAGAGATTTTGGAAGCCAAAATTTTGGACCTGTAAGTAATATCTCACTGATTCTCAGGGGAATCTATGAATAGCAGTCTTATACTTTAATTTAGATACTGATTTTACTTTGTGTGTGTTTTACAATAAGATTGTGTCTACTTATATTAATCAATGAAACAAATTCCCGTAATACTTTGCTATTCAGGTTTAGGACTGGCTAAACTTATGACCTCTAGCCTAGCTGATTCTTTGGGGAGCTCATTAGCCTGTGTATCTAGAAATGCCTTTTATAGCAAAAGAGACTGATTTGTACATCCTGTCATTTTCTATATTCTTCTTTTAAAGTACCACCCAGCAAAGCAGTTACCAGAAAAGACCTATGTGGTTGATATTTTAAGTCACTGGTATTTCTGTTGTCAAAGATCAAGCAGGTGGGAATTATGCAAATCTGTGGGAATTAGTGAACTGTAGGCTTCAGAGAGGGTATAAACTTGAGTAGCTAATTGCACATTATGGACCTACTGTATTTTTGCTGTCATATTGTAGGGGGCAAGAGAGCAGAGGAGCCAAGTAACACATTTATCTACTGGTTAATTAGTGTCTCGATCAATAAATTGGTTGAGCTGAATGTGAATGGTTTCTTGAAACATTACTAACCCAATTATACTAAACAGTCAAGATTTAAAAAATCTGTTAGCCATTTAATTTTCATATTTATACACCAAATTAAAATAATCTGGAAATTATGCAACTCCTGAAGGATACCAGAACAAATTCAATGATGCTGTATTTCACTATGTTAAAAGTCAGCAAGATCCAATAAATTCAGTAAGGTTAATGGACTTGAACTTGAGCAGGAAGAAAAGTAGAAAGAAATATATTAATTTATGATTAAGGAAGAAATAAAACCACAGAAACCTGTCATAAAAAATGTTTCCATTTTATTCTACTTAATATGATAACAAATTACCATAATAAACTATGTAATAAAGAAATTCTGTCTTGCTGGAATTAAAGTGAGTGTTGCCCTCTACTGAGGACAAAATTTTATTTCTAAGAAGAGTAAACATTTGTGAACACATTTATCTGCTTTGAAAATCAAAAGTAGATGTGTAAAAATTACATGTAGTGTAGATGTGTAAAAAGTAGATGTGTATTGTTCTTTTAAGAGTCCATTGGGGCTGTTCTCATGGATAATGCAAATTCACCCTCTCCTACTTTGGCTGACACTCAAAAGCATACACTTCCCATTTTTTCAACTACCTAATTCTGATGAATTTGAAGGGTAGATTGCTTTAGGTTCTACTTTTTAGGTATAATTAGAAAGGACAGAAATTCAATTAAGTTCCCAATGATATATCCCATCTTTTTGTTGTTTTTCATTAAAATAACTGTTTTAGGACATTCTGTTACACAAATACTAGTGCCATTGCCACTGTTACCACCACTACAATTGCTAAACAGCAAAGATAATAAGCTTAAATTTAAGAAAACTCAAAATTATAAAGAAGACATGCACCACTGTATAGTCTCTCAGAAGATGTCTTCTAGCTTTTTTAATTAAGTTGAGACACCAGACTCACATTGGGAAACTGAGTGTTAGACATGTTAATTGTTTCTACTTGCTTTTTCAAGATAAAAAAAGCTCAGAGAGCCCCATGGGTGTTTTCCCTCCTCACCTTGCTTAGGAGAAGAGGCAGAATTTACAGCACACTGACTTGCCATAATTCCTATAAAATATATATTGGTATTAAAAAAATACTCAGACTCAAAATCAGCACTGAAAACCACCTGTTAATGATAATGCAGAATGTTACATAGCCAGGAACGACACCCATGGCCAGGTGAGACTTGTGTGGCTGATAAATAGGATTGGAGGATTGGATAAATAGGAGCCTGGGGGGCAGTCCCTACCTTCTGTAGGGGATCCTGGGAATCTGACTCACCAGCATCTGTATCAGTCTGCTCTGAGAGCCCACTCAGACACCTGTAAATCAACATGCTTTGACACCCTTGAAACCAGTCTGGCTTTAAAGGACAGCTTTAAAGAAAAATTTTATGGGTTTGAATCTATTTGCCAATATTTATTATGTTGAAATTCTGGAGATTAGACAAGGTCTGTGCTTCTCACTGAGCTGGTTGTTCTTTCTCTTTCTCTTCTGCTCGGTCATGAATGGTTGGTTAATTAAAGTAAAAAATATAGGCTAGAGAACTGTGCTATCAATACTTGCAAATCATTGGAAAAAAAGTCATTTTGTTAGCATAGAAAAACACATAATCACAGCATAGCTTGACTATATGTAGGTGCTTTTATTGGAGAGCTCTGGGAGTCCAGAGTACAAACGCAAATCAGGCTCCAACATGAATTCGGGATGAACGTGTTTTATACCCTTCTCATTATATAACTACATGTTAATTATTAGACTTATATTGTTCTATTGTATACATTGATTTTGCTCAAGCCCGAATCCTTATAATTATCATCAAGTCCCCCAAACATCGCTTCTCATGATTCTTGTTATGATTAAACAATATTTCAATTACCAAACAATCGTTACATTTATCATATGACGGTTATGCAGATCCAGCCTCGCATGATCCAGCAAGACAAAGCTCAACCTCCATTCCAGCACCTGCTGGCTCTGGTTCCCTTTCCCAGGCCTACCTAGGCCCAACCTTTTTCCATTCCCCCCTTGAATCTATTTCCATGATTTTAGAAACATTTTAACCCTATGCTATCAATTTAACATCCTTGTGTTTTCTTCTCTATCCAAGAGAAAAAAGCCTGATGTGGCATTAACTCATTTATGGTTAAAATATATATATTAACAGTATATTTTTTATCCTTAACTATGAAAGAAATTGACAAAACTTTATAAATCTGAGACTAAATTCTTGGGTTTCTAACATGTATGATCACTTTAGGATAAAGCTAAATGAAGCTTGCTCACTCAAACCAAAGCAAATCTCTTTACATTAATACAAGAAGGAAGCTGAAAGGTAAACTAATTTATCCAAATACTGTACAGATTGGACAAAAGAGATCCAGTCATCACTTTCAAGTTAACATTGTACCAAATGAATGTACCTTTCTGAATACTAAACAGATAGCAAAGCACCCAAAAATTGTGCGAAACTTAATTGTCAATGTTCAAAATTAAATGTCAATCCTATTAGAATTTCTAAAGTTTGTTTAAACCATACCAAAACGGTTAATGGTGGGTCTATAAGTTAGTGTTATCTAAGATTGCCTGGCATATGACTTTTCATTTGAAGGTGGCAGCAGTGCAGATTTTTAAGATATTCCTCTTTAAGCCAGAAATCTAACCTCTGGATATATGATGGTCCTAAATGTGCTGGATATAGTACTGGAATAAGGTGGATAAAAAGGTTGTGCCATCACCTTGTTAGTAGTCCTAAACTCTGACATCTCCCCGCTTGTGCACCATGGAGATCCAAAATTACAAAGGTAAAAGTGAAGTTTTGTAGCATTACAGTGGGATGTGAGGTACTTGTGTTGAGCTGCCATTTCAGACAACGTATTTGGAGAAAACAATCCAATAAAGCACCAAAGCTTAATCTTTTTCTGGACAGTGAAAGAGAAAAATCAAAGAAGCCAGATTTAGCCAGAATTCTCAACTCTGGAGACATTTGTTCCAAATCACTGAAAACATGCATTCACAGGATCACATGTTAGGTCCAGCCAACTTTTGAGTGCTCAGGACAGTGTCCAGCTGAGTTTTGAATTTCTTCAAGGTGTAACTGACACGGAATCTCTCAGCTGTTTCCACCATTTGACACCCTACAGAATGAAAAATATTCTTCTCTATGCCAGTGCATAATTTTAACTTTCAACTTATATCCATTGCTTCTTCTTCTTTCATGATGTATCTCTGAATGGTGTGATTCCAACGCCTCTTCCTCCTTCTATTGAGTAGCTGTAGATAGAATTAAAAAAACCAAACCAAACCAAAAAACCACCCCTCAAACTAAAAAACAAAACAAAAAACTCAAAAAACACCACAACAGAGAAAAAAAAATTAAAAAGAACCACACACAAACACTCCACTATACAGGAATTATATGAACTGGATACTTGCTGTTCCTATCTCGGCTTGTGATTCTGTCACTAAATTCTTCATATTAACTGAGGACCCATGCAAGCACAGAGACAGTATAAAGCAGACCTTTTATTAAGACCTTTTCTCTATGTTCTGGCTCTTACCCCTTTCCTTTCTTGTCGTCACATTTTATCATATGTCTGTGTCACCTACAGGGGCTTGGCTTTTTTTCTAAATCCCTGTTCCAGAAGAAAAATGAGAGATAGTCTGCATTTTGTTGGCCTCGTGGTAATAATCCTTCAATGAGAGACTGTGAGCAACTTTTCTGGGCAAGACAGATGTCTTGAATGAGCTGCCAGATGGGGGAAAAAAAAAAAAAAAGAAAAAATAAAAAGAGACATATGTTCAGCGTGTAATACAAACTAGAATTTGTAGTATGATAATACACAAATCTTTCATATTGAAGCCTCTGAAACTTCTATTTATGCATATAGCAGGTCCAATTATAATAGCAGTGATTTGTATTATCTCCAGTTAAAATTTCTATCTACTTCATGTAAGGAGACTGACCATTGATTCTTCTTTGGCTTTTAAATATTTTAGCAAGAAAAATAAAGCAAATTGAGAAATATGTTTAACACCTGTACTCCTCTCCTCTCCTCTCCTCTCCTCTCCTCTCCTCTCCTCTCCTCTCCTCTCCTCTCCTCTCCTCTCCTCTCCTCTCCTCTCCTCTCGAAAATTTAAAAAAAAAAAAAAAAAGAGTTCCATATATAACATTTCTCTGTGAAGATTCATCTGTACAAAAAAGAAATTTCTTGGCCCACAGTAGAAGTGCCTGCAATAAATTCTAAATGATCATTACAAGTTTACTCTCACAGGTAATTTACAATGCTCAAAGCAAGCAAAGGCACTCAGAGTTCTGACAACAATATAAGCACTAATTGGAAGGCCAGGTACAATGACATAACAATATATAATTGGACCACAGATAGGGAGGGAGAGCTCAGAATTTCCTTCTATAGTGATCTATCAGCATAAAATATCTTTCAAATTTTATCAGGTAATCAATTTAGCAGGAAACAATCAGGATGTTGAAAAATGCTGGTTCCAAATGTGTTTTCTGTAACATCTTTTCCACCAAACAAACTAAAAAATAGTTTAAATATGCTCAGATTCTGATCTTCATATGGCATTGTTATTGCAACACATAATTGGTAGAATATAGAGTCATATGATTGCATCAAAATGTTTGTGAGGAACATTTTCATATACTCAGTGGAAAACTATATATCCATTCTATACGTACTGTTAACATTCTTCAAATGTTAGCAAGAGTACATTCCTTTCTTTATTTCTGTAATGCTTTATTCTCTTGTTATTATGAATTCATATGTGATAACAAAAAAAAGAGAAAAAATAAATTTTAAAAAATTCAGTTCAATATCATGGTTTGCTTGGAGTTAATTTTGCACTTTTTTTTCTTTCTGAGGCAAGTAACATCACAGTAGAAGCAGATTTTTCTCTGTGTTTCTTGAGGCAAATCAGTGCTCTGAATAAGAGAAGTGGATGGTTTTGATCTAAGAAAATAGAACTGTTTTATAGAGTGAGGATGAGTATCTCAATAACTGTGAAGGAATAGCTGTAGAGCAAAGGGCAAGATACTCTCATCGTTTGAAGCCTTTGGGGAATATCATTCTCACTTAGACGAGCTCTTTGGACAAGCTCTACAGCAAATTTGGGGATGAAAAAAAAGGAAAGGATTTTACCACCAAGGAAAGGACAGGATGTTTAATACAGTAGCAGTAAAGGATGCATTCTATGTTTCAAAGCACAATTATTTTTATTCAAGGTGTGATATGTCAGGTGCATATCATCTTTCCTCACTCTATTTTATTGTAACAGAAACAGGCAAGACATCTCTTCTGTTCTGATTACTGACAAATTTTATTGCATTTGACTTCAGCAGTATTCATTCTATTTTTCTTCTTTTGGGACACCAAACATGCACATCATAATGACAAGACTTTGGGATTTTCACTTGAAGTAGCCACTCTACTCCTTTTCAACTTACACGATATTTCATGTATTTTGAATGTGTCACTCAAAAATAAAATTAAGTGATAAATGAAGACAAATTATATCACTCTACATACACCACCATGCAGTGAATAATTATACTGTACCTTGAACATGTTCTTGCAAAACTAACAGACTGATAATATGGAATGCAAAAGACATTTGTACTCCACAAAAAAATTTAATAATTATCTAGAATGTTAGCTGTAATAAGAGTGAGGTGTTGGGGTTTTTAAATTGTCTGAATGTGTATGGAAAACTGTAACAGATTCTCTACATTACAGGAAGAGAGCTTTTGACTTAGAACTGTTCATATTCTGTTATGGTCTTCATGGTTTTTAACTATTTTAACATAGTAAATACTAAAAAAGAATCGAGCAGAAGGAAGGATTGTTATGGTTAATCTGGAGACAATGTTTTGTTTTGGAGAAGGGAAACTAGTGAAACAGCTATTTTTAGATCTGACTTCAACTAATAGGTAAGAACTGGTCGAGACTTGAATGTAAAATGTTGTTTGAGTGCAAGAGACAAACAAAAGACACAAAAGAGCAAACAGCCTTCCAAGAACAGAAAAACTGTGAGAAAAGCATTGAGAGAAAACTGGGCTTTCAATAAATGGACTTTAGCAAATTCAAGTGTGGAGTGCAATCTAGGGAACCTACTGCAGCATAATTAATGTCTAAAAAAGACTCTTCAGAGTGCAACACTAAACCAGCCTGGTGTCAGAGAAAGGCAGAAAGACTGAGAGAGACTCCTACAGCAGAAAGGAATTCCGGGATGCTGGAAACTGGTACATGTCTAAGAATAATTTTGCAAAAGAATAGAATAAATTTATAGAGTTAAAACTGGAAAGACTAGGGAGCAAAATTACATAAGACTAGCAAAGCATGTAAAACTACCAAAAAATAAGCTCTGTTAGTGCATAAGAAATAGGAAAAAAATCAGTGCTTTTTTCTAAGCAGAGCATAGAACTGTGCTTTAAGTACGCATGAGCATGCATTTCTATAAACATATTAGTACAAGGGTCAATTTTTTTCACTAGCAAATCTGTGATGACTTTCACATGAAAAATCTCGGAGGGGATTCGAAGTTGTATTCTTTTTTCTGTTATAGACCTAGCAGTTTAGTGAGGATGTTAAATGAAAGACTTTTAAAACAGGGAAATTAGAGAAGGATCAAGGGAAGAGTGGTTTTCCCGAATAGTGAAACAATTCCTCAGACTATATGATTTAATAATTCGTATATTATAAAAAGTGACAAGAAGTATTATTGAGGAACACTAAAGGTGTTTAAAAGGTGAATACAAACACTTAAAAATATCTGCCTCTACCACATCAGAATTGCAGTTTGTCAGGTCAATTGGTGCAGGAGAGGATCAAAACCTCATTTCCTCACAAAGAAACCTTTATCTTCCATGAATCCATGATACTCATAATATTGCTGTGACTTTTGGGGATATTTCTGTGCAGAGACAGGAGCTGGAGTCAGTGATCCTTGTGGATCCCTTCCAACTAAATGTATTCTGTGATTCTGTGAATTTGTGATTATCCATGTAACTGTCTAATCTTATCCTGAATCTGGCCAGACATTGCTTATTCCTTGTCTCTGGTTATTTTTATCTTTGGACTTCCTTGTTTTTGGTAATGCCATTGGAAGTAAAGCACGGATGCAAATATGAACTATTTAAACTGTATGTTTGAGCTTGCAGTGACCTGCTATGTGTTTGATATTAGGGTCCAACTACACGGTATACAATTGGGATTTCATGTCATATTTCACTTGCAGATTGGCTTACAGAAAAAGGGAAAACATTGTGGATCTTGTTCCAGTTCCTTTCAGAAAACAGAACTAGTGTTCACAACTTACAGTTTTGTTGTTTTTTTTTTTTTGTTGGGTTTTTTTTTTTTTCTCCAAGAGTTAGAAGCACAAAACAGCAATAAAGATTCTTAAATATAGCAAATTGCTACACAAAAGATATTGAATTTTGCAGATGATTCATATGACTGAGCCCCAATCATTTGTTGTATGGCCCAACTCTAGCAAATTTTGCCTCTGTGACGAGTAGAACCAAATTAAAGATAAGTAGCAATAAGTAAAACAGTCCTCTCAACATGGGTAAAAAACTAATTTCATTCTAGTTGATTTATATTAATTTTATTCATTGTGTGATGGGACTCTGAAGTTGCTATGACCTTTGAAGTCAATGCTGGTAGACAACTTGTTATACAGAGTACAACAAAGCTGTCATCAAGGCTTTAAGTGTAAAAAATGCTTTTATTTTTATAGATAAAAACGGGGTTTTTAACAGATATTTTCTGATGACCAGGAGAAATAATAATAAAAAAAATAAATAGATAAACTGCAGAAGTGATGTTTACTCTGTAAAAGTAGTGCTAACTCCATAGAGTGTGTTCTAAGTTCTTGGAAGGAAGAAGCTGCCCAGCAACCTGGTTGAGGTTGTTGGAAGATCTCCCTGCTCTCCCAAGTCTTCCCTACTCATTTGGCTCCAGGTGCAGTGCTAGCAGCAGCTTATTGCATGTCCCTTCCCCTCTTCCTCTGCCTGTTCCATCTCAGCCCTCTCAAAGCTCTCAGGTCCAGCTTTTGCTCATCTTCTCCTCAGGGAGGGCTGATGCTGCTTGAAGGTGAGACCACCTCCAGAGGTCAGGACAGGGCAGGTGATGGCCTCATCCACTGCTGTCCACATACAGCCTCTGAAAAGGGCACTCTATCAGGAAATGATGAAAGGAAAACCCCTCAGAGTTTGCATTGCTACTCATTCTACCTGAAAGGAATCAGGAATTTCATGTGCTATATAAAGGAAGCTTCCCCCCATAAGCAGGACAAACATCTCCAAAGTTAAATCCACTGAGCACTGCAAAAGCTCTCAGTAATTCTATTCAGACTAAAATGTATTGCTGGACTGATTCACTTCACTTTGATCTCATCTGTATTATTTCTATTACCTACAGCAGAGTTGGGTTAGCCTTTTAGTTGACAGAACTATTGTTCTCTCTTTCACGAGCCCACAAATTTTACTGAGCAATTAAGGTTTGATTCTGTGAGCTGAAGTAAATGAAAATTTTCTTTTCATATAATAACTGTAATGAGAATCCTGCTCTGCCATATCATTGTAAGGAGAGCAGACTTCTGACAATATCAGTGTTTGAGGCAAATCTCTTTCTAAAGAGGAAACAAGGTTAGATGGAGCTCTGCTGGAAGTCCTTTTATTTGCCAGGATGGCAAACATCAAACTACAAAATCATTTTACTCTCATTATTAACTTTTGCCAGAGATGTACTGCTTTCCACTGAGCTGTTTTCAAGTCAGTGGGGGAAGAAAGAGATGGCTTTATCAGCAGAGAAGGAGATGAAGAGAATTAAAGGAAATTTGATGAGGTGTAAACAAAGTAGCAGCTTGAGCTGGAGGGTGACCTGTAAATTGCAGGATGGTAGTGAGAAAAAGAACAGTTTGCAAAATTAGCTTCAAAACTGTTAAGCATCAAAGCAAACAACAGGACATTTTTAAAGCTTATTTAAGCAATAAGTTAAAATAATGTTTAAGTCAAGGCAACAAACAAAAATGTTTCAACCATAAAGTACAGCACAGTTGCTTCCTCAGATTCACCTCACACTGCTCCACTGCTTCAGGCTCAACTCTAGCATCGAGCCAGATATTCTACAGTACCCTTGTGTTGACAGGCATAAAAACGAAGCTTGTATATTTTACGTGCCTTCACCCTGATTTTGAGTTATTGAAACAAGATTGGAAAGAAATTGCTTGACAATTGCAAATTGATTTTACTCTGTCACAAATTTGTTTGTCTGTTTTGGGTTTTTTTCCACACAGCATTAATTGTCATGCTTAAGTAGATGGGGTTTTTTTGTATATGTAGCTGTGCTATTCATTAGGACTGCCAAAGTAAAACTACATTTGAGTTTGGCTAGGCTGGCACAGGAAAGTGTAACTATTTTAAAAGATGAAAAGTATTTTCTACTTGCATATCAATAAAACTTTTTTCCTAAGTCAGTCTCAATCTAGAAGAGCACACCATCCTGTACCTTACTCTTTTTTCTGTTTACTGCAGAATGGTTGACACCATTATATGCTATTATCTTCTTATTTATTGAAAAAAGGCAGCATACAAACATCCCTATAGTCACTCTTACGTGTAACATGTGGCTTTAGAAGTGACCTAATATGTGCAAATCTTGATCCAAAGTGCTTGATTTTGAAACCAGCTGCATATTCAGCCCATACTGACATTTGGGTGAATACCTCTTTCCTGCTGGAGAGAAAAGAAACTGCAGGGTCAAGGATGTCTTTAAAATGTAGCTGATTTGGACTTTGAATATTTAACTTGAAAATCTGGAAAAAAGCAAGCATTGGTACCAGTGAGAGGGAACTTTCTTCTGGAATGACTGTAATGTATATGTGATGTCTGTAGGGAGCAGAAACTACAGAACTGTCACATTTTTGAAGTGGTATTCAGCAAACCAACATTCAAAAGATTCAGTTTTATAATATTTGAAAAGGCTCACATGCACACAACAAAGCTATAGTTGAATAGATAATCTGATTTAAACATGAAAAAATGTCCATTTTTTGTTCAAATTGAGTGCCTTGTTCAGAGACCTTACTTGTCTTTTCCAGAAAAACACTATACAATCATCTGTTGTAAGCGGGCCATAATTTTCCGATGTGTTCCAGCTCCATGAACATCAGAAGAAACTTTGCAAAATATTCAGATTCATCTTCAGCATCTTATATCAATCTTTAGCTATAAACTACTATGTGTTTATTATTATTATTATTCCAGAAATTGGGGTGTGTGCCTACTTTTAAAGAGGTATTGCATATTTTCAAATTACCAATAATAGAAACTATTGCAGAAATACAGGCTTTAAAGTTTATTTAAGCAACTAAATACAAATATATATAAGAAACCATAAACTAGACAACAAAAAAAGATCAGAAATTCTACATATGAGACTGAAAATAGTGGATAAGTTACTCCTTTAGTTTTTTCACCTGATTCTTTTTATACAGGAATTTAAGAAAGAATTTTAAAATATCCATGGAAGTAAAATATATATAAAAGATTGTAAAGCCCACCATTAAGATTTTACAGGTGTTTGAAGCTTGCTAAAAATTAATAATAATTGATATTTTTCACATTCCCTGATTATTTTGTCTTCACAAGATATGTTAAATATTTTTCAGTTATTGACAATTTTTCTTACTCTTCCATATATATAAAATATAGAATAATAGATTGAATGTTAAGGATGCTTTGGAGAATAAATATACTGGTGTATAAATGAACACGTGGAGTGAGGTACACTAAAGCCATCAAAGCAAAATAATTTGAAAATATAATACATATTTTACATAGTTTAAAGCCCAGGGAACTTAGAGATATTGTGATTTGCAGAATGATGTTTTACACAATAAATTAACAGTTGGATTAGAAAGAATATGTTTTTCTTGTGATTTTTCTTCCATAGTGGAAGGATCTGGATAAGTCTGAATGTTGTTTGGTGGTAAGTCATGTGAGTCCAGTTCAGAGATTTCACAGAAGAAGAGCAAGATTGAGGAAGCTGAAAGATCTTGCAGAAGACCTTTAACAGCTCTTTTCCTTTAAACTATATCAAGAAGAGCATAATGATGGTCCTGCCCATCAGTCTCAGTAAGATACCAGGCTTCCAAACTCAGCACAGTCAGATGTAACCCTCAGGAAGAACTGCAGTGTAGTAGGAGTTACATCCTCCTACATGGACAGGTATGTCCAATGGCACTGGCAGTGCATTAGAAAACTTAGAGTGTAGCAAGAGCTTTAACTCCATGCCCCATCTTATGAGTGGAACTGAATACCTCTGCATCTTCCTCAAACTGCACTTCTCAGTCTTCCTAACTAGGATCCTAAACTTTTCCCTGTTCTCGCCTTTCTTCCGTACCACTGTCTCAGCATTCTAATTGCAGACCTCCTCCCAGTTATTCAACTTCACTTTTCATGCCTCCTGTCATATTGGTTTTGATGGGATGCATAGACAAGGGAGGAAATACAGAATTCTGTTCTTCACACTTCAGAGAATTTCTCAAGATGTAAATATCTATTTTATTTCCTAGATTGAGACAATGCCTCACTAGCCAAATGCTAAAAACTTTTAGGCATTAACCAAATGGGATGCTGAATGACCTGTGTTCCCTGTCAACATGTTACAATAACATTGTGCTGAAAACCATTTAAGCTTTATGAAGAAAAGAGAGAAAAAGGTATGACTTCTTGGTCTAGCACTAAAGGCACTCAGCCTTGAGGGGGCAATTGTGACTGTAATTTCTGCTCACAGGGTTGCATTTTACTCAGAGACTGAATAATTGAAATATAGGCAGAGCTTTAGAAAAAAGGACCAGAACTTCCTCCTTATAGAGAAGGCTGTGAAAAAGTAACACTTTCTCTCTCTCTCTGTCTATTCTGTAAAATAGATTTTGTCCTTGCGCAGCAGCGCAGCTGGGAGAACTTCACCATAACACATATATTGATGATAGGCTGCTTTTGAGACATATGAGGGTTGGATCTCTGAAAGGTCTTTGATTGAACTGAACTCCTACTTCCAGACAAGTTCTCTGAGGTATTGCATAAAAGATGCATGGTGGCACTATGACACACTTTTAGAAAAAATTAACAACGACAGCTGCCTTTTATAGGATGTCTGAATGTGTTCAATAGTTTCAGAGCTCACCAGGCTGGACTTCTTGAGATGCTTCAGCATAAGAATGACACATTTTCAAACTTACACTAGCCTATATAGGAAATACAGGTTGACTTTTCCAGTACTTATGCACAGGCAGAGAGGCAAACTCAAGACATGAAGAGAAATTTAAAGTCTGATCTTGGATACTTTGAATAACTTCTACCAAATTTCACTCAATGGTTTGTATCAGTGAATAACAGATGTGCAAAATTATTTAGGAGTCTGATATCTCTTAGATGATCTTATTTCCCTTTGATTTCAATTGGAATTGGGATATATTTAAGTAGGGGTAGGGACTCAAAACTCTTGGGATTTGGTTATTCTATTTATGGTAGCATAATTTTGGAAATGTAAATAGCAAAGCTTCTTTGTAAAATAACAAAGCTTCTTTGTAATTAACTACAAAAATTTGATCAGTTTTGGATTTAATTTCTTTCACACAGGACCTGATGTTGAAAGGATGTCTCAATAGCTGCCAGCTTAGTTTATTCAATCCAGGTGCTGAGAATTACTAAAACCTTTCTGCATCTTCCCAGGAGAGTTAGCATTTGAAGACCTCACACCAAAGCTATGAATGCATCAACAAAAGGAACCTTGGCGAGGAACATATTTTACCTGTACAAAAAGGCTGAGCACTATTGAAGATGGATCTTGTCTACCCGATGACTTTCTGAAAGGTAATTTAACCTACTCTCTGGGCTTCCTTTTGTGAAAATCAGTTACTACCAATGTCTGCTGGCATTCTCCCAGTGCTAAAAGTCCTGTGGACTTAATGTGGTCTGGAAAGCAACCAAACACTTCCTCCCCTTGGCACCTTGGGTGTGCAGCTCAGAGAAGACTGAGACTGCTATTTAGCAACGAATTAGAGACATGATTCAGAACAAAGCCAGAAGCAGATGAGTAAATATGTGCCAATTTTTCATAGCCTTTTTTTTCCGAGAACCACACTTCCAAGTGTCAAGTGGGTGATATCATACAAAGGTGTTTTGCTTTGAATCAGAGGGTCAAGTACTTCAATATGGGTTTGTCTTTGGAATTAATTTAGTGTAATACATGTTCTTTCCCCCTCCCCTTTTTCTAGCACTCTAGTTCCTGAAATATATATGATGATGCATGCAGCACAAATAACTGGTTACCATAGGAACAACTGTAATAGTGATCCCAAAGCAGGGTTGGCCATTTTTTCAGGATTTTCTTTTTCCCCTTAATATCATACTTTGTACTTACATAAAGATCCTACCCCCCTTCCATTTCCAAATAATTCTGGAAAAATGCTCCTATTTAATATGATTTGACTATAAGTTGATAAAATTTCGATGTGTTTGCAGCAGACTTCTGGCCTTACGCATTTTTTTACCGATAAAGAGATGAACACTAAAGGAATTTGGTATCCATGACATTGTAAATGACAACCTTATGGTAAGCCTCACTACTTTAAACATTGCTGTGGTGACATTACTGAAGTAAGCAAAGCATTTATTATCTTTTTTATCTTTTTCCCACTGCCATGAGTTACCCTTTTACCACATCCTGGCATACAAGTATGAGAAAACACAAATATGTGTGAGCATGGAACAAGCGAAATGGCAGGTAAATTTTGATTCTTCTAAATATTAATGATATTACCTGATATTATTTAGCTCTGCACACATCATCAGGGTTACAAACTGGGTTTCAGACATGCACTAACATACTGCCACAACCCCATGCATATGTTTGTGGGGAAGTAATCAAGGATCAGTCTGCCTCCTTCCCTTAGTGTTCCCAGGGAAATTGAAGGAGCCCTGTTTTACAACAGCATTCAAATTTCTTGAGTATTGGTGAAGGCTCTATGGTTCTGTTGAGAAAGGGGGTGATCGAGCAGCTTGGTGACCACCAGGCATCTGGTTAAGGTCAACCCATCACAAGCAATCATTAACTTTGTCTCCACTTTGGGTAGTAAAAATGAAAAGGGGAAACACAATAAATGCCTCACTGGGATTCCTTGTAGAGAAAGAATTTATGCTAAAAACAAGTGAAAGCTTCTTTCTTTCGTCATGCACATAACAGTGTGTGGCTTTAAAAAAAATTAAAAATGCATTAGGAGAAGCTGTAAATAGGCATTGATAGAGAACTTGGGCTGCATGTGATTGAAGAGCTCTGTCTGCATTGCTGGATTTGAATGCAGAAGTTCTGCATCCCATGTTTTGTCAGAGTGCTGGGATAAAGGAATACATCCACACTGCAGCCACAGGAATGTATATGGAGTTTTAAGTGGTTATGAGAGTGCTGTTTGTGGCAGATCTGGACAGCTTAACATGAACTCTACACTGCAGTCACCAAAATACCTGAAGCAGTGATATACAAGTTTTGAAGAGTTGTAATTTTCTGACAAAACCCACATTTTAGGGAAAACCCATACATCAAATCTATTCCACAACCCTCTTCTCCTGTCTAACAAAAATTAGAGATATTATTCTGCCTCTGTAGTTTAAGAAAATGATCACTGTTACAAATTTTCTCTTTCAGGATGGAAGGATTTTCACAGTCTGTAGGAAAAATGCATCAGCTGAAAAAATAAATCATAATAAATGAGGGCCCCTGTTCCTTTCTGAAGTGATACCTTAGATACCTCAGGTACTTGTAGGTAATTGTGAAATTTACTGAGGCTTTTCCATCCACAGAAAAAGCTACTGTAACTTTGTTGTTACCGCAGGCTCTTAGTATTTTTTCCCATGCCAACCATTTAATTTGGTTGCAAAGCAGATTCATATCATCCTTTTTTTTTCCTATTTGACATATAGAATTTAATGATAGTAAACATTTGACACTAATTAGATGGTAGATTTAGAGGACCTGATGTAATTTATTAGATTTAGACATTTAACTGCAGTGCAGTTAGTGTGTCACCATATTTATGGGTATAAATTCTATAAACCAGTAATTAATTTACATATACTTACTGCTTCATTAATCTATGTGTTTGGATACCTAAAAATTTAAGATTTTATTAGGCAACGAAGAGGAAATAAAATGGTCATGTTAACAGAGAATAGAACTTCTGCAAAAAATTCCAAAACACTCAAGGACAAAAACCCCATAGATTCTCTTTCTACCCTTTCTCCAGAGGATTTGCACCCTGTCATTCCCTGGAGGATGCTTCTCATGGCACAGAGGGAGCAGGTGCTGTTTAGGTGGGGCTGGTTAAGGGCTATGAGGTCACTGCTGTTTCCTCGTGTCATCAAACCTGTTCCTACCTCCCTCAGCACATCTGCACAAGGGGTTTTCCTAACTCAGGGCATCAAAGGGATCCAGGCTTTTAAGTCACCATTTCAGCAAAAAAATTATGGAAGGCTGTGCCTGATTAGCAACCCCTAGCAGCAGGAGGGGAAATGGCAAGCAGGGAAGTTTTGCAGAGCAGAATCCCTCTGTGCAGAATGGTAAAACTACAGAGAGCTGCAGAATGCCATCAGGATCTGCACTAGCACCCTGGCTAACCCTGCTCAAAAATTATCTCAGTGCAGGAAATTCACAATATTAACCACTTTAGATTCTGTTTACTGTGAAGGACTGTTTTTGCTGTTCCCTGGTAACACTGAATCACTCTGATGAATAATAAGAAAAATGTAAATAAGATATTCTCTGAGCTATATTGCAAAAGCTGAGCAAATTTTTTTTTCTCAAGCAGAAATTTTCCACAAAATGTTCCTTTTGTTAGAAAATTAAAATTACTGCTGATTAATTTTTTTTTTCAGGAAACAAACAACTTTTTAATTTGAAAAGTAAAATATTTAATAACAAAGAAAAAATGTTTTGACTGTGACAAAATAGATATTTAATTTTGCAAATTTAACTCTTTTTTTTCTTTTGAAAATGAAATTGTCAGTAAAATATAAACTTCATCAAGTTCAACAAAGCCAAGTGAAGGTTCTTCATGTAGATGAGGACAATCCCAAATAGGATGGGAGAAGGGTCCAGTGAGACCTTATTTTTGGCCTTTAAATTCTCTAAGGGGCTTATGAGAAAGAAGGGGACAGATATTTTAGTAGAGCCTTTACCAATAGGACAAGAGGTAACGATTTTAACCTAAAAGAGGTGGTAGATGCTCCATTCCTGAAATCATTCAAGGCCAGGTTTAACAGGGTTCTGAGAGACCTTACCTAGTTGTTGTAATTTCTTACAGCAGGGGAGGTTTGCCTAGATGACCTTTAAATACCCCTCCCAATCCAAACCACTGAAGGAAAAACAAAAATAAATAAATTTTAACACCACCATTGTTCTTGACTGACTAGATTTAAACTGGTCTCAGGATGTTTTCTAAATATTCTAAATATTTTAATGAAATTTCTATTTTGTGATGTGCAAGTCAATCGGCATAAAGAAACAGAGGAAAATAGAAGTGTACAGAATTCACATAGCAACAGGGATGGATTTTAATAGACCTGATTATGAAGTAGATGGGGGTGTGTGTGCATGTTGGTGGAGAACTGCAATTATTTTTAATTTGCAATGAAAAGCCAAGAATTTTCAAAAAGAGGAAAAAATAGACAAGTAAGATATAAAAGGAACTGAAAATGAGAGTAATAGATAAAATAAAACTCGTTTGTCCCCTCTGTCCTATGCATACAGTTAACACAGATTTCTTTCCTTTAGGTTTAATGCAGTGCTAATGGCTTCAGTATCTTCTTCTTAGATAGTCATACTTTAATATTGCAGGTTCCTAAGAGGCCTTATGTTGTAGTAATCACCTAGAGAATAAAAAGCTTGTTTGGGAACCATCTGTGCCTCAAAACAAATTGTTGAACAGTTATTTGGAAGTACAGTCACTAGGACTGGGAAATAAAGTAATTTTGGTATCCCTGTCAATAATATATTTAAGAATGCCAGAGCAGAGATGGAGTCTGTGTTTTGAACCCACTGCACCCTCAAAAAGAGTGGCAAACTCAAGCTTTACTGTCTTAAGAGCATGCATGATGCTGATTAGGGTTTGATTTATGTGTCTTCTGTGTTTATTTGTTTATAGAAATACCTTGCCTCTTCGCAGTAATCCAAATCCTATGTTGTAGCAGTTTCTATAGCAACTATGCATTTATTATTGAATAAAGAAAGAATTATGTAAACCAAAGCCATAAACCATACATAAATTATCAATGCATAAATTCCTACTGTCCTGGTTTCTCAGTCCAATTCTCTGCAGTTTGTATATAAGCAAGTAAGAGTTATAAGAAAATGAAAAGCAGAAAGTTTCACTCAACCTTTTCTTCAATAACATTATTGAGACAACTATCTGTCTAGAAATTCTGATGATGTCTGAGTCAAGTAATTCAGGAATCGTGAGTCATTCCCTTAAAGTCATGAGTCTGGTTTTTAAAATCTTGAAATTAAAAAAACCCACTAACCCTATAAAAATGACACCACCACTCTCCCTCCCTCTCCCAGTTCTCCCCTCCCCTAGTTTTTATTTGATTTGATTGTGGAAACATGCTGTCAATTTTGGAGCATTTTTAAGCCTATTTTAGCTACCCAGACTATATTTTAAGGATGGAAACTTAGATTCTGAAATAATTTTGGTATTCTAATAATATGTCCTACCTGTTGATATGCAGGAGTTCCAGTATCAGTTCTCTTAAAAACTCAAACATGTACTCAAAGATGCTCACCTAAGCCTCATTAACTACTTCTGCTCTACTGATTGCCATTATTTGTCTCTATTTGTGCAAAACAACACCCAAAATTTCATTTGCAGCTAGATGTAGTTGAAATTCAGGATTTGATGTATATAAATGTATATATATATATACACACACACATCTATCCTGATGTATATATTTGATATATACATCAGGGTAGACGTAATCTATCCAGGAGTATAGCCTTTAGTTTCTAGATGCCAGATGAAAGTCAAAATCTTGGAATCTTTCATGAGAAAGAAATAAAGGAAAGAAAGAAGGAAAGAAAGAAAGCTCCAAATCCTACTTCAGTATTCAATTTTGAGAGTGAAAATGTTGAAATAAAACATTTTGACACTTTCTGGAATTAAATGTTTTGAAACTTGCATTTGAAAATATTTCAAATGTTGCTGCTGTGAATCAGAAGAAAATTGTTCTGTTGGGGAAATTTTTGGCCAAAATTGCAAATCCGTTCATAACAGCTGCCAGACTTTCTGGGGCAGACAGCAAGATCTGAGCTCAGGGATTCTCATCCATGTAGCTCTGCTGAGCATAAATTGTCAATAAAATGTACAACTTATTGCTTATCATTTCTGGCTTCCCATGTACTTGCATATTTAACCTTTGGCTTTGCCTGAGCAGCTTCAATCAAAAGTAGATCTTTCCAAATGAGCAACCACTTCCTCAGGGTGTATTAGACCTATGCTGTTATTTTTAAAATCAAACCAAATGAGTGTACATAGGCAATAAGGTTTTCTCCATAAGTGCAGTGCATCTTGATTATCTACATGTGTAACTTTGCTTCATAAAGTCATACAATTACCTTCATTTATGAAAACAATGTATTATGCAACACAACACATTTATATTTACTATCTAAGTATTTGACTAAGAAACAGAAGTTTCTGTTTATCACCATGGTTCATCTCATTATCTCAGTGGGGTGTTTAGTGTGTTTGTTTTAAAGCACACTTTAAGCTTTCCAAAGACAAAAGGCTAAGTAAAAATCCAGACATATGCCATAATTAAAGTACAAGATGCAATTAGAAATTTTGTGAAGCAAAGACTGTATTAGAACCCATTTCATGTTTTTTTTTAATTCAGTTTTATATATTGTCTATTAAAGAGACTGATAAAAAAGAGAATATTCAATCCAGTTCCAAATCTTCTTGCATTTTAAGGGTTTAAATTAATCTTCAGTGTATATGTGTGTACATATATGTGTATATATATATATATATATATATATATGAAAATGTTATACAAATACATATCTCTTTTGGATGACTTTGCAAGTCTTTCAAACTGGAGCTACTAGTAAAGTCTGAAGAAATATTACAATTCTTTTACTCATGTTATATTCCTAGAAAATAAGAAAGACAATCAATATTTCCAACAGAAAAATAATTTCCATTCTACTGTCCTCTCAACAAGTACTTTGAAAATACTTTGTGTGCTAAACCCTAAGGAAAAAAAGTACTATTCTGTGTAGCTCAGTGAGTATGTTGGTTTGGGAATCCAAATGAAGTGTGGTATCTCATAAAATATCCCTTCTTTTTAATAGTTGTGATGTCATGAGATAACAATATAAAGCGTTTTAATTAATTGCAAAAGCAAAAGACATATTTCAGAAAAATGTGATAAAATACCTATTATGCTTCTAGGATACATGTATTATGTATTATGATTACATATACAATGTACAATACATTGTACAATTTTGTACAAAAAAACCCCCTGTAGCACCTATTGTGGACTTTGCTAAAAACGCATACCTTACTCTGCTGGTAATACAGAAAGTTATATTTTTCTTAATTTTTTAATGAGAACACCATATCTATATGGACCACATGGACTGATTCAATACAATGCCATACTTCAAATTTAGAGTATTTCTACTTGCAAACTCAAAAAGCAGAATGATATTAATGTCATAGACAAAATAATTCCTTATCCTTTGTTCCTCATTAGAGAGAAATATAAAAGCATTGCTCCTTTTTCCTTAATTGACTAATACTGAATACTGTAATTACCTGTGCAGTACTAATAATTTATTAATTGAAAAGGTGAGTTGTGCAAGAGGTATAATCTAAGCATTTGACAGAACATTTGGTCAATCAAAAGTTCAAAACAAAAATAAAAATACAAAAAATCATCTCTCAATCAGCAGTGTACCAAGGCCACAGTCTAATGTCATTGAATACATTTGGTTACAGTAAAAGAATAAGAGATGGGTTTCTTGCCTTTTTCTTCCAAACAGGTTCCAAACAGGGGGACAGAAATGCAGCCTTTACTGATGATCCAGAATAACATATCAGACACTCCCTCTTTAGATTCATCCATGCTACCTGTAGATCTATCAGTGTCCCAAAAATGGATCTTCAGATCATGTACTTATCTGTAAAGGTGCAGGGGCACTTCTCAATAGATCAGGTTACCCAAAGACCTGCCCAGTCTTCTCTTGAACACTTCCAGGGAGAGAGCTTCCTCTGTTTCTCTGGAAAGCTTGTTTTAATGCCTTATAGTAAATAATTACTTCCTAATAAATCTGTATTTCTGGAATGACAGTGAAATCCCAACAACTTACTCTGTTGGAGGCCAGTGTGAGCCTGAGGGGGAATGAGTGGCAAAAGCACCTCGTTGTGACTAGCACAGAAGTTCCATGAATTCCTGGTATAGGCTAAAGAAGGAGAAGGTATTTCAAGGACCAAAAAGTGTACCAGTGGACTTTTAGTACATCTGTCTTAGAGACAGAGGAAACTAAAACATTTGTCTGCCTTGCTCAGTCTCTCAGAGCAGCCCTCTGCTGTGTGGTTGCTGAGAGTCAAAGATCATGGGGTGCCAATTGCTGCCACACTCCACCACAAAAACATGACCATCGTGTCCTGGTTTTGGCCAGGATAGAGTTGATCTATGGTAGCTTGTCCAGTGCTGTATTTGGGACTTAGATGAGAATAATGCTGACAACCAGCTGATGTTTTGGTTGTTATTGAACAGTGTTTACATTCAGTCAAGGGCTTTTGAGGTTCTCCACCAGTTCACCAGCGAGGGGGCTGAGGGGCACAAGGAGCCAGGAGGGGACAGAGCCAGGACAGCTGACCCTAGCTGGATAAAGGGATATTCCACACCATATGACATCATACTGAAAAAGAAAACTCAGTATCTGACCAGTGCCCAGCCAGTCAGCTCAGGGAAGTTGACTGGCTGGGCATTGGTCAGAGGGTGGTGAACAGTTGCATTGTGCATCAACTGTATTTTGTATTGCTGTGGGAGAAGGGATTGTAAAAGAACAGGGTGCTGCAGGCAATCTCACCCCTGATAAGTTGCAGCTGTGTAAGAGAGGTGACCAGCATGGAAGGAAAAAGAAGCATGGAATGTTGATGTGTATTGACCAATCACAAAAGGGTAAAAGGGCACACAGATGTTATGCATGCAAGAAAAGTATAAAAGGTTGTCCTGGGGACTAATAGTGTGCTGATGCTTGGAACCATTCTCAGTGTTGGTCATGAGTCCTTCATCATATTGCTTTATCATTATTATTACCTTCCCTTCCTTTTCTGTCCTATTAAATTTTCTGTATCCCAACTTTTGAGTTTTTCCTTTTTGCCATTTCTCCCCTTCATCCTGTTGTGGAGGACTGAGAAAATGGCTCTATGATGTTTAGCTATTTGCCAGGTAAAATTACAACATTATCCTTGTGTTCACTGCTGATGCATTTTGGTTGTGTGTCTTAGTTTGGCTAGGAAGGGTTGCAATTTATACTTTGCCATGGTCATGCCATGCACAGAAATGAACCTGCAGAATTTCTACAATTTTTTTTAAAAGACCCCCTTATCTAATATTACCCAGAGCATACATATAGTGACTTCTGAAGTTACTCATCTTTTTCCTTTCCCTACAAATTGTAGAAGTTCGCATGTTCTCTAGTAGAAGGATTTCTTCAGCAATCTGCTCTGAGTGTTCTACATTTGACAGGACAATGAGGCTGAGCAAGATGCTGCAGCTTTTCTGCTCAGGTTTTATGCAAGGAAATGGTGATGATGAGAGGTCTTCAGGTCTCAGAATGAAACAGTGGCTCCTGTAGTGGGGAGGAGTCTTTGTAGAATGATGAGTTACTGAGTTCTGATGTGACTCTGTATGAGTCAGCACAGCAGACTCACTGATGCTCTCATAACATTAGTGGGTGCCTGCAAGTTATGACATTGCAATATTACCCGGATATTGTCTTTCTCCAGGTCTAATCAGTCACAGCATTTCTGGGGCTTTCCCTGTATTTGAATTTTCTTAATATTCTTATATATATGATAATGTGTTTGCAGAGAAGGAAGATGTAATTAACAAATCTATTAACAAATAAAACAAATTTCAAAGAATCACAGAACTATAGAATAGAATGTGGTTCCTGAGGTGGAAGGAACCCCCATGGATCATTGAGTCCAACTCCAGTCCCTGCACAGACACCCCAAGAGCCACCCCCTGTGCCTGAGAGCATTGTCCCATTGCTTCCTGAGCTCTGCCAGGTTGATTCTGTGACCACTGCCCTGAGGAGCTGTTCCAGTGCCCAGACACCCTCTGGGTGAAGTTACAGTGGCTTCTCTGATCTGACGACAGGATCTTTAAACATGCTTTTAATGGATCAGAGTTCTGATAGCCAATGAAACAAAACTGTAGTAATCCCTCCTCTCTTTGCTCCACCCCACTCCCTTCTGTTCTTCCCTACACTGCACTTTCTTCAGCAGAAAACAGATTAAGCACAGACTTTGGTTTTATATTAATTACTGAGCACTCACACACCCAGAGTAAAACTATTCCATACTTGGGACGAATTTAAGTATCTGAGCTACTAGTAAATGTCTTTGAGTCACCAAAGACATTCAGTTCCAAGTTTCCTCATGAATAAATTAATTAATATTTCCTATAAAATATTTTCCTATTTACTTTCAATAGTGGTGAAAATGCGACACTGCTGACATGATTTACTCTTTTGGATAGAATGGTGCAAACAGCTTAGTTTTCCTAGATATAATTGATATTTCTTGTGTTAATGAATTTTAGTAAGAGGAAGGGTTCCTGGTTTGAAGTGATTATATTTAACGTAGTTTGAAGTGATTATATTTAACGTATTGAAGATGGTTTCAGTGAGAGCAAACAAGTGTGTTTTCTTCTTTGTTTATATTTGTTTTTCACCTTGGAAGGAATGGAGGCTGAATATACGAATACCATCTGTGAGTAGAGCATTCAAATATCTCAGTGTTATGAAACATTCTGTATTTTTTCATGCAATAACTGATTAAAGTTAAACTTTCTATTCTATGAATGGTTTCCTAGATGACAGTACTGTAAGTTTCAATTTTATTAACAATTTCTGCTTATGTTAATAACATAGCTCAAACCTGGGTGTATTAAAAGTAAGTATTTCAGTGACTGACTATACTTATCAGTGTTTGTAACATCAAGCTCTACTTTTATTTTTGGGCTGTAACTAGCCTCAAAATTGTTTGTGCAAGCTCTCATCCAGTGACCCTTTTCCTAATATGATTTACTAGACTGAGCTGTGCAGAAGCTCAGAATAACCTTTATGTGCCATTTACAAGTATTTTCATAATGCTTTCGAAACAATCATGGCATGGCAACACTACGCATTGGCAACACTTCATCTCTGGTTTAATTTTCCCTTATTTTCCTTTGATGAAAAGCAGAGTGAAAGAAAGAAAAGCACCGTTAAAGTGAAATTAATTGGCATATTATGATGTTGTCATAATTTGAAGGACACCAACAAATTAACCATAATCTTCCATACCTTTATAGTCTGTCCGTAGAGTGGGTGGATGGCTGTGCTCAGAATGATGGTGAGTGGAATTACATGCAGCTAGTGGTGTTTCCAAGGGCTCAGTGTTGGGAAAAGTCCTGTTTAATATCTTTATCAATGATGTTGACAAGGATATCAAGAGCACCTAGCACTTCTAGCTAGACAGAGTGCTGATCTGCTGGAGGGTGTGAAGGCTCTACAGAGGGACCTGGACAGGCTGCATTGATGGGCTGAGGCAAATTGCATGAGCTTAAACAAGGTAAAGTACTGGGTCCTGATTTTGGGTCACAACAACCCCAGGCAATGCACCAGATTTGGGGAAGAGTGGCTGGAAAAGCGCCTGAAAGAAAAGCACCTGGAGATACTGATCGACAGTAAACTGAACATGAGCCAGCTGTGCCCAGGGGGGCAGGAAGGCCAATGGCACCTGGCCTGTGTCAGCAATAGTGTGACAGCAGGACCAGGGCAGGGATTGTCCCCTGTACTGGGCACTGGTGAGGCCACACCTCAAATCCTGTGTCCAGTTTTGGGCCTCTCACTACAAGAAAGGCATTGAGGGGCTGGAGCGAGTGCAGGGAAGGGGAATGGAGCTGGGGAAGGGTCTGGAGCACAGGTCTGATGAGGAGCAGCTGGGGGAATTGGGAGTGTACTGGAGAAAAGGAGGCTCAGGAAAGACATTATTGTTCTCTTCAACTGCCCAAAAAGATGTTGTGGTGAGGGGAGTGTCAGTCTCTTCTCCAAGGTAACTAGCAAAGGACAAGAGGAAATAGCTTCAAGTTGCACCACTCTCTAGCTCCACTTTCCAAAAGAATACATAAACCTGTGTCAGAAAGTAGTGAAATGTACACCATGCACTGTGAATACCAGAAATAGATCTATGTTTAAAGAGCATAAGTATATTGGACAGCAGCCAAGAATGTTAGTTCAAGGTTGACCGTATAGTCAACTGCAGTCATGGATTTGAATGGAATTTTTCTGAGTCTCCCATAAGATCTGAGAGTAATCTTTGCACCTTTGTGTACTAGGCATAAATTGGCATTTCCTGCACTATTAATGTGCTTTTGTCATGACCAGGGCTATATCTCATGCAATAGTAGTGTTTGCAGTTAGGTATGTAAGCAGTTCTGTGATATAAAATCAGATGAATATTCAAAACAAAATATATACTCATGTTGCAAATATGCTTAGATGTCTGAAGCATAGACTTCACTGCATTTCACACTTTTAGCTAAATGCTTTATTTTCTTTTAAAATGAAAAAAATACTCCAGGAACACTTGTAAATTTTCTGTCAGGTCAGATTGAAATCTGTGACTGAATAGATTTGCCTTTCAAGACTTCATTCTATAACCATAAGGAGAACAAGTCACAGGCTTTTAACTGTATCTGTTTTATTTCCATATAGAGTCTGGACCTTAAGCATGCTACTTTAAAGTAATTCCTTTGAGGCACTTTAATCAATGCAAAATTAAACTAATTATGGTAATTATATCTTCTGAAAGTAAAAGGTGACTGGAGTAGTACTCAGCTCTAGCACAAGTCAAAACAATAAAAAAGGGAGCATACTAACATCTTCTTCATTAGTTTGGTATTAGTACAGTGCCTTCCTAATGTCTCTGCTGAAAGTTGAATTTTAAATGAAAGTTAGAATTTTCCTTTCATTGCTGGTGTGTGACCTTAGAATTAAATGAAAAACATGGTTGTAACTATAGCGTCACTATTGGTCTGTCTATTTACACAGCTCTTTTTCAACTTATAAAACATTACTTTCTCTCCATGAAACATTAAATATCTACACTGTGATTTCATGTGTGGTCAATCTTCAAGAAGTTTCAGCTAAATCAGGCATTAAGGGGATGCTCTTGTATGGATGATGTTGTACTCTGATCTTAGTGCAGTGACCAGACTCTCAGCAATCCTCACTGCAGCCTCTCCTGGTTGTCAGTTCCGTGTCATCAATTTGTAGTTACAAAAAAAGGCCATTTAACTTTTCTCTGAGCAGATCTGTGTCTGCTGCTCTCCTGCTCTGATAGACAGAGAGAAATAGTCATAAATCTGTGCTTCAGCACTCACTAAAGTAGATCGATTTGGTAAGCACCAACATGGAAACAAACAGGCCCTTTATAGCTATTAATAAAGGAGGATAATTGCTGGCATTAGTCACAGCATTTAATTTCACCAAAGTACTAGCTGGCGGTCCTCAAGGTGAGGATTTTCTGTGAGGTATTTTCAAGAGTCATGGCTCATGTTTTATAAATAGGAAAACTTTTCTTTCAAATGATGAATAAATGAATAAATGCACACACACCCCTCCAACAACACAGTGGAAATACTTCTGGTTTACAACAAGCTGCATGCATATAAATAGAAATTTGGAAGGTACCAAAGACTAACATTTTGAAATATGCACCACAGTACCAGTCAATGATGGAACAGGTGTTTTTTTTTCTTCCTCTGAGAAGCATGTGGGGGTTTGGGTAAGATATTTTCCCTTCAAAAGAAGATTTGTTAGTGTGATAAGAACATAGTGCTTAATTGCAAGGAGCATTAAAATGAAAGCATGAGAATCTAACTAGACAAATGAGAAACAGCTTGATGAGTCAGTAGCCCATATTGTATGTCATGTAGATAGATATTTGCCTTTATTCTCACTGAAGCTCACTGCCTTCATTGCAAAGATAACTATTCCAGGCACTACTCCTCTTCCTTACCAAAGACACAGTCCCTGTTTCAATTACTTTAACACATTGGAAGACCTGCTTTCTACACTGCCAAACTATGTTATATCCAACTGATCATGGGGATCTAGGAAGCTGCAGGTATGACCAATACATAATGGGAGATCATCAAGGAATTTTGCTTACTAAACAGACAAAGGACTCATAGCCAAATGAAAGGTGATGATATTATCACCAAAATAGGAAGAATGGATGTGTTTGGGCCTTTTTTACTGCTGAAAGTGAACTAATGGCTTGCAGGAAAAAATGAAAAACAAAACACTCTCACTGTTGAAGGGGTATGAAGAGTTTAAAAATTACTATAACTTCTGCATGGTTGGTAAATTTTAAAAATCAGTGGCAGCATATAACTTGGTGATTTATGATGCCAGAGTTTGTATTTATATTCTAGCTGAGGCTGAGGTTGAGATCCTCATTCACCTCCCTAATCCATACCTTCAATTTGTAAGTGTCCCAGTATCCTCTCATTCTATCTCTGACTTGGAATGATTTCTCTCTTTTCCCCCCCCAACCCCTTCCAAATTATCCAGTATCAAGCATCCTCACTAACAAAGTTCTTCCATTCTCTCTTAATCTTCAAAATCACAGATTCAAAGATAGTAAAAATAGACATATCATCCTTCATTTATCTGGAAGAATTTCACAGCAACATCAGATCAAGTGTATAAGAACCCACAGCAGCACCCAGGTGTAGATCTTAAAAGGTCACCAAGAGAAATGCTCATGTCACAAACATTGATATCCTATTGTTAGGGCCTATGACTTAAGCTTTCTTTAATATATCCCATAAAGGAAACATGTATACTGAGTTTCAGGTTTTCCTACCAAGAAACTTGTCAAAGAGACCTTAATTACTATTTAATATTATCTTTTGTTTTCCAAAAGACAGAGCTGTATCCATGTGGGCTCCATTCAAGTTTGGTCAGAATTCAGCAGTGATTGCTTAGGTTTGTGAGACTTCTAGGGAAATACAGGACAACAAGGACCTGTATTAAATAGGACCCAGTCAAATGTGATTCAGACTATTGAGCTCACACAGACACTGCAGTTGATTCAGGAGATATTGGCAGCTTAAAGCAATAAAGAAAAAGTTTGGACATTGCAGGTTTTTCTCTTGGCAAGAAAGGCTGTGGTACTGCTAGCAAAATGACTGTATCTTTGAATTACTTAAAATGGCTCTCACTTGCACAGAAATCTGAAAGAGTATAAACTGGAACAGCTTTGGTTTCTTGGACCACTGAATCCAGTCCTAGAGGTTTGATTTAGTATGTGTAAAAGATACAAGGAGTTTGACTGATTTTAACAATACAGTGATTTTTGTGGATGAAGTCACTGAAGCAGAAATCCAGATTACTTTGTGTGAAAATAATCTTGCTTCCTAACAATAAAATACAAATTGAACTTTTTAATAAATTCGTATGTTTGACAGAATTTCTTATCTTATCCATCAGAGAATTTTGGAGGCAATAACAATATATTTACATTAAAAATTTTCATGTTGTGCCAATTTTATATAGAAGCTGCCTTTATATCTGAAAGTAGATAGGGCTCTATTTATGAATAAAACATTTCAATTACTGGAAAAAAATGAGTCATAAATGTTCACTGTTTGTTTAGTTTGAATAATATGTTATTCAAGATGACGACCTGCAAAACCACAAATATTTTGTGTAAAACTTATTCCATTTATTTAATGGTTAAAGTTATTGATCTGAATAGTACCCTCAGAAGCTGATTCAGTTTTTATGTCTATGCCCAGTTTTTGATAGTCACATAGTAGATGTTCACCTTATTGTAGCAACTGGAAAGGTTTTACGCCATTAGGAAAAATCATTACTTCTGTACTTTTGTGCAGTATATAAGTGTGAATATACATGTATAAAAACATTGCTGGCACCATAATTTATTATGATTAAATATAAACTGTCATATACTCACTTAATAGGAATCAAATAGATAAATCTTTGTATCTCTGTCTTCTGTCTGAATATCAGGAATTATCATAAGGAATATTGTACTGTTATAGGGTATGCATTGTTCCAAATGCATTAATGAGAGCACTGTTGAATTACTTTCTAAGATCCCTATAGAAGACTGAGCACACATAGTTTTAATTCTATGACTTGTTTTCAGCTCTGATAAAGTGATCAGTTCTTTCCAAATTCTCTGGGGCAACGCAGAATCCCAATAAGACCTCTAGAAAAAAAATCCATATAAAAAGGCACTGATAGTGGATTTTAACTGAAATCTCTGTTTCAGGTATCTGAGGTAAAAGGTCTTATCTGGGAAATAGACAAATCCAGCTGCTGACTTGGCTTAGTGTGCAAAACCAGTTGGGCTCTGCTTAGAGAGGTAAAGTGGCTATGCTGCTCTAGACCTAAATTAAAGATTGCTGAGTGACGCGAAAATCAATAGTTTATTAAAAGAAAATCTGGTAGGCACTGTGTTGTCTTTGTGATTTTTAAATTTAAGAGTAAGAGCACTATCTGTATCTACAAATTTATACCTTCTGCCAAAATGGTGATATGAAAAAATCTTAATCCCACAGAAGAGACATAGCTCTGTCTCAAATTCTTTTCAGTCAGGTGTAATGTCTTAAATCTGAGACAGTAATTAGAAAACTGATGCATTACCAAACAATGAATAAATTTCACATTAGACAAGCTTAAGGTAATAACAGATGTTTCTTGTGTAGTTTTTGTTTCATGTAGTCTTAGCTCTTCCCTAGGTGGATTGATTTTAGTACACGATTTTGAGTCTTTTGACACAGTGAATGGCTAGCAGCTTTTATACATGAACATTTGCTGCACTGCAGTTTTCATACTCTGTATTTTGTACATTCTTACAATGTGCTTTGCAAATTCTCAGAACGTATTTTGAAGTACATTGGAAATACTGCAAAATTGTAACAGCAGTCAGATGAAAGTTCTGAACTCTTGGTTGAGGAATAATAGATTGTCTGCTGCCAAGGCTGAGCATGTATGGATCTACCCTTTCTTTTAGGGAAGGTTAAATCTATTGAATTGCTCACTGCTTTCTATTAGTGAATCCAGTAAGGAAACTGCTTGCCAGGTTCTCCCATGGGAATCTTTGTATACATTTTGCTAGTGCATCACTTTCTCATCTTACTCTGAATAGACCATTCTCCGACCTCTCCCTCACTTAAAACCTAAAATTTACTTTTTACCTGGTATTCATTGCATCTGGATTAATATATTTAATATATTCTATTTATTTGTTTGTTTTAATATATATTAAATGAAAACCATCAATTCCTGTGTCAAATCCCCCTTAGCAAGTTTGCTGATGACAAACAGGATGGAGTGGCCAACACCTCAGCGTGTTGAGGAGCCCCTCAGAAGCACCTTGACAGTACTTGTGATTTACAGTCTGACCATTACAGTGCACCCAGATGCAGAGCACTCACAGGATCTGAGCATTGCCCCTGAGCCACCTTGCAGCCCAGTGCCACCTCTGGCTTCCTTCTTCTCCCCTTTGCAAGGCAGCCCCATCCTGTGCACATGGGGTAGAGACACAGCCTGAGGCTCCAGGGGATGGCTGGATGTGCCCTTTGTCTCTGAAACATCCAGCACAATCTTGGGAATAGCTGAATCCAAGTCTGGGAACAGCTGCATCCTAACAGAAAGCATTACCAAGAGTTGTCTTGGAGATCATGTATTGCTGATGATGTTTTGTGATGTACCTTGCACAGCCTGCTGTAACAGTTTCCTCTGGAATCAGACATAAAAAATTAAATATACTTCTTGCACTTGAAAGATAATACCTACACCCTCACCAAGACTGTCATAATTCAAGGTACAATTACTAGCATTCTCTTACTAACACAAATGCACAGAAAAATAGAAACTGCATAAAAATAAATGTGCATCTTTATATTTTTTGAAACTTCACTGAATAAGTAGGAAATGTCAGCGTATAATGACTGCAATGCATAATAACTTAATGCAAAACACTACTGAATGTTCACTCTCATATATTTTCACCACATCTCTTATCTAACAGATAAACAAGTAATATCCTCAGTCAATGAAGGTGGCTGTTTAAAGCTCTGTAATGATGAATTCAAATACCAAGTTATGAGCTTCAGAGGGAGAAATTCAATTGATGTAACTAGGCAAAGGTATATAACTTGACCTGCAGGTGAAAAACAATTTCAATGTATCGAGGCGGATTAGAAAGTCAGTTCTGTACTCTGATATAAACCATGAGCAGTTAGTTTTCAAGCAAGAAGACTTGAACAAAAACAAGTAGAATAAAAGAAATGTTTTAAAGTATTATTAATAATTTAAAGGAAATAATTTGAAGATGACCATAAATGACAAAAGTAATTGAAACATTTAGCATATAACTGATTATAACAGCACTGGATGTATTTGCAAACAGCTGAGTGGTAATAAACCATCCTTCAGTACTGCTTCTTTTTGGTTTGTTATATTTTTAATTAAATTAGCAATATTTAGAGATTATCAAAAAGTTGAAAATATTTAAATATTTCAGTGTTCCTAAAAGAAATATTTTTATGATTTAGCCATTGTATTGCATAATGTTAGAATCTCATCTAGTAGTTCTTCACCATGGAAGAATGGGTCACTGTCCTTTTTTCTACTCATATGATCAAAAATCTTGTGCTGGAGTGAAACATCTCCATTAGAAAAAAAAATATTATTTTAATACTTAGAATTATGAGTGACTTTCACAGAACTTTGTTTATTGTTCTTCTGTTAATCCACACTGTTCAAATCAAATATTGATGTGACTTCCAACTTATTCTTTTCTTAGTTGAAATTTCACTAAACCAAAGTTAGTTATTCCTTTGTTCAATTGAAGTCTTGTCTATTGTTAGATGTTCTGTCCCTCTAAATATGCCTAAAATCACAATCAAAATCCCTTTTAACTGTCTATTAAAACTATTCTATTTGAGTCACTATTGTAGATCTTCTCTAAACCCTCCTCAGCACTTCAGGACCCTTTAGAAGGGTGTAAATGAAACTCCATTTCAGAAGGCTGGTCATCAGAATCACTTGTACATCCATTATTGCAAAATGCTCTGTGAATGCAGATCCCATATTCAGTTGCATGCAGAAATTTACAACCACCTTTAAATATCAGTGTTTTCCAAAATAATACAAATTATGGATGTATTGTACACTCCCTGCCTGTATCTGTAAGGCCCTGCAGTTGGATGAACTAAATCTTTGCCTTCATTCAGACAAATATTAAGAAGCCAAGACAGAGCTGTACCTCAGTGTATTCTTCAGCACTGCTGCTTTTATGTCTTGAAGATTCTGGGTGAAAGCAGAATGTGCAACTAAGACTAACATTTCTACAGGAAAAATTGAGACCTCAGCTAAATAAGAATGTGGATATCAAATAGACTTATAGCTTCCAGGTGTAACTTAAAAAGAGGTTTCTTGTAATTTCAACCTAGCTGGCAGAGGAAAATGTTTTTTATTTTAGAATAAAACAAAATGTGCATTTCCATTTGACTTCTGTAGCATGCCTGTGAAATCAAGATATTTCTTGGTAACCATAAACTTCTTTAAATGTTATATTAACATTCTCAAATAGTAAACATATCTACTTGGTTTTAGGTAACACACAGCACTAGAAATATTCACATGTCACATTTCTAGGCATAGCCAATGCCAGATACCTTTGAAATTTCCCAAAATTAATTTGAAAAGCTGTCTTA
>VZSR01000920.1:5024063-5050207 GCA_013398615.1 Brachypodius melanocephalos
AAAACAGCAAAATTTGGGGACCTGGAAGCTCTATCTAGGCTGGTCCCAGACAGCTCCCCCTTGGGTCTGCTCCTGAGGCTTCACCCACTCACCCCACAGCCCAGGACCACACATCACACCCTGTCCCTGCGATGCCACAGCAGGGACAATCTCAACCCCTGTCCCTGGGGTGACACTTGGATCCTCTGGACTCTGCATGGCAGATGCTGCTGATGCTCAGAGGTGCAGGGGCTGCCTGGCCAAAGCTGGAGTCACCCCCACTCCTGCTCCTGGGCATGATCTGCAGCTGTTTTTAATAAAGCAGATGAAAATGTTGTGGTTGAGTGTAAAGGTTCTGGCGAGGTGACTTGGAGAGGTGGTGACTTGGCACTAGCAGGTGTTTTTCCTCACACAAGAAGCACCATTTGTAAAAGTTTTGGCTTTTTTTTTTTTTTTTCTCTGCCAAGGTCAAGGTGAATAATACTTGGGAAACACTAAGCTCGAGTTTGGACTTGGAATGTTTATTATTTCTTATCTGTTTACAGTATTTACAGGCTCACAAGCCACGAATTTAACTAGCAAGCTAGGGAAATGAGGTAAAATGGAAGGCTTCTAACACTTTCTAGGGTTATTTAAAAGATAATTACCCAATATCAAGGTGACACCTATATTATTTATACTTTTGACCCAATAACGATTACCAAAGGCCCAACAATGCTGACATTTTTCATCCAATTACAGAAAACCATCTAAAGCCATGAAGAAGAAGAAAGAAGAAGGAGATGAAGAAGGGCCACAATGCCCTAAATCTTCCATCTTGACTCACACACATTACTACACACTAAGAGCCCAAATTCTAGGTTTCTAGGACTGCAACAGTTGGGCTCTTCTGTGAGTGTTCTTTAGAGATGTCCCTCTAAAAAGCAACAGCCATCAGTGCAGAAGCATCCACAGATCAAAGCAAAAACCTCTTCAGCTATTAGATTTTGATTCCCAACTCAGAGTCCTGGAAGAGGATTATATTGAGTCAAGATATTTAGGATGAATATATTAAGAATGAATAATTTTTAACATTTATCTTAAAATTGCTTCCATAAATGAAGAAGTGAAAGTATGACCTAGTGTTTTTGTCGTATTTGCGTCATTATCATTCCCTGAAAGTGTCCACAGAAAATCAAGAACATGTTTTTGAGCAATAACCTGCTCAGCCTTTTATAGGTTTTATGGAATGCAAATTTGCTTTTTATTGTCTTGGACAGTGACTTGAAATGCATTCTAATGGAAAAATAACTCCTACAACTCCAATTCCTTTCTGCAATGCAGTGTGTGTGTTATGTGCTCATCTAAAACTGAAGGAAAGCTTATGTATAAATTTATGTGAGAGAAAGACACCTAAGCTTTCTGTAAATGGCTAAATCCAAAGAGCTCAGTTCTGGAGAGAAAAAAAGAAAAACACAAAAATGACAGGAAGCAGGATCTGGGGAGCCCTTAATTCTGCCACAATTCAAAACTGGAATAGGACTTCCTGAGTTGGAATTTGAATGCCTGTCAGATAATTTCTATTATTGGATTTAGATTTTTTGTTAAGTGCAAAGATATTTTGGAGAGAAGGCATGAAAACAAAGATAGGCAAAGGTGAAAAAATTCTAAACCCCAAAATTTAAAAATGCAGTTCACATGGCAGCCAAAGCATAAATATATTTATTTATTTGCCCAATTGTATTAATTGCTGAAAATTAATCACAACATAATTACTGCTTGATGTAATGTCTCATTCTCAGACCTCTAGAGGCCTGAAGCCCCTTTAGACATGTTTTCACGTTTTACATATGATATTTACACCTGAAGTTGTCCAAACAACAAGATTATCCAGTCTTAAGAAAGAGCTGCTCTGATTTGGGCAATGAGAACCCTGGAACTTGTGCCTGCTTTGGTGCCCCCCATGATGGGATTCCTGGTCCATGGCTGTTTCATTTGTGCTACAAAGCTAAATGTGGCCAAGGCTGTTCCCTGGCTTTGTTTAGTGTCAAGCAATGTCTCATGTCTATACTATTCACTTCCTTCCTCTCCAAAACAGGGCATGTCCACCTAAACTGCCCTGAAGTTCTGTCTTTCTGAGGGAAACCTTCACAGAGTGTTTCACTTCTAGAATGTAATATCAATTTCAGTTTAGAATAAAACACATTATTGTTTGTCAAATAAATGTCCATATAGGAGAGGTGGACCAAATTGTACATTCAGTATCTGGAAGTACTTTGAGAATGAATAATGTACAGTCATATTCTGAAACCTTTGTGCATAATGAATAAGACCTAATTCTTTTATTCACCAAGTAATGTAACTAATTTACTGGAGGTCTTTTAATACATAATACTACTCAAAGTGAATGCAAGATGAAGATTTGTATGATAAATTATAAAAAACCATAGGTTTGGTAGCTTCTACCTTTAAAATTTGATGAATAAATTTCAGCAAGTTTGCAGATGTTACGAAATTAGATTTAGTTGGTGCACCAGATGGTTGTCTTTCAATTCAGAGGAGCCTTGACAGGCTGGAAAAAGGGGCTTCAACAGAACTTCAGCAAAGGCACACACCAAGTCCTGCCCCTGGAAGGAATAAAGTCAGGCACCACCACAGCTCAGCTGAAGAGTAGCTTTGCAGAGAAGCACCTGGTGGACACCATGTGGACCATGGGCTGTCCTGGCAGCAGGGAAGGCCAGCAGTATCTTGTGCCATATCAGGCAGAGGGTCATTAGCAGGTTGAGAGAGGTCATGCTTCCTCCCTGTCATACCCTGCTGGGCCATATCTGCTTCCTGTGCTGGCTCTTCAGGACAAGGCAGGCAGTGACAGAGTGAAGCAAGCCCAGCAAATGGCCACGAAGATGATTTTAACAAGATATACATTACCTTGCTGATTACACTTGTCTTCTTATAAAGATATGATTTGATATTCAATTTTTTTTCAAAATTTTTAATACTAACATAATTAAATATTAAAAATATATGCATTTTCATAAACAGATACATTATCTCTGTGTGTGTGTATAAATTTACATCAGGCCCTGGAAAATACACAATACATTTACCATAATGTTTTTGATGGATTATGCCTTTTAATACAACAATTATATTGAAAATACGTAAGAAGGATCATAACAATTTCCTTCTAACACTGGACAAGTAACTTTGAAGGCAAATAGAATTATTCTTAAATCTATGCCTATTGGTATGTCTCTCTACACATACTTGGAAATAATTAATTTCTTTCACCAGCATTCCATATATTATCAATAAGAGAGCTACATTTTTTGCTGGAAATGATTTATGTCAAAACTCAGTCCAATTATTCTGCTCTTCTTCCATCTAGAAATCTACTTAAGTAGCTGTGTTCTGCAAAGTTTAAAACACATGCTGATTATGCTGTATCTTTTTGATCTTTTCTGATGATAAAGATAATGTCTGTAGCCAGAACGGCATGTCTAAAAGCAGAAATCTGCTTTCACATTTATGGTTGTATAGCAAACTGCACAGTGCTTGAATTCAAGAATGGTCAATCCCACTGTCTCCTTACTTTAATGCACCCAAAGATTATATTAAGAAAGTGAGCAATTCCTGTAGGAAAAAAAAAATACACAAATTACTTTCTTGCCCGTGCAATTCTCTGATTAAATAAATTTAAAAAAAGAACTAAATGCAAATAAGTATTAGTTCTCCAACTCTATATAACAGACTTCCAAAGTAACTTGAAATTCTATCCTCATCTCCTGCAGGGTACTACTGGGCAAAATCCAGCAGCCCAGTTTCCTCAGTTCATCACTCCAAAGAAATTTAGTAGCAATTTTTTTTCCACTACCAAAAAAAAAAAAAGTTTTGACAGTAATTTTCTCAGGTTTTCATCAGCCCATTCAGCAGTCGTGCTTACAAATTTCACAAGCTATCCACAGCTGAAACTCCTTTCACTTCTCCACTGTAAATCTAATAAGACAATCAGAGGTTAAGTGGCCTTCTGTACACTTACACAGGAGTGGAAAGAACATCCATTATCCAGGAACACATGGCAATATAATCTACTCTTCAACACAGCACCCAAAAAAAAAAATTGTATTGATTTTTGTAAATGATATCTTAAAAAACATGTGTTCAGCTCTGCTGGTAATGTATTATCTGACTTCCTCAGATCTCTAGGTGAAGGATGTATTGAACATTTCTCGTCAGAAGGATCCATCCAGTAGTGACAAAAGTCTATGACAGCAATTGAATACAAATAGGACTTCAGGGCCTATGCAAATAAGTGACATTTATTGAACTTGACACATCTAATAGCAGGAACGCTTCACTGTGTTTGTTGGCCTTACAGTTATTGAAATCTTTCAAACATAAACTTTCCATTGTCTGTTCTTATTTTATCTCTATAGTTTTAAGTGCAAACTGTAGAAACAGAAGGAAACTGCAAGGATTGTTATTAAAGACGCTGAATGAGTCAAGCCAAGAGAGCACAGGAAAAAAAAAATTAATATCCTCTGCATTTAGGGTTTTTCTACCAGAGACTCCATAAGAGCAGCAGAAGAATATCAACTTAATATGCACAGAGGGCTTTGTACACTCTCTTCACATATGCACTTGTGCATGCTAAGGCACAAAAAGCTTTCTGAATAAAAAAAAGAAGATGCCTAAAAATCTGTCTGTTCATTATAATTTGCTCTCTATTCAAATATAATGTGTTAAATGTATCACTAATGCTACCACCTTTCAAGAAAGTACTTAAAAGCAAGAAACTGGAGACCAGAAGTCTCAGAATTTACTCTTTCAAACATTGACCCAGGCTCAGATTTACATTTTTTTTTTCTCTTCAGTCCTTTTGACTAAAATCTGTAAGGTTGTATTTTCAGGCATTTTCCATGCCATAACTCTTGTCTCAGTCCTTTCTTCAATATGTTTCAATTCTGCTGCACACAATTATACAGTTATGTTGCATCTGAGTTCTTATGAGCAGCTGCATGGGTACCCCCTCCTAAGAACAGGACCTTAATCTGCCAGCTACAGTCCACCAGCTTTTCCTATGGTGCTTTATCTGTGTAAGGATACCAAGCAAAAACAGATCTAGCAGTGATGTGGTTCAAGTCTGGGATATTTTCAATTTTGTTTTATTTTTCATTTTTCTTTGACATTAGGTGATGCCCTGCATACTTAGATAATCTTTGGAGTTTGAAACAGCAGTTAAAAATTTATAGAAGAAAGAAAAGATTGCAACCACAATGATTTCTTCCTTGTCAGGGACTTTGACATTGTGGCATTACCATAGTACTCCAGTGTTGACCTTCAGCTTTGGGACAACACTAAATAATTGAAATCAATATCTCAACAAAATATGTTTGTACCTATCACTTCACTGAAGACATAATTGCAACTGTCATCTGGACAGGGGTTAATGGAAAACTTGAGGATATATATTGACTAAATTCAATCTTTTCAAGTCAGTGTAGGAAAGGGAAGTCAGAAGGGAAGGCTCTAGAAGGATATTGGCAGGAAAAACTAAATTAAATTTAATTATTCTATTAAAATGTTTAATGAGACATACTCATAATTTATGAAATTTTGAACATTTATGTTGCCATATCTATGTTTAAACCAAGGACATTATTTCTAGGATTTTGGTTATCTTGCTATGGGAATAAGGAGATAATGTCTTATTATACCATAATAAAACACCCAAATTGTTATTTTTCAAGCAGATAATTTTATCTAGCTCACCAAGTGTTACAGTGATGTCATGAGAAGCAACATGTTTCTGTTAGCATTTTGTTTTCAGAACTCTGTGTGATGCAGTGTGTATATCTCCAATGGGAAAAAGAGCCATACTAGCATTGGATTCTCCAAAACCTCCATTCCATGGGGTTCCAGGGTGTTCCTTCATGGAATACTGTAATAGTCCCAGAATTAAACTTATTGTTGCTATATACATCCACACCCGTACATCCATGCACACCCAGACAAATGAATTGAAACAGAAAGATGTCAGTTCCATAGGTCAAAAAATTGGAAAGATACTATGTCTCTCCAAACTAACACTTCTAAACATAGGTCCCAAAGAATATTCTTACTTCACAGATACTATCATTAGCAGCTTCCAAGACCATCAAAATGGTGGTAACTTTTGTTTTAGTGAAAAACTTTTATCCAGAACAGCATTTCTGATTATCATATCCACATTACCATTCTGAATGCCCCTACTATACTAATGACACACCTATAATTCTCAAGAAAGATAATGCCAATATAAGCTTCAAAGTCTGTCTTATAAAAATGTTTTCACATCTTTGTCCCACATTCAGTGAGATAAGCTATGGAAACATTGCAGGTTTGTTTGATTTTTTTAAGCCATTATAATAAAATGGATCTTGGCATCTTATGTTTATTTTTAGTGTGGTGGGATTTGTTTATTGTTTGTTTGTTTCTAATAAAGATCTTCAGGACAAAATCTTTTAAGTTATCCTGAAGTGAAAATAGTATAATGAAGGCATATAAATAATCATGACCTTCTTTCAGAAATACAGGTAATGTGTATTCTTGAGTTTTGGTATAAGGGTTTTTTTTTTAGAATGAATTGTTAAAATACACTTAATACACTATAGGTGATCAGTGTATCCCCCATTTTCATCTTTTAAATCTCCTGTTCTTAAATATACTTGTCATCTCAGGTATTCAACACAGAACGAACAGAGGAAATATATAGGTCAAACTTTCCATGTCTTTTGTCTTGAGCATGTACAAAAAATCTATTACATTTCAAATTTCTAGTCCTCACAAATTTCATTACTTAGATGAATTTTATTCTGATACCACTCTAAGTCGTTGTTTCAAATTACTTTTCTGTTATACATGTTCATTCTACATATATATCTGATGCAAAGGAATCTGTAGAGATTTTAGGGGAGAGTTCACCTACTTGTTTTATCTTCATTCCTCCCTGTAGAGCTTTTCTCTCAGTGCTCACATATAGTTTATCTAAATCACAGTTTTAGGGTCCTTATGCATGCCACAATTACTTACAGAATTACCCAAAGTAATGCGTGATATCCAGAACATCTCTGATTTTTTGTGTGTAAATATTCCTCATAACACATTGTGCTAAAGAATTTTAACAGAATTTTGATTTGTGACAGAAAGCATTTTATTTTTTTAATTATTTTTTCTGTGTTTACTTAGAACTCTCCTCTTTTAGTTAATCTTCCAGTAAGATTCAATCTCACTGTGGCTTGCGTGATGTTTGGTTACCATTAATGACACCTGTTTAGAATTTGACAAAAACTCCTACAAATGTGTCTCCCATCTCAACATTGGTCTCTCTATTTTACATTTGGAAATTCTTTGTTTATAAACAGTGGACTACAAAGAACAATTACAAAATTTCCTAGTGTGTAGAAGATTCATCACATATCATTGCTTTCATCACATATCATTGCTTTCATCACATATCATTGTTTTAATCACATATATATTATATATACAAGATAATCTGCATATAGAAGCGAAATTGCAATATCTGCTTTGCCAGATACATGATTTATTCTCAGTGCAACTTTAGGTTTTTTTGAAAGAATAATAATGCAAAAGGAATAACTGAAGCACACTTGTGAATTATGGGAATAAGGATTGTCTTTGTGAATATTCTGTTTCATAAATATTTTCATAGATAAACAAACCATCATCTAAAATCTGAATAAAGATATTTTACTTCTCTGAGGGTTTATAACCTACAACAGTTTTAATATTTTTCTTTAACATATGATACACTTTATGAGTTTAATTAAAATGTAAAATTTAATCTTTTATCTAGTCTTTGTGAGTAAACAGTAGACAGATTGCAAGCAAATACTGAATATTTTAATACCAACTTGTAGATATTTTCCCATTTAAAAATTCCCAAATCACAATTCTAATTATCAAAGCCAGGTATGTAATGCATGAATGAGTTGAACTTATATCCTGGATTTTGTCATAGTTATATTGTGATGCTAAATAGTTAAATAGCATGAAGGGACCAGAAAAAACCTGCTCTTTTCTCATAAGAATTTAGGAGTGTTATTCTGGCAAATTATTTTTTGCCATTTAGGCAACTGCTTAAAACATTTAATGAAATGCATGAGTTTATTACGATGATGTTTCATTAGTGAAATACTTAGTTCCCCTAGAAGAGCATTTTTTATTTTAGGTTCTTTGCACTGAAATATCTTTGAATGGTGTTTTGCAAAGTCCTTTAGACTTCTTCCAGTCTGCAGGTCTTTTTCTTTTTCTTTGGTTAAGTAGTGCTGTTCTGGCCTATTTAGGAGTGCTATTAAGATCTGTTAATCATTTCATGCTTCCTTCCATATCAAATGTTTCAGTCATCATTTTTCATGTACTGTGCCAGAGACAAATGAAAGCAAATAGTTCTTATGTGTGACTTCATCTGTCTTTACCAAACAATATTCACTTTGTTATGTAAAATAGAACTATAGTGGGAAAAACTGAGTCCCACCACAGAAAATGTAATGCCAAGCATTTCTCTCTTAGGGAATAAGAATACAAATTCCCTCTGCACTGGAGAGAATGTAACCTTTTCTCTCACACCTCAATTGGGCTACTGAAATCCTTAATAAGAAAATAGATACAGTTTTATCTGACTGTGTGGTTGTGGGGATCGGGGGTTTTCCTTCTTTTTAGTTCCTTCTTTTTTTAGGTAATTAGTCGCAAGTCTAATTTTGTGATTCATGGAGGGCCAGTCTGGGATTGGAGGTGACTCGGGAGATGCCTTGCTGAAGGACTTTAAGCAAATCATGTGCTAAATGTTCAAACCATCATGACAAAACAAATATCTTCAGTTGCCAAAATCTTTTCTAAGGAAAAGTCAATTGCCTAGCTACTGTAGTTTCCTGAAACACCAGATGACATTTGATTGTGGTTTTATTCATCTCAATATATGGGAAGTTAGGCAAAATGAGGGGGTATACATTTTCTTACAGATTTAGCAGTGATCTTCCTTCAAAGAATGTGCATGTTTGGGTTTGGATATTCTGTTTCACCAAAATAAAACAAAGAAAAAAAGAAAACATGGAAAGGTTTCTGTTCCTGTTAAATTTTCAGCCTGAAATTTAGATCAAAGAATGTTAGCCTGAAGTAGCTCTATTCTTGTATCTGCAAGTTACCCAAAGGAAAGAAAAAAAATAGGAAAAATATATCCCCAGACCTATTCGGAGTTGGCCTTTACTATTTTTTCTATCATGACATCTGAGAACAGAAGATATTTTAAGAGCTTCTGTAGAGAAAGGAAATATCTTCAAATAATAATAAACATTGAAACATAGTTAAAATATGTGTGACTATCACAGATGCAGAGGCCTTTTCCTTTTTGGAAATGTCAGCATATAAAAATGGCATTACATTGTATCTGTTTTATTTGGCTGAATGTTTCCTGAACAAATTTTGGCAACTGCCACATTTGAAACAATTGCCCTTATAAAGGAGAACAATCCCTTAAATTAACCAAGTGTATTTTGAAATGTTCTCCATCCACTCTGAGTACCTTCATAAGTCATTCATTGCAGCAAAGGTATGTCTTATAAAAATATAATTACTATAACTTGCTTTAGAAAATTTTCTTACTTGAAGAGACACAGGAGTGGATAGCAAAAGCAAGGCCTCTAAAGAATATTTAGGGCTATGGAGAATAATAATCTATGCCTTTAAGAAAATACATATATCAAGATCTATAACTTTATTTATATCAATCACAATGGAGTAACAATTGAACCTTTCTAAAATAAGCATCTAAGCTACCATACTTCTAGGGTGAATCTATTTTTTTAAAATAAAATTGTATTTAGCAAGAGTGTCACAAAGAATTAGTGGAGTAACTGAAAGAAAAATCTGCTGCTCCTCTGACTTACTGAAAGTATATCTTAGTTCTTAGAAAATTTTAATTGAATATCAACTGTGTTAGAATTCCTTACCAATGAGGAGTATTTGTCTTGGTTATAGGCATTATATTGTATCTGTTATTCCAGAAAATCTGATCTCTTAAACAAATGTCATCCTTTGATTCCTAGCTGACATCCCTTTCTTACATCTCACTTGTGTGAAGTTAATTTTTCACAATGAATGAAGCAAGAGTCATGTTTCACTTTTATTTTTATTGCTCACAGTTTTCACTTGTAAAAGACAAAACCCATACACATAAAAGGAAAATTAATTTAATCAAATTCTGGTTGAAGCAAAGAACTATTCCTTCACAAAGACCTTGATCAAAAGATAATGCTTAGTGTGTTACTAACTTGAAATATGTGAGTCATTTCCACTGACAAAATTCAGTTTTGCTAAAGTGCAGTGTTGATTCAGAACCACTATTTTTAAGACCTTAATCTTTTAAGGCATGATGAGCATCCAGTGTTACCTGCACATCTGGGAGTGGAGTAAATATAGACTGACTTACCAGGATAAAGCTGGAACGGTATAATGCTTGTCCTTTTAACAGAGAAGACATATAATTCATAAGCAAGCAAATTAAGTAGGGCAACATTACCACCTTGTTGGACAGGCTGACTTGAAGTATCCTTTGGTGAGTCATTCTATCCTATTTTATAATAAACTTCTTTTATATAATCCTTTCCTTGAATATGCCATTAAAGAGGATGACAGAACGTGGGAGGTGAGAATGACTAGATGAGTATTCAGCACCAGATTGGTATTCCATTAATATGAACTACCATTCCCTTGTCTTCAAAGACAGACATTTGCTTGGATATCTGTAACCATAAAATTTTATTTTTACTAGACTCTCACATTAAAATAACTCTACATCCTAGTATTTTATTTCTTTAAATCAATAAATTATTTCTTTATTTAGTGTCAGCAGAAATTCAAGCAGGAATATTGTTTTCACACTAAAGGTGCTACAAAAAGTATAATCCTGTGTTCTGCACAAAACACAGAGTATCCTGTACCCTTCCTTCTTTTTTCCTCCAGACACCCAACAAGGAAAAAGCCCATGAAAAGCAGTTCTCTAATAACTCCATTAAATTTTATTAGACAAATAAAAGCGATGTTTGTTGCTATAACTACACAAACAGAAAAGAAACAGTCAGAATTGCCACTAATTATAATTCCTTAATGTGAATATGCTGGCAATGTTCTGTTCCCTGTAGACTTTTTCTGTAAAAACAAATGATCTTTCATGTGACCATCCAATCATAATCAATTCATGGCCTTAAACCATGACAGACATTCATACATTTTGCTTTTTATATATATATATATATACATATACATATATATATATTAGATTAATTAATTGACATTATTAATGACACCAGCCTCTGCTATTTGCAAGGTAGAACCAACCTCCAATGTTTCAATTTTCCAAGATTTGTCAAATAGCAAAATGTCAAATATCAAAATCACCTTTCTATTTTTGTCCTTTATCCTCTCCACTCTCCTTTACTTTCCTAATCCTGTGAGGAGAGTATTTAAGTAACTTTCATTCTTGTTCTGTGTTTATATTTAGTGTACTTTCAGCACATTTTATGTGTGCTACACTTTGAGGGCAATCCAATTGCAGTCTTGAAGGCACTTGAAGTTACTTGGTCTTATTTATGTTCCTAGAAGAGAAAACAAAGAAATGCAGAAAAATGTTTTATGTGTTTCTGCTGTTTTGGATGCCTCAGATGTATGGAGAGAAAGAAAGGGAGAGGGGAAGAGAACAGAAGGAAGCAAGGAGTGGGGTAAGGAAGAAAGGAGTATGGGAAGGAGGGAAAGAAGGAAGGAAGGAGGAAAGGGATGGAAGGAGACAGGGTGTTCTCCTGGGATAGTCTGAAAACAGTGGAAGTGTGGATGTTGCTCATGGAAAAACAATTTTAGATTTGGATAGCTTTCTGAGTTGAAATATCTTTAAAAATACTGCTCAAAATATAAGTTTCCACTAAATTATGCTGTGCTAAGTAATACTTTCAGTAATAACAATAATTTAAATTTTAGCAGACGAATGTAGAAAAAACCTTACAAATGCTTAGCTATTTTTCAAGGGAGACAGTTGAGCAGCATTGCTTCTGTTTCTTCAGTAATTTAATTGGCTGGCAGAACTTGGAGTGCGTTCGTAGCAACATTACCTTTATTTTGAAAGCAACATTACAACTAAATAGGAGCTTATATTATCCCTTGGGATTTACTGAATTGTATAATTTCCAGAAGTAAAGAAGCTAATGTCTGCATGATAAATTCCTCCTCACAAGAGACAATTCTGTAGGCCGAAGCTCTTGTACAACTGCTGGCATTTTCAAATCCATCACCACAAGTCACAATCCTGTACTCATCTACATCCAAAGTTCTTGATCAGTCAGCAATATGTGCTTCACATCCTCCAGACTCTGGTAAGAAGTTCCTCACATACCAGTTCTTTGAATTCAGCTTATCACAGTGAGAAGAATAAAAGGAAAATATCACAAAGGGGGAAAAAAAGAGACAGACTTGAGATATTCTCAAGGAAAAGCTGTTGTGAAAAGACTTAAATGTGTAAAACAACAAACTTCACACCATGGGACAGGATTTTTTAGGAGGGCAGAATTCTTAGAGGATCCATCACTTGTTTCTTTAAATAGAAAAAGCCTATATGTTCCTATATATAGGCTGTCACTCAACTATCAAAATGAATGGAAATATGATTTTTGCTTTTCCCAATTTACTTCTCAGGTATTTTTTACTGTATATTTTCTCTTTAATGTTGGGAGACTTTGGAAAGAAAAACAATGTTCTGCTATTTTCTTCTTATATATTTACCCCCTTTATACTTCCTCTGCATAAACCTCTTTGTTTTACAGTTTTTACGTGTCTCACCCTCAAGTATACTCTAAATATAATGGCCACAACTTAAGGGAGAGTTTTAATGTAAAAGAGACAATTATGGGAACAACGGCTGAGGCTTTGGGAAATATCCTGAAACAGAAACAATCAATGAAAATACAAGGACTATTTAAAATTGAATCATTCACTTTGTCTGCAGTAGATTCACTTGCTCAGTCTTATTCTGCACTAACGCTAGTAATAGCGAAATGGAAATGAAATTTGGCATCAAGATTTTTTGCTTGCTTAATTTATGTGAGGTTCAGCAATTGAGAGTACAGATCAGACATTTACAGTGAAACCAGGCAAACTCTCACCTCACAGAGGCTTTGTCTTAGTACAAAAATGAGCTTCATATTCCCCTTAGCATTCCTTGCACACCTTTTTGTGACAGGTGGAACTCAGGTCAAATGCAAGCTTTCATTACCAAGGAGACACAGCTTTGCTTTTATGATAGTCTTTATTCTGTGTCTGATGCAAACTTGCTGAGCACATAATGGTTGCAAATTGTCTAAGTTTATCTGCATTCTCTTTTTTTTGTTATTGTTGTTTGTTTTTAATCCAATGGTGACATTAGACATCAAGAAGCTATCACCTGAAAGCTGACAGCTGCACTTACAAAGCAGTGTATCAAACATCAAGGAGCTGATGCAGCGTCTTTCACTCTAAACTTTGCCACTCAGATTATGAAATAATTTGAAAAGTAAACTTTCATCAGAGTATAATGTATAGGTATATACATTAGTAGTATAAAAGTAGTATAAAAGCAAAATTACTGTACAAACATTTGAGAATATGCATACACAAAAAATGGCATCTGTAATGGGGTTCATAGCAATTGTCGAAGTGCAGGAGGGGCATAGAAGATTTAGAAGCAATGTTCTGCCAAGATTTCCATCTGAAGTCAATGAAAATTTGTCTATTTACATCACATTTTTTATCTGTAGTATATATTTCATGTAACTTTAACACAGATGTTTTATTGTAAACAAGGAAATCAAATTCCAGATTTGTCATTGATCTCATGTCAACATTGATCTCATGACCTGAGAAGATAAAATTATTTTGGATTTTATGGTAAAATGACTCTTATTTTCAGAGTAAATTGAAAAAATAAACTGTGTTATGCTTTCTGATTTGAAGTACATAGTGTTCACAGCTTTCTGAAAAGCTTATTTCTAAAGACAGGTCCCTATTACTTCATCAGTATGTTAATTGTTATGATAATCCCAATTAATATATTTTTAATTTATAATCAGCAATAACAAGATAACATATTTCCACACATTTTAATTTTAAATAAATTATTTAGTGCATAGGAAGAATGATTAATTCATCCAAATAATAATAATAGGCAGGATTCAATACCAGTGAATTTTCCTAACTGTGCTATTATAAGTCTTTTTCACACATCTTTAGTAACCATGTGCTCAGGGTTGCATATGGAACCCCAGTTCTTCTATTTTGAATTAAAGATTTAACATAAATATATTATTCACATATTTGAGTGTATGTTGCTATTGGTGAAATTCTGATTTGCTGAAATCTGTAGCAAAATATATATCGATGTAAATGCAGCTATAAATTTTTAAAATAATAAAAAAGGGGATTTTTTCAGACCAGTTGCATAGACAGAAAAAAATGTAGTAGAGTGGAGCTGCCATTCTGTCAACTTCTATGTACCACAGATATGTTCAGCACAGTTTTGCAGGTAGGGGTACACAGATACATTGCTGAAAGAAAAATATACATGATAGCACTGACTCGTGGATTTCATGAAAACATAAGATATTAAAAATTTTTGAAGCTATTGAAATTATTGTGAAGTGTGTTCAAGCTTTATTGCTTTATAAATTTATTAAATAGGTCTGATGCTTAAGTTACATGAGTTAATGTTGACCCCTTTGAAATCATACAAAATAAGGTAATCATCCAAATTTGTAATAGAATGGACAGCTTGCATACTTCTAAGGGCCCCTGTACACAAGAAGTGCAGAGAGGAGATGCTAATGCTTTGGGTTTCCATTTTCTCATTTATTCCTTGGGTCAGGGGACTCCAGTAAAGCATTCATGTTTCTATGTTGTATATGCTCAATTTATCCTACACCTCTTGGGCTTAGACACATTACATGCTCTGATTTGAAGATAATTTGTTTCTGAAATTCACACCATACATGAATTTTACAAGTTAACTGTTGCTGGTGTTCAATGCAGAATTTATTATTAGACTGTGCTAGTATACTTCAGTTCTGTAAAACCAATTCTGCTTATCCTTGTGATCAGGTGACTAAACAGGTCTTGTCTAGAAAATTGACTTCCAGCCTATAAAACTCCCCTTACCAATGACAACTTGAAGGGATGATTTCTACGTTACACATTTCCCTTTGTATTTTTGCTCTTGAGGAATGTCACAGAAGCAGCGACCTGCTGGCTTGCCTTTGGAGTGCCATGGATTTAGTACTGCATTTTCTGCTCAATTCTGGCAGCAAGAAGAGAAGCAAATAGAGAGACAGAAAGAAATACAAAAGATGATACTCCATTATCACTACTTTGTACAACACGACTACCAAGGGTACAATTTTAAAATAATTCTCTCCCACAACAGTATTAGAGATCCATGTCTTCTATCTCTTTTTCCTGTAAAATATAGTTACATTAGGTTCTGAATATTGTTAGCAATAAACTATTGTACAAATTTACACACAGTTACATTGCACTAATAAATGAAGAATTAATTTTTATGGATTATATGAGTTGAGCAAATACAGAAAATTATTGCCTATGATATTTTCAGGGCTTCTGAAAAAGATGTCCAGGAGAGGTCATAAATTGCCTTCTGGAAAGCATGAGTATGAATATTAGATTTGCAGCTAAAACTAATCAAATTGCATACAAAATAAGGGATAAGACAGACTGAAGGTGTTTTCGTGTATTTTTTCCCAATATATTCCCATGATTTCAATGTTTTTAAACTAGTCATCCCTCAGTAAAACACCATATTTAATTTCAAACTTGCATAGTTGTTGGAAGAATTGAGGGGAAAATACTAGAAATTGAAAGTCCCAGTTAAGTCAGAGTTTAGTCTTCTGCTTTTGACCATGTATTTCTGTAAACTTTCATTTTTGAGACATGAATAAATTTGAACCCGACACAAAAATCCCTGTAAAGATCATCTTTCCTTTTGCTCTCAATCTTTCAGTGCCCTGATATCTCTATACAGAGCAGTATATAAAAAGGTATTCTGGAAAAATGGATTTTGACTGGGAATCTAGATTTTCACCAGAGATTTACCAGCACATTTTAATGTAACTCAGAACTGAATGATGAGAAGTTGATTAATAATCAGGCCTGCTGGCTGGATTGCTTAAAAATATGTGGTACCACTAATCAGTGTTACCAATCAAAGTGCTATGACAGCTCACTTATATTTGGAGTCAGTTGAGTAAGAACTTGCTTCTGAACAGGAACTGCCTCTGGTTTTGGTACAAATGAAAACTCTTTTTGACGTCACCTAGCATATAGTCACACACTTGGAATGTGAATAATCACTGCATGTATAAGCCAACAGATGCTGTGGCTTACAGTTTAAAGGACATCCTTTGTCATGGAAACTTCCTCTGCTTTCACATTAGGTTTCTCTGCCTTAGTGACCTATCACATATCTGTTAAAGGTCTAAGGATGTTTCACTTCACACTTCTGAGTCATTCCCACAATAATTCCCTACCAAGACTTGTATTTCTGTCCCTGGTACTACTCAAATATTTTTTTGTTATTACAGTCAATAAAACTTCCAGCAAACCTTTTTAAGATTTTAATGGTGACGGCTTTTGCAGGAGTCATTCAATAAGCAGGCATCTCAAACATTTATTCCTACACTGGATGAAGTACACTAGTCTTAACACTTCAAATGTTAAGCTGGAGCACAGTAGCACCACTAATACCAGCACCTTTCATTCCTGTTGCACGTTTTTATTCTCTGACTGTTCTCCAAAGCAATGTTCGAGATTTAGGATCAGTCCCATGAAATTGCTGGCAGGAAAAAATAGAAAATTATTTATTTTCAAATTTGCAGACTATGAGATGAATGCACTAATTTGATCTCATGCTGAGAACTCATCCTGGTGCTGCAGAGTCAGTGTCTAAGGAGGAAAAGATCATTGCTTTTGGTCAGGGCTGGCAGCAAATACAAGAACAACAAAAGTCAGAGAAAACTACACTCTCACCACCCTACAAAGGTAGTTTGCCTCTCTGTCCAGAATCCTTTGCACTCACACAGCAGTGGGGTGATGCAGGGCAGTGAGGTGAGAAGGAGTCTGTGCTAGGGTGGGGATCTTCCCAAACCAAATGTGTCAAGGCAGAACACGGCACAACCTTTTATTTCTACCACTTCACGTATACTGCCACTTTCCCGGGAAAAAAATCCTAGTGCAGTCACAGCCCTACAGCAGAGATATCTCCCTGAATCTGCAGTGTTAGGGCTGAACAGTTGCTGTCTGGCACCCCTCAGGTCTGACATCCTCCTCTGAGTGGGATGTTGTCTTCAATTTATTAAGTGCTCTTTCTGCGTTGCCTACCGCGCTTCAGTCCAGATGAAGGTGCTTAAAGAGAATCCACAATCAGAAGTGTTCAAACACCTTCTCCAGCTAATTTTGGTGGAAATGGAGGAGGGGCTGTTCACTAGAACAGCTCATCTGGCAGATGGGAAGGGAAGGGGTGGTTACTTCCAGCAGGGAGGTGGGAAAGCTCAGCTGGGGCGAGGTGGCATCGCTCATCTCGGCAGCAGTCAGCACAGCTGCAGCTGGGGGAGGATGCCCTTCTCCACCCAGTGTACTGAGGTACACTAATTCCAGATCTAATAAATAGCTTCAGTAACTTCACAAGGCAAATTTGGGTCTTGATGAACCATGAATCACATCCCATGAAGGAGGTCAGAAATACTGTTATTGATGCTTACTTCATGTAAATTATGTGGGAGACACAAGTTCGGGAGTCTTGGTTAAAAAGCTTCTCCATCTCAGTTCTTTTCCTTCTTTCATATCCCAGAGTGAAGAAAGCGAGACTATTATTTTGTTTGAACTTCTGCAGTTCCAAAAACAATTAAGAATTTCTAATAAGAAATAAAAATTGCACTTTCTTATTTCTTTTGTCTCTATTAGTGACAAATGGTTTCAGACAAGAATAGACAAAACATATACAGAAGACTTTGATTACAACTCAAATAATCTCTATTTTCCTCAAATTTTCTCTTCAATAGAGGAAGTTTAGTGTATGAAAATAGCTCTTCTTTAGCTTCAAGCATCAACTACTTGAATATAAAATGGAATAATTTTTTATCTCAGAGTATTAAGGAAAACAATTAGAGTTATGATTTCAAATAAGTATAAGATATTTTTAATGATTTTTGGTAACACACTTTTCATTTTTAAATAAATGTTTCTGGATTGTATTTAACTCCATTAACTTCAAGAAAAATGAGATTTTTTTTTTCTTAGTCATTTCCTGTGCATCATTAAATGCTGTGTTGCTCTTCTTGATGCTGGCATGAGGAAGGCTGAGCTTTGTAAGACACAACACTTAATCCAGATCAAGCCCAGGCATCACAACACCAACTGTGCCTTAACCATCAGTGATATTCAACATTCTCAGCTGGTCAGCCACCTAAGGATTGATAAAATGTTAGCTTTTACCCTCAGACAAGAGAGGGTAGGGTCTGTCTGGCAGAGCCTAAGCAAAAGTCCAGCTGTTAGGGAGAGGAGGTGGGAATCTAAATTGGTCACAAATATTTTGTAATATATTTGAAGGGCTTTGTAATGCCATGTTATGGTTGGGGTTGGATTTTATTCAGGTGTTGGTTGCTCTTTCTCTTTCATGATGTAAGTCCACATGCAACACCCTCTAACAGAAAACCAACAAAAAGAAAGCAAGGAAAACTAATCTGCAATAGTATATTTCCTACTTTGAGATGACAAAGAAGTTGAATTACAAGAAATTTTTTTGCCCTAAATGTATTTGGCATCAATCACTATCAGGCTTTCAGAAAACCTGATGTACTACTAAAAAGTTATCAAATATTAACTCTTCTTCTTTCCCTATTTACAATTTTTTTTTCAATAACAAAAATCACACTGTTAGGAAATATATGATAAAGAAAAAAAAGACAGTGAGATTGCAGATATTCTACTCTATCATCATGCTAACACTAGTAAATGTTTATGTCAATATAGACAATTTTGTGGGAGAGAGACAGTCAAAAAGTAAGGAACAAACTACAAATAGAACACAAAATCAAGGGATGTAAAGTGGGGTGGGGATGCTTTTCTGATAAGTGCACTAATGATGCATCTAATTACATAACAAAAAATGAATTAACACAATATTTTGATGCAATTTTATACTGCAAGTTATAAATTCATACTGGATTGATCATCAGGTAAACATGACAAAGGAGAAGATGAAAATTCTTTAAAAGAATTTTAAAAGAATAAAACACTCCATGTGATGATCTAGCAAAATACACAGATCTCTCTGGGTACAAACACTGATAATGACTCTTTCTTGAGGCTTGGCATCATTTTCCTCTTGGAACTATGCAGCAAGGATCCAGAGGCAGCAAGCATCACACATTGTAGTCTCAAATGGACGGCTGAAATCCATTTTCCTGGGAAGGGCATGCCATCCAACTGTTTAAATAAAGAATTTCAGGCATGTGAATTTAGGCTGTGTCATCGCTTCCATAAAAGAGTCATTGTAGGCTGGATTTCCGAAGGAGCTTTGCATGAAGCAATATTTTTTAAAAAGTCAGGTCTTAAACTTTCTGGACTCTACTGCCTAGGAAGCAATATTTTCCAATAAGAATTCTTATTTTTATCCTTTTCACAGGGGAAGTGCTTTGGTGTTTTTGTTAGCCTGTGTTGGGTTTGATCTTGTGACAAGTTGAATAATATGTTAAATAATATTTAACAACAGGATTTCCTATAACTCCTCCCACCCTTTATGAAAATGCCAGATAATTTGAAAATCCTATTAAAAATAATCTGAACAGTTTGCCAGTGGCATCTGCTCATTTTGCACAGGCCCATATGGAGATAACTCAAATGGGATACATCTCCTTTTTCAAAATATGAATTGTTATTTACAAGTGAAGCCAGTATTGCATATCTACACTGATCTGAGTAAGATTATGAAAATACTGCATTTAGCCAAAGTTTAGTTACCTGGCTGCTTCTTGGTATGAAGTGAATTTCTCTCAATGTTGTGGTTTATAATCATGGATGTATAAATGGTTCATCCCTTTCCCCTAACCCCCCATCCCCACCCCCTGGTGGTATCATCCTACCTTGTCAATCACCCTATTGGGCAGGGTGCCAAGGTGCCACCTTCACCCATTGTGGTGTCTCCGGACCACTCCCCCTACCTTTCCCATTGGATCAAGACCCTCCCTGGGTCAAGTTTCACCCGAACTGACTTAAGGGGTAAACCGAGGTCCAGCCCCTCTTTCTGCTTCCTGCTGCCTTCCATCCACATGGAATAAACATCTTCCTAAACCACAGCAGAATCCGTCTCTTCTATCACCAAGCCTCACCACGCGGCAGCTAGGGATTGAAACCCATGAACTATCTAGTGGAGCAAGGGCTGAGAAACCTCTGCTAGCCGGAGCAGAGAGCCCACGCCTCTATATCTCATCTTTTTTCAGCTCTCCTTTATGTACTTGGTCAAATCTAAGTAGCCCATCAAACTAACAATTTATCCTGCTTTTAAGATGGATATTACTGAAAAACAAGCTAGTCTTATTTTTAAATAAATAACATTAGCTTTACCAAGTCATGTTTACTTTATCTTTACAGAACTAAAATTATTAACTCAACAATGTATTACAACAATGTCTCAACGATGTCATTCCTTTAGTTATTGGGAATTAGTACATCTTTTCAAAAACTTGATAATTTGTACTTTCAGAAAATAATTTCAACACAGAGCTTTCCAGCTAAAGATATTATTTTCAACTCTGTAATTGCTCATTATTCATTTTAATCACTGAAACATTATTAATTATGCTATGAAAAAGTCTAGAATAACAACAATAATAGACATTTTAAATACAACTTGAATGAGAAATATTTTTTTCTTATATTGACATAAAAATACTCAAAAAGTAGTTCTAAGAAGAAAGGAAATAAAAGAAACCAACTTGTTTCTGAGATTTATATTTGTGCTTCAATCTGCTCCCAAACCAAAAAGAATTGCTGATGTCAGGTGGGTCAAATCTCCTGTGAATTAATTGGATTTTCTGCTAAGAACTTCATCTCACAAGAGATTTCTGGCCATCATTATCATGTAAAAATCTTATTACTCCTTACTTACTCGAACCTTTCAAAAGCATACATAAGGATGAGGTGAGAGAAGGTGGGGAAGAAAGGGAAGAGCATTATGGAAATGGAGGACAGAACAAATTGTCTTTTGGAGGTTATTGTAGGATAGGAGTGCAGCAATACAAACCCAGGGTATATTTTGGCCTTCACAAGAAACCAAATTTCCCTTCATCCAGGGTTCTGGATGTACAATGCTGTGTTTTCTCTTCTTACTGCATTTCAGCTCAGTAATGTTGCTAAAACAGATCCGTGAGTGGAAAAATAGATACATTGGAGTTCCTGTGATTCCCTTGGTGTGAACAGTGGCAGAAATAGTGTTGGTACACTATGCGGCAATTAAGCTGCATATGTAATTTTTTTTTTAATCCCCTCAAGATATGCAGCATACTTGAACTTATGAAACAATCTAAACCAGTTAATTCTAAATATATCAGTATTTTTTTTTCTGTGCACAATTTTATTCTATGTTGCAGTTTGTCTGGTTGGTTTTCTTAAAACAAGGAACTGCAAAATAAACTCTTAATAATTATAATGACTGTAACAATGGCTAGTCTTATACTGCTTCCCACCAGGATCTTGTGTTACATAAAGAGCAGCTGTACTCAGAAAAATACCTATCATCCACAAATGTGAGGTGAACACACTGCTGCCACATTCATTATATATAAATTTGTTCTCAAACAGGTAATGCAGAAACATGGCAACAGAAGAGAAAACACTGAGGATGTTGTCATCAGCTGAGAAAGCAACCTGAAAAGGGAAAGAAATTGTGGTGGTATTGAGCAAGGCAACCCACTTGTATTCACACAGATGTCTCTGCTGCCAGTGCAGACAGGCAATGACACTGTTACTGGATGTGAAAAGAATCTGGCTTGTGAATGCATAGACAGGGTGGAAGTGACTGGGCAGGCTGTCTCCCCACTTTCAGCCTGCCTTCATATGAGCCTGCTGTGCTACAGCAACAATTTGAACCAAGGGAAAACAAAAAAGAGGGGTGAGGAGGCAGAGTATTCAGTAGCTGCAGGGAAAAGAGAAATAGTAGGTGATTACTAGAGCTGACATTCATCATAAGGAACAGTTTAGAGCCAAAGCTTTATTCTGATTGCTCTGATTTCCTCAATTTACACTAAAGTGAGTGATATGTGATATATGGCAAAGAGGCCTTCATTAAAAAGATATTGCAATTCACTACCATTTCACTAATTAGCTCACTTGCGGCTTTCAGTTCTCTTCAAGTTCTGGTTATAGTCTTCTTACTAATTGTTGACTGCAAACCGAATACAGTTATACAGCTTGCATAAGGATTCCCAGAGAGAAAAATATTTGCTTTCTGTGATAGATACAAGCTGTTTTCCTATACCATTGTTTGTCTTCTGTACAACAAAGAATAGAATATGTTAATGCAGTGATGATGTGAGAAAGAATTGTGTTTACTATATTATACAGTTATATTTTCACTTCCCTGGTCTTTTATGTGAAAATAAAATGATTCTGATTTTTAATGTGTTTGTTTATGTTTTAATATTAGGGTCAATCGATCATCTTATAGACCATTTACTTCCATTCAAATTCTGGCTTTCTGTACTAGAATTTTTTTTTTTTTTTTTGATACTGTAAGTTTCATTTTTTAACTATCTGCTACTGGAAACAGCTGCATTGAAGAATCCCTCAGTATTTGAAACAGCACTTATTTCTTGATAATGTCTGGAAAACACAACGTGGTTTCAAGTGTTACTTGCTCAGTGCTATTTGTAGGCACAGCTGGAGAGCCCCAGGGGACAGCCTGGGTAGAGCTCCCTAACACAGCTTTACTACACTGCTATATATAGGTTTCCCCTGCCCATGTTTCTGAAGAGTTTTGTTTCTCTGTCCTGCTTTCTCTTCCTCTTTAGATCAATATTCAAGACAACTACTACACCACAGTGGTCTTTCCTCTTCCTAGTTTCCATATTCTAGTTATATTAGGTTCACCAGACTCCTAATATAACAATGAAAGCACAAACCATTATTTTTCTTCCCTGCTCAGGTCTCTCCAACATTCCTTTGTCCTCAAAGGTTCTGTCTTTTTGGAAAAATATAGACACAGTCTGCTTGTTCATATATTTGAAGATTCCAGCTCCCATACAGCCAACACACTCTAACTGGACAGAGCCTTTGAAAATTCAACAACAGGATCTAGAGCTGCTCTTTCTAAAGGCGTAGGCCCTGTACAACTCAGACACCTCAAGTGGGTCAAAGCTTGTTATTATATTAGTAGAGCTAAAGTTGTTTCAAAATCAGAAAAAAAAGAGGAAAATTTTTCATTTATATTTTTTGCAAATTATCCTAAAATCCTTTAAGACACTCTTTCACAATTTAATTTCTAGAGAAATAGTAAGAACAGACTAAAAATAAAATCTCTCTTCATTTTTTAACTTCTAGAGGTATTTCTATTCCCCATTAGAAACCTGATACACATTCTGATGAAAGAGCATAATGTTCATCACTTCTAAATCTAAGATTTTCTCCGAGATTCTTTTTCTGAGCTCCCTTTCTCTATAATTATTCAACTAGCATGGCTCCTCAGAAAGAGAGCAGATGGATTAAATAAGCAAGCTGATTGAAAGAAATGGATTACATAATAAAGTATAAATGCATATTGGACTTAAATAATGAGAACAATTTGCTTTCAAATTTCTGTGCTTTTTTCACTAAAGGTAAAATAAAGTCTTTAATATTTCATTTCTGAATCTTGTAGACAAAAAATCTACAACTGTTCTGCACAGCACATCTGATCAAAACAATACAAATTAACCACAAGTTTAATTTTAAGTTAAGAGCTAAAACTATTATAACTGTTATAATAACTGGTAAATTAACTGAGCCATAGTTCATTTAAACAAACACATATTCTAAAATACACGATAGATGTTTTAAAATGGTAAAACACAGCTTGTAAACTGTTTGCCTCATTATAAAATAATTACCAAAAATGAAGTTCTAATAAATCTTTTCAAAGTTCTTTAGGAAAAATAAGTTTCATTAAACATTATTGGTTTGATGATCTTGTCAAAGTATTACTGAAGTATAAAGAGAATGACATCTTTTAGGGTTCTTACATGAGTAAGGAATAATAATCCCTCCAACCCATTTGGTAATCTAAAAGCTTAATTACAAGAAAGTCGAGGAGATTAAGACTATTCAGATCAGAAATGCAGAATGAAGAAGCATAAGCAACACTCTCACTGAAATAGATGAGTATTTAGTAATTTGGTGATCCCAAGTAAGAGAACTCCTTTGTGTGTGAAGTTATGATCAAACATTCACTGTCATGGGTCAGTGGCAGTCATCTGAAATGTAATGGTCTGATTTGACTTTTCCACAACATTGGAGTTTTTGCAGCAGTTTATCCTTAGGGCTGGTACTTCTGTCCCTTGTTCTTTTTCCAGAACAAACTTAGCAAATATGTGTGTATAAAAGTCAGCTAGTGAAGTATAAGCCTTTAAAATTATTTCAGAGCAGAAATGACTTCACGAAAGAATAGAAAAAGCTCTCAATGAAGATAAAAAAATAAAGAAATATCCTTTCAAGCAGGATTTCAGTGGGCTTCAGCCACAAATCCATCCTTACCAGTTCCTTATATTTAGAAACTAAGCAGGGTGTCACCTTTTGTTAACTGAAGGTTTCCTAAATCTCTAACTTCCTGTCCACTATTGTCTTTGCTATTTCCTGCTTAGACCAAATTTAGAGCCAGCAGGTGAGTGTTCTGACAAGTCACACAAGTAAATATCCCTAGGCATCATCTTTCTGGCAGAGAACTCTCCTGTGTAGAAGAGTTGCTCCTCACTCTTAATGAACCTTCTCGAGGTGACCTCTGAATTCTGGATCTGGAGCAAAGGATAGAAGGTGTCATCTGGAAGCCTAAAAGGTGTGAAGAGAAAAATCAGATACAGCTGCTTTTTATTTTGGTTGTTATAACCTTTCACTTATCAAGTCAGCTTTTTCCAAGCTGTAGATTATCTAACATAAAAGACACTTCTATTTTCTTCCTCATGGACATGTATAAAGCCCTATTGGCAAAGTGTTTTGCCCTCATATAATTTTGCCCTCATATAATTTGCAAACTTAGAAAAGCACCTAATTCTGAAATACCACATATTTTAAATTCTGCCATTATTAGCTGTTATTAACAGATGTAACAAATTTACAAATATCCATTGATCAGTTTTATTAAAAAAGGTTTGACTAGTTTAATAAAAATGTTATATAAACTATATAGCTATATAGTTTCTATATAAACTGCTCTATTTTTCCTAGAAATCTCTCCATTAAATTAAATTATATATTTTTCTAGGCTCATAAAGAAAAAAACCACCTATTCAGAGGTGTTCACCAGTGTGAACAAATAATAAATTTAAAAAGAAATAATTTCTGGTTAGTTCAGGCTCAGAGGAACCAAGGGACACTTCGAATTCAACTCTCCTTTTTCTTACAGGGGACCTCAACTTGATAAAATTGACTGGGAGGATCCCACAGCTGGCACAACCCAGGCCAGCAGATTCCTAAAAAGTTAGATGACAGCTTGATGGAAGGGGTAGTAAGGGAGCTGACCCAGAAGGATGCCCTCCTTGATCTTTTTGTAAACAGAGAGGATCTCACGAGCAATGTGGAGTTTGGTGGCCACCTGGGCCATAGCGACCGTGAAGTGACCAAGCTTAAAATCTCTGCTTACAGGAAGAAAAGTACAGCAAAACCTCAGCTCTGGACAAGAGCAAAAGAAAGTTCAGGCTGCTCAAGGAATTATTAAGTAAGTAAGATAATATTTTTGCATATGCTGGGCCTATCAGTGCTGGTCAGTTTTTAATTATGTTCTAAAGAAACAAGAGCAGGAAATTCCCAAATGTTGGAAGTCGTGTAGGCAAGGCAAAAAGTCAGCTTGGCTGATG
>VZSR01000920.1:5050307-5077128 GCA_013398615.1 Brachypodius melanocephalos
AGGGATTTTCTCTTGGAAATAAGGTAGAAAAGGAAGGTATATGCCTAATGAAAACAAGGTTAGGTGATGTGAGGATTACCAAGATGTTGCTTGGTGGTGTAGGGAGAAAATTTGTGCATCCAAAGCTCAGTTGGAGCTGAAGATGGAAAGAACCATGGAGGACAATAAAGAGAAGTTTTTTTAAAATATATTAGTGGCACTGGAGAAATAACATCAGTCCATTACAGAATGGGGGTGGTGACCTCACAAACAGGGACATGGAGAAGGCAGAGGTGTTCAATGCGTTCTTTGTCTCAATCCTCAACATGGAGGGTGGACCAAGGGAGTCTCAGTGCCCTGAGCTACAGGACAAAGACAGTGAGATTGATCAACTTCCAGCTGACCCTGAACTTTTGTAGTATCTGCTCCTTCAGTTAGATCCCTACAAATCTATGGCATCTGATGGAATTCACCCAAGAATTATCAAAGGATGGCGAATGTCATTGCATCTCTTGATAATTTTTCAGTGGTCTCAGGAACTCAGAGACCTCCCAGATGACTCGAAGCTGGTGAACATCCCAATTTTCAAGGACAAGAAGGGGGAGCCCAGAAACTACAGGCCTGTCAGTCTCACTTCAGTGCCCAGTAAAATCATGAAAAAAATTATTCTGGGAGATATTGAAAAACACCTGGGGGACAATTCAGTCATTTGTCCCAGCCAGTATGGCTTCATGAGAGGAAAGTACAGCTTGTTAAACCTGATTCTCCTCTTTGATAGGCTAACTTACCTAGTTGATCTAGGAAAGCCAGTAGGTGTAGTCTTTTTGGACTCCAGCAAAGCTTTCGGTACTGTCTCACACAGGATTCTTCTGGCCCAAATGCCCAGCAGCCAGCTGGATAACTGTGATATGTGATGGGTGAGCAAATGGCTCATGGATCAGGCACAGAGCGTGACAGTGAATGAGTGACATCAGGATGCTCTCTGGTCGCTTTTAGGTTTCCACAGGGATCCATCCTCAGCCCTGTTCTCCTCAACAGAGAAATTTTGTTTCATTAATGACTTGAATACAGGACTCAAAGTAACTTTGGGGATGACAACTGGGAGGACCAGTAATCTCCCTCAAGAGCAGGGAGGCCCTGTAGAGAGATTTCAACAAATTAGAGGACTGGAGAGCTCTGTGAAGTTTAACAAGGGCAAGTACTGGGTTCTACACCTGTGAAGGGACAACCCTGGCTGTGTATGTAGAATGGAGAATGAGAGGCTGGAAAGCAGTGCCAGGGAAAGGGCCCTGGGGGTCCTGGTGGATGGAAAGTTGAATCTGAGCCAGCAGTGCCCTGGCAGCCAGGAGGGCCAAGCGTGTCCTGGGGGCACCAGGCCCAGCATGGCCAGCCGGGCCAGGGAGGGGATTGTCCCCTCTGCTCTGCTCTGGGGCAGCCTCACCTCCAGGGCTGGGGGCAGTTTTGAGTGCTATGATACAAAAATGACATTAAGCTGTTAGAGAGTGTCCAGAGGAGGCCACAAAAATAATGAAGGGTCTGGGGGAGCAGCTGTGTAAGGAGTAGCTGAGGGCATTTGGCCTGTTCAGCCTGGAGAAGACTGAGGAAAGTCCTCACTGTGGCCTTCAACATCTTCACAAGGGGAGGTAGACAAGCAGGTCTTGAACCCTTCAGTCTCCTGGCCAGTGACAGAATTCTAGGAAAGAGCGTGGAGCTGTTCAGGGGAAGTTTAGGTCATCTGTCAGGAAAAGGTTCTTCACCCAGAGGGTGGCTGGGCACTGGGACAGGCTCCCCAGAGAAGTCATCAGGCACCAGCCTGAGAAAGTAGAAGAAGTGTTTGGACAATGCTCTCAGACACATGGTGTGACTCTTGGGGATGTTTTGTGCAGGCCCAAGTTTGGACTTCGTGATCCTTGCCTGTCCCTTCCATCTTAGGATATGATTCTATGACTCTGTGATGACTATTCTATTAAATCCTTCCTCCTCCGATAAAGTTGTGTTGCACTATCCACTACAGAAGAAGACCCCCAAACCCAAACACTCTCCTCTTCAATTGCACATTTAGAAGGTAAAAACACTTTTACATGTACTTACACGTACTCTTATTCTCATGCACTTTTATAGTCTTTATTGCAATTGGAATTTCACATGAAATGTTATTAAGTCTGCAGTAATGCTGTTTGTGTTTCACATTAGATCCAACATCTCAGCTTCATCTTATGAATGTTCCATTGGATATTGTGCCGGGGAAGTGTTTTTTATGATGTTAAAACCAAAAATTTTTTTCCACTCTATATGTTTTTATTTCATGAGGAGTAGTTCAAAATATTTGACTTGAAAATAGAACTTAAATGTGAAACTATCAGTCATATTTTATAATTACTAAAAAATGTACTGAACTTGGTGTGAAACAGTGATTTCACCTGCTTGGATACAAATCAATTACACAATCAGAGTAAGCTAATTCCTTTAGGGGTATAAATCTATCACTGCTCTCAAAACGTTTTAAATTTTTAATTTATATGCCCATTCAGCATTTTTTTAAAAACAACAAATGGTACCTTGGGAAAAAACATTTTTATTAAAAGAGTTTTTAAGGAATTGCTTAAATGCTAGTTATTATTTTGCCTGAAATAACCATTCAATATTTGCCATACTATTCTAGTTTTCAATTACATTAAGAGTGGGATGTTGAAGTGGTAAATACTTTAAACATCCAATTTTAATCTTCCTGTTATTGACAGATATTAATTTTTGATACCTTGCTATGCACATTCTTTGTAATGCACTACAGAAATGGAGTGTTTATGTTGTTGAAGGAAAGAAAGGTGTGTAGGAGGTATTTTTTATTTTACATTATGATTAACGTATATTATTGATATTATTTTTTTTAATACTGGTATTGACTTTACCATTAGATGACTATAAAAGAACTTTTTTCCTCTTCTGGAAATGTTGGTGATTTCTTATTTTATTTTGACATACTAAAATAATTTATAAAGGCCATAATAGATTCAGGTAGTATTAGGGACAAAAATCAAAGAAGACAATTTAAAAAAAAAATGTTACGGCAATTGAAGTTATATATGCCAAAGAATATTTCTAGCCATTAAATTCAGGAAGAAATCAAAAACACATCCCTAAAGTTTTAAAAGAACTTTTCAAATTATCAAATCTATGGATTAATATTTTTTACTTTAAAATTCTCAGAGAGATCTGGGAGATACACTCTGCGTCAACAGCTTTCCCTTCAAAATAAAAACTCTCTTTAATCTGTTGATTTGAATATGCCAGGATATACTCTGCCACTGAACCGTTTGTGCAATGCTCATTAAAATAAGTGGAGTCCCGATGTCAAACAATTTAATTTAGGGAGTCCTGGTGACCTGACTGATGTTTGTATCCACTCTGCCCACAAAAATCTTGCAAGGCAGAGACAAACATCAAACAACACCTCTATCTTTTGCACATTATTAGCATGTAGAAGCCTCAGTCAGGGCAGTGGCCCTGCCTCTGATTGATGACTAAACTCACAATAAATGATAATCCTCATCTAAGAGGACAGCAAAAATCGGTCCTGTGCAACACATGGGATAAATGGCTTCCTGATGTTTTTCTAACAAACTACTGCATGTTTCACTGATCACCAGTGATATTTAATTTTCTAGTCATCAGTAGGACTCCATAGGTGTTGCACTCCACAGTGATCCTGACCTCTTTCCAGTTCTGTGCCAAAATCTCTTCTCTACACCTGGATCTGCAGGGAGGCGTGTATAGAAGAAAGGGAAATTAAACGATCCTTCTTGGCCTTTTCCTCTGTGTGGATATTATTTCCATCCCCAGTGCAGCACTGCAGCTGCTCTGTAATGGGAATGATTTGCTAGCAGGACAGTAGCAGGGGATAACAGACAAATGACAATAATAACAGCATGGTATCCTCCCACATCTGTAGAATGGATAAGAAGGTGGCTTTTTTTCTCCCCCCTTTCTGTTTGGGGCAGTTTATTCAGACAGCTTGTACTGCTTGCAAACAGTCTGAAACCAGGAGCCACCCAGTTAAAAGTAGGCAGTAATTTTTGGATAATACAGGCAACAGACATTAAGGAAGAATGAATAACTACGATAAATACTGACGTGTTTCTCTAAGTCCATTATAGCACACAAAATGTGTTTACTCTCTAGGAACTTATCACTCAAGTAGGGATGGGTCAGCATCAACACATCCTCAGTGTTGCTGAGTTGCAGTCTTCCAGATCCCTGTTTTATTTCCTTAGTGCTATAAATATATTCTGGTAGTACTTATCATGTTGAATTCCTGTTTGACAACTTCCTTATTTTCAATAGTCAGGATTCTGTCTGCCATTCTCACTGTTTTTCTTAACTTTTCCTTGCTCCACTCTGCAGATTTTCTTACAGGGTTTTTTCCCCACCCTAGAAGTTTAAGCCCTAGCTGCACAGATATGCTTCATGGAAACTTGCTTCAGGATATGCTTCAGGCCTTGGTCTCTGGCCCTTCATGAAAGTAAATAAAATGTTGTGTTATCAATGAGGATGAATTTGGCAAGCTTTGATCTATTTCCCTGCACTTCATGTCCTCCCATGCCATTTTATTATTTTCCCTACAGTGCAGATTTTTTTTTTTTTCGGCATTTCATTTCATCAATTTCTTCTGCTGTCTTTTCGTTTGATTTTGTTCCCTGATTTGGGGATTTTGGTAAGTACAGTTTTACAAGGTTTTGTCCAGTTCACTTCAAATAAAGAACACCCCACTGCCCGAAGAGTACTCTCTTCATACCTTTCTTCTTCACACCACCCATGTGCTGGGCACCTCAGTTAAAGGCTGCTTTTACTGTTCCACACGTGGTTCATCATACGCTTGGGATTAGGCTTCAAATAAGCACAAAGCCTAGAGTTCCAGGGACACTGCAACTACAAAAGTCATGCCAAAGGGAGCATGGCACTGCCCCAACATTTCTCCCTTAACACCATTCTGCTTGGCACCACTCATGTGCTTGGCACCTCAACAAAAGGCTGCTTTTTTAGTGATCTGCTTAGGGTTAGGGTTACACTTGGGTTCAGGGTTGAGAAAACCACAAAGCCCAGAGCTCCAGAGACACAGCAACTAAAAAAGGCATGAATTTCATGGTGCTTCCCCAACATTGCTCCCTCCGCAGCTTTCCAATTGGCACCACTCATGTGCTTGGCACCTCAGCAAATGGCAGCTTTTACTGCTTTGTTTAGGGTTAGGGTTAGGCTTAGGGCTGAGAAAACCAAAAATCCCAGAGAAATGTTTTTTTATAACTGTACCATGCTGTTCATTCCTTTTCCAAGGAAGGACTTCTTCTTGATGTCCCTCTGGTTTGACCAATGTGATTGAAGAAGTTTGCCTCTATTTCGCCAATAAAATTGGTCTGTGTAAAACAGCATAAAAGAAAGACACATCCCAGAAATAAAGGAGGCATTTTCAGCCTTCTGAATCTCGGAGTCTGTGTCATTGTAGTGTAAAACTGTGACAGAGAATTCCTTTGGTATGTCCCTCATTGGGCTTGTAACACTGCCCCTCCTCTGTTTCTCACACCAGACAGTGAGACTGTAAACCAGTACTTTGTCACACAGATTGAATAAGAAAATGTCTAATAGAAAATTTTCTCAGACCAAGAAAGTGACATAATTAATCACAGACAGATTATTGGATTGCAGGGTCAGGATAATTCTAGGCCTTTTTCAAAACTAAACCATGAAATACTAAATTTTGTTTTGTTTTGTGATTGTTTGTTTTGTTTTGTTTTTGGGTTTTTTTGGGTTTTTTTTGGTTGTTTTTTTTTTGTTTTGTTTTCTTTTGGTTTGGTTTTTTTTTGTGAGGGTTTTGTTTGTTTGTTTGTTTTTTGGGGGGGAGGTTGCAATAGGAATGTCAAAAAATATACAATTGTAACAAGTTGCATTTTTTTCATATTTTTCTTAGGCAATTTTCTCCATACATTGGATGGAGACAGGCAGGATCATTGGCAGCAGCCATTTCCCATCACTACATTAAAAGGACATTGTTCTCCTAAATAACCTGAAATTAAAAAAAAAAATGCATGCACTAAAGGTTTTATCAAAAAAACCACGAGTACTTTTTTTTTTTTTAACAACAGAGATTGTGGCAACCAGATTTGCAAATAAGAAATAGTTAACTGCTTCATCAGATCTTAAACAAGCAAAGGGACATTAGTTCTAATCAACTGCTCACAGGGCTTAGAGGGTTTCCAGTAAAATCAAAACACCATTAGCATAGATCTGAAGTTTCTAGTGGTCCTGTTGATTTATTTCAGACCTCAGTAATGCAATTTCCTGAATGATAACCTTGTGAGTTTATTGTTAGTTTCTACTTGTTTCTGAATAGATTTATCTGCATGCTTAGCTGTTTAGTAGTTCCTATGGTAGTTTGTCTAATCATTCTTGAAAACAGCTTTTCAGGAATTATGTTTGACCATGGTTTATAAAAAGGAAAGATTTGCAGCAGTAGATAAGAGTTTTTATGAAACCATCTGAAGTGACTGGAGAAAACAACAGCCACATCAGTTTGCTTCCATGTTGAAAAGATTGTTTGTTGTATATCTCTTCAAAAACATCAATTCATTGTAGTAAAGATATCATCTTCTACTATAAACCTTGTTTTGTTTGTATCCATTAACCCACCATTTCCACATCTAAACCATTTCTTCTAAACAGAGTGTAAAAATGGTTTATGGGTTTTAATTCCATCATATTCTGCTTGACTCCATATTAAATCTTAAATGGAGATCTAGTTTATGATACTATTGATGAATATATAGAAACTGTATTTTTAAATTATCCTTGGAATGGTGATATTTTGTAAGCAATATTCTTTCATGGCATGGGGTTATTTCCTCATATTCTGAAGGACTCCAAATAGGAAAACACAGCATTCTTATTTTATAGCCCAGACAGTTAAATCAAAAAGAAGCTAAATTACTTTCCCAAGATCTCAGAGTAGACCTTTGGCAAAGCAAGTATTTATTATTGGTATTTTTTTTTTGGATCTTAAAATCATAAAATTATTTTTCCTTACTGGTGAAGACTGACTGAAAAAGGTAGATGACATTTTGGAAAAAAATGGGGGAGAGGGGAGTGGGTTTTTTATTAATTGCATTGTCTTTTCAGTTTTCAGTTTTCTTTTTTTTCCTCGTCTGTAAAACCATTAGCTGCCTTTCCCTTTCTCTATGATTCTAGTAAAATGCTCCTTCTTCCTGATCAATATGCTCACTAATTTTTCCTTCAGCATTATTTTTTTAAGATTTTTATTTTTTAATAATAGTTACAATTAAAACAGTGATTTATCTATTTGCTTTGAACTATTATACAACTTTTTTTCCTCTGTATTTGTGTTTTCTAATAAATAATACAGTCCATTTAATATTTTTTTCTCTATATTCAAATTTGAATAGGAATAAGTGTATCTTTTAAAAATTTTGCAGTTCTTGATGCATCATATACTGGTTTCTTTATATGCTCATTGATTTATGGAAGGACTCTGTCAAGAAGTATATGTAGATAGACTTTATAATCTTCAAAATAAAATTTAAAAAATTTAAAGAAGGATATTCCGTGAAATTATTTTGGAGAATTTAACTGAGAAAGTCTTCTGAATATTCTGATTAGCATTAAATAATTCAGCCCAAACAACTTTCTCATTGCTTTTGTTTTGTGAGATTGTCTGACATCACTGCTACAAAACTTTTGGTCTCTGTAAGGCCTACTTCTTTGATCACTGACAGTTCACCATGCCAGCTCCCTCTTTCAGGATTACAATTCACCTCAGTCTATGTTTTTGTTACCCCCATTTCGGCCCATGGGCAGCTGTACTCTGTGAGGGCTGGTACAAAGAGGCTCTGATGTCCAGCAGGTATTGTTGCTCAGGAGGATCTTTCTCAGATTTTCCACTGCCTTGCTTCAAGACTTTGAGCGAGTCACTTTATCTCTGTTTTCCAGTCCCATTTTCCTTTTATTCCTCCTCTATATTTGCCTTGGGAAAGGTGTTTGTGTGTCATCGTGTGTGATGTAAAGATACCAGTCACAAGTGGGTTTTCTGATGCTGTAATTCCAGTATCAAAAAACACCAACACTACACAGAAGGAAAGTGTCACATTCCTTTAGTGAGTCTCTGGTGCTCCTCAGCTTGTTTTGTGTTCCTGGAGCCAAAAAGAAGCTTCCAATTGACTTAAATGAGAACAGGTTTAAATGAGTACCAAGTCCTGGTAATCATGGTTCAAAAGCAAAATTGCAATATTAAGAAGGAAAATTTTACCTTCACTTTTTTTTAATATGCATTTTTTGTGACCTATTTTTGATTTTTATATCTCTATGTTCTAGGTTTAGCCCCATTAAGTCCCCCAAGATGCTGTTTCACAATTAAAAGAGAAACAATTTCATACAGGTTGAAAAATCAAAACTTTTACTGTAAGAAACTCCTCATTCATAAAGTAATTTGTGCTGTGGTATATGAAGGGATCAGTATTGATGTGGGGTTTTTTTAATTCTCTGATTCACCATGAAATAAAACCTTCTAATTTTTTTTTTCTCTTTTGTTAAAATTTTTACCTTCCCTACCCCATCTTTTGACTGTTGTATTTGAACAGTCTAATTCTGAGTATTCCTCATTTGGGAGCTTTCATGTAGGATCAATATTTTGATCCATTATTTTGAAGTTTCATACTGCATTTATGTCTTTAAAGAAATGTGACCAGGGATAGGTTTGTAAGTCTACTTTTTTTTTTTTTTTTAAACATCTGAGTATTGAAACCTTTTGCTATACCTTCAAAAAATTCTGTTCAAGTAGGGAGATAGTAGATACTGCAATGTATTTCACATTTGAAAATAAGTTGATGGAGGCTTTCAGAGTGTCTAGCAATGCTGGTCAATTGGTGTCTGGTAAACTACCTTGGAGTCCCATGTTTCAGGCTGTGTTTAGCCATACTTACTCATAAATTTCAATTTTTAGTGTACAATTGGATAAAACCACTTTTTAAGCAGCTTAATCAACTATTTATTTATGAAAAATGTCAAGATGTTTGGAGTTTTTTTGCTTTCTAATACACAAGTCAACTATTAGTTCTTAAAACATATTGCTGCTATCTCAGAGTTCATAACATAGTTCAAGTTATTTAATAATCAGTATGCATGCAAAATTAAGTACCTTGTACTTGTAAAGTGAAGCAACAAGTGAAGAGTGATCCCTAGGAGTGATCCACGAAATACCACTTTGAAACATTGATTAGCTAAGGAGATAGCACTGCATTGTCTTTTACATGTTCATTGGGAGAATGATGGCTTGGTTCTGTGTGCTCTGGTAACTCACAGAGTCATTTCTAATCAGACCCCTGTTGTGTCTTTGGCCAGCGATTGGTTACCTAGCAGAAGAGAGATTCAAATTAAAAGAGATTTCAGAGTGGGAATACAGCACATCACCAGTACCAAATTCTTATTTTCTCTTTCTTTTTCTCTTGTCTTTACTTGTGAGTCAACAGATGTGTGTCTGAAGGGAAAGAAGAGCATGACTGCTTAATAGCTGTTCTGAAACACAGATGGAATCTGAAGGTTTTTCTTTTTACCAAGCTGGAGAAGGAAAATATATCAGGTATACTGCATGTGCAATCTCCACTGCAATGAGCCCATAATGGATCCTAGCTGTAAGCTCTGAATATGCCTAATGGAAGCAATAGTTTGAATCTTAAATAATAAAACATAGAGTTCTTCACTGCTTTTTAATCCCCTCTGGGAAGCCCAGTTAATTAAAGCTGTTTATTACAACTTGATCAAAAAGCCTAAATTCTATGCGTCCTACATCTAGCTACTACAATATTCTCTGTCACTGAACCCTCACGAGGCCCTGAAGATTTTGACTTGGTAATGCAGCCATCAAAGAGATAGACTAACTTACTCTTTAGTCAAGCTGTTTGTTTCAAGGTGCAGTACAAAACATGCTCAAGGCTTCCCAAGGCTGCAGTCTATTTCCTCCTTTATTCAAAAAAACCTCCTTGCCATACCTAATTTAACATTTGAATCAAATTAATTATTTTATAACAAGTATAACTCCAGTGGTGTAGAGGATGTAGATTTCTTATTTAGCATGGAACATTAATTGATGCAGTGGAATGCTCTCTTTGAGCAGCTGCTCTTATCAGTCCTGTTTTCCAAACAGGTAACACAGGCACACACATGCACACAGGCAAGCTCATGAAACATCAAGATGAAGCAGTTAATTAAGGAGGGGAATGCACAAATCAAAAGGAAAAGGAATAAAAAATGAGCACTTACAGCTGCTTTTCTGTCTTAATCATTAAGAGAAAAAAGTTGCACCACAGCAGCTTAACTATCACTACTTTTTAAATGAGAAGTGTGATCACTGATGAATATTTTCTTACCAGTACTTGTTAAGTATTCACTGTAACCATGATCATTATGAGATTAAGCTTATAAACCAAACAAAAAACTCATTTTCCTGGATTTTCTTTGGCCATACTGACAGTTCATGCTGGAAACAGTAATGATTCAAATCTAATCATATAAAAGAAAATAAAATTAATCTGTGAGTAATTTTAAAATTTTTTGCTATAAGTTCTCTACACTGTAAGAAAAGCCTCTATTGAATAATGAACTGGGACAGGGAGCATCTTACCCTGTGTTCAACTCTCTTTTATCTCATAAAACACAATAAAAGTATAAAATACCTTACCCCTAAGCAATGGTTTTTGAAATTCAAGCTAAGAGAATGTATACATTTCTTAAACCCTTTTTTAGTTTTGGCTGAAATAAATAAATTTTCATTCCACCTTAGAGATTCTTGTGGCTTCTGCTCCTATCATACAGGGTTTTTTATCAGACATTTTTAGATGTCAATTGTTGCCATTTTACATTAAAGATAAAGCTTGCAAATGATGTCTGAATGTCTTTGTTGATGATAGTTGCTGAAAAAGCCAGATGATTTAAGCCATCTTAAATATCTCCCACAGTAGCTTCTCTTTGGAAAGGGTAAGTGGATTAAATTTCCCATTTTCACAAAAGTGTAAGCCTCCCTTGTGACACAGAAGTCCTATACACATGTTGAAGGCTCTGTAACTGATTTTTTTTTAAATGAAATTCCTCCAAAATGCAAACAAGTAACTGGCATAACTGCGTGGAAGCAAAAGCAAACATCCTGATTTTGAAAATAAAGTAACCTCTGAATTCAAGAAGAACAGACACTAGAATAATTGTTTTATGCTCTAACATAAGAGTTCCATTTTCTCCCTAACAGGAGCACAATCCAACATTCCACAAAGATGTTTAAAGGACTGCAGGTGTGCATCAAAGCCGCCAGCCCTGATCCACACCTCTCTGGAAGCTTTCTGCCACCTAGCCAGGAGCATTTCAGCATCAGGGGTAAGGTCCTCTCTGACACTGATCTGTCTCAGTACTGCTTTGAAGCTTTGAAAGACAAACAATGCCTGATTGTACAGGCAATGTGATCTGTCTGTATCTGTCACTCTGAGGGTCTTGTGCAAAGGGCTCAGTCATACATCAGCACTTTCCAAAGAGCAGCCCTTCTCCTTCTGCTTCTCTGGAAGCAGTGTTACTGCCCTGAGGCTTTTTATGTAACCCATCTGGTGGGCTTCTTTTGCCTATTTCATCCAAGAACACCTGAGGCTGCCTTGGTGCACATGTTGTGTCTCCTTTGGAAATAAGGTGCTCTTCAATTTTCTCCCCGGTTTGATACCATTCTTCTCTAACAGGCTGCAAAGAAAAGTCATTCCCTTCCTCACTGGGGCTCAGCTTTGTGTTCCAACACACTGGTTTGTGTAGACCAAAACAAACAGATCATCATCTTAGGGTGAACAGACAGAAAGGATGGGTTTATATTCTCTTTTTCTTAACTTCACTTTTAAAGTGTGTTTTTCCCGTTAACAACAGATGTTTTTTATTGGCATATATTTGTACCATGATTTGCCAAGACAAATCTCATAAAATTACTGTGGTGTAAGTGACTTCTGTGTTGTAAATTATTTTTTGTCTCCTCATTTTAGTCATATGTAAATACATAATGTTAGACTATTTAGTGAATTCATATAATCCCTAGGAGAGCATAAATGTCTTGTTCTGTCCCTGAAGGACATCCAGTAGATATACTGATTTACTAATATGTCCCCTGACAAAAGGGCATTTTAGTTTCAGAGATGTCTTTGTAACTGAATACTTCTTTTACAGATTCATTCCCTTGACATTGCTTACATGCCACGGTTAAACAACAAAGCTTTAATCTATATCAAACTATTAGATCACAGGTAAAAAGCAATAACATAAGAGAATCTACACAATAAATTACAATAAACACAATGAAGAATGTTATAATGCACGATTTTACCTCCATTGAAACACACTTCAGGCTAACTCAATCAGCAAATATTTTGGCAATTGCCATCCTTATATGGGACATTCATGCTGGAATGGTTAGAGATGGATAAGAAAGTGAAGATGTTCACAAAAGCCATGAAAGAAAGAAATCCTTCTCAGTAGTTATCACTGGAAAGCCTGCTGTGGACAGTCTATGAATCCATGTTTTGATTGATCTAGGAAACACATTGGAATTTGTGATGCACTCAGACATTAGACAGTTGCAGGTTTACTTCAAGATAATGAATTATTAATTCTCAATGAAGATTGTTAGTTTGTGTTTCTTAAGAGCTGAAGAAGTAGAATATAATTTTTTTAAAAAATATGTTTGCTAGAATGAAATGAACATAAGGAAAAAAATTCTCAGGATGGCATTTCTGGTTTTCTGCTGTTGAGTTCAAATATGTCTGCTCAAAATTAATAATGTAGGCATAGGTAAGGGATCAAATGCCATCTGCATTTAGGAATGACTAGAACATGTCAGAAAAACTTGTCAAGACATTCTCTCTGATCTTTTCTCTCCCAACCCTTTCCTTTTCTTGTTCCCCATCTACTTTGTTTTATTTTCACCACCTTCTGCTGCTTGTAGATAGGAGCTTATGATAAACGTGGGTAATTCTTTTCTGCTCTATGACAAGGTAACAAAAGAACACACTAACCTCTTCTAAAACAAAGCCACAATGTAATAAGTTCTTCTGAAAATAATTTTTCTCTACTTCTGTAAATCTTTACCATAGACTCTAATAGTGTTATTATTGGTAATAGCAATAGTACTGTTACTTGTTATTTATCCTACAAAAGTGTTGACTGTGTTAGACACAGTGCAGATATTTGCCAAAAACTCATGAAAATACTAGCTTACAATTTCAGTATGAAGGGGCGGGTAACAATTTGCTATAGCAAAGAAATTAAAATACAGCAAAGTACAGCAAATTAAATTGTCATAGGAGGATCTTATTAATCTCTCTCTTATTAATCTGTTAGCATGGAAGAATCCATATAGATATCACATCAAGAGAGAGAATTTGGACACAATATAAGTCAAGGAAGAGATTATCTGAGTATCTAAAAGGAAAATCTCACTAATATACTTGTCTGAACATCTGAAAGGCAGGAAAACAGCTGGGTATTGATAGACAACTGACAATTGATATATTGCTCTAGGTACAATTAAACTTTTCTCAGGCAAGAGCAGAGAGAATATAAATTGAAATGTGAGATAATAAAGGCCTGAAAAGGCAAGAGAGATGACAGTGACAATGGAGATTTTGTTAATGATATGTAGAAAAATTGCAGTCCCTGAAGAAATTACACATGACAGCAGTAATTTCAGATTGACAAGATGTTGATGATATTTACAGTATCTGTGAAATGAGGGAGAAGAGCTTTCTTTAAATGAAATTTAGGAATTTGGTTTGACCACACATGCAAATTTTATCTCAGACACAGTGAGTCAGATCCAGAGAAGGACAGAAACTGAGAAAATTTTTCAAGTGAAAATGATGATAGAAAGGAATCCAGGATTCCAGAAAAAATCTTGGTGACCTATTGCAGAAATTTTGGGGATACTTTGAGTAGAATTTAAAAATGCACTTGAAATGGTAGCAGAATTAGGATAGGACAAAAAATGTGGAACCTAGTAGAAAGACAAAATTAACAGTAAAAGACTATCTCGTGGGCTCAAGGTCATCTAATAGACTAAGGGAAGCAAGAGTGGAATATTGATTCTGAACCTTGCCCAAGAGAAAATTATGAAAGACATTGAAGACAGACACAGGTTTTGTAATAGGATAAGTTAGCCTATGAAATTTTTTTCCTGACATGAGATGAAAAAAAAAGAGCTTACGAGTTTTCAAATCTACCCACAGGCAGTCAGAAACTATGATTTAAGTCAAAGAAAGAAGGAAACATGATGAAAAAAAAATAATACCATTATATATAATCTAATTCTAGAATAAAATTTCTACCTATTGTTCCTCCTGTTCCTGACCTTATCTTGCTATAAAAGTCATTCCACAGATATATTCCATGCTCTATCCTTTACCGAAGATTTTCAGTAGTCCTTTAAGGAAGATGAAGTGATTAGAACAGTTTATAAAGTCTGAATCTCAGAAATGTTATCATTTGAAGTAAAAGATATTTCAATGAATTTGAAATCTCAAATTAAGATTATGTGTCAAAAAAATTGCTCTTGAAAGCTAAATATTTATTCAGCTTCAAAGACGAAGCTGTGAACTTTTGTTTCTAAAAGAGGGTGGTATATCTGTATGCCTTCATCTCCCAGTTCTTTAATTCTCTCAGAATCTGAAGGGCTGGAAACAGCTTTATTGATGGTTCTGACTTGCTTTCCAAGCCCTACCATGAGTATGACTGCTGAACATTTGTAACATCTTGTAACATTTCTGGGAAAAATATTCTCTATTTCCTGACTATTATTGCAAAGTATACATTACCTGCAAGTGCTCTGATGACAATCAAGAGAGATCTGGACTCCATGGTTTGCATGCACAGACCCAATTTATTGATTCCAAAGCTCAGTATGTATACCTTTTCAGCTGTAACTAAAAATAACTCTATGCTGAAGCAATAATAACCATAACCACCATATTTACGTTTCTTAATAACATTGCTTAACTGTAAGCTAGCACAGACCCTCCCAGTTGTCTTGGGTTATGTAATCAAAAAATGTGTATTCTATTTCATCTGTTGAAAGCAACTGGGGAGTTGTTTTTCCTTTATCTCTTGTAATTCCAGGGGAGAGGGGGTAGATGCCTTCTGATAATGGGCCAGCTGATAAAACCAGATGGGAGAGTGTTCCTTATCTTTCCACAACCCATCCTCCCTTTGGGGGATATCTGCTGTTAATGGGCCATTGAGGCTCACCAATGACATGACACATTACATCATCCCATTGTGAGATGCTCCACCCAGTGGGGGGAGGCAACCATTTCTACCTAGATAAAAACTGAGACAGGAACACCAGGTATCCTGTTTTCCACTGGTTTCCCAAAGGAAGACTGGACTCCTCTTGCCATTACTGGACCCTTTTTAACAGGACCATCCCTACTCTGACAGAATCACATCTGCCACTCCAGGTGGACTTAATTGGGCTGCTTCCAATACCCTGACCAACAGGGTGTCAGGTTGTATTTCTGACTCTGTTGGGGTTTCCAGGATTTTTCTTTGTTTGTGTGCTTGTTTTTTGTACTACTACATTTGTATTCTTAATATTCCTAGTGTAGAACTGTTATTCCTATTCCCAAATATTTGCCTGAAAGCCTTTCATTACAAAATTATAATGATTTGGAAAGGGAGGTTTTACATTCTCCATTCCAAGGGAAGCTCCAGCTTTCCCTGGCAGACACCTGTCTTTCCAAACCAAGACACCAGGCATGTACGGACTCCTTGCATACCAAAACACACTCGAGCACACCGTTCACCGTTACCTCTTGCTTCCTTCTTCAGGGTTCTGCTTTCAGCTGCCAGAGCTCATGGCCTGCCAAAGCTGATGTTCCCACTTCTGTCCTGGGCTGAGCAGTGCTCTCAGTTCTGCTCTCCAGCTGTATTCCCACAGTGCTCCAGCCCCATCAGCCTTTGTGGTCTCCACAGAACTCACTCTGGTTTAATGATGCCTTTCATGCACTGGGGGACCTAAACCAGATGCAACACTCACCTGAGGTCTCAGGAGTGCTGAGTAGGGTGATACAAGCCCTTTGTTTGCACTGCTGGCCACACTGCTTTTATTGATGTTAGTCTCCTCAGCTTCCAAGCCCTGGTAATCCAGGCACTTTTCTGCAGATTGGTTTACCAGTCCCTCAGTGCCTAACCCACAGCACTGTCAAGGAGTCTCTGTGTTCTTCTCGGTGAATTGCTTGGACTTTATTTTAGCACTCCTGTTTTGGTCTTCCTTAACAGCAGACATCTTCAAAGCTTGATCATTCATTTTCCTCTATGAGAAGAACTTATACTTTTTTTTTTTCTAATTTACATTCAGCAGTTCAAGAGCATTATGCACACAAATATTTAAAAAGTGGGTATCAACAGGATGGGATCAGACTCTTTTCAGCGGTGTTTAGTGACAGGAATAGGGGCAATGGAAACAAACTGAAACATCAGAAGTTAATTTGAATGTGAAGTAAAAAAATCCTTACTCTGAAAGTAACAGAGCACTGGAACAGACTGCCCAAAGAGGTTGTGGGGTCTCCACCTCTGAAGATATTCAAAGCCCGCCTAGATGCAATCCTTTGCAAACCGCTCTAAGTGAATTTGCTTTAGCTGGGAGATTGGGCTAGATAACCTCCAGAGGTTCCTTCTGACTCCAGCCATTCTGTGATTTGTCTCATCTTTATTGCACATGTTGGTACTTCTTTTGTTCTCACTTGCATTTTGCTCTAGTTCCTTTTTCTTAGAGATGTACCAGTGTGTCATTGTAGAGGCAGCTGCAACACTCAGAATGCTTCAGTTAAAACTTCAGAGGGCTTCAAGCATCAGCACCTTGTTATCTAGAAGTTCTTCATACCTTTCCTATGTAGCCTCCCATAGGCAGCTCCACACAGCTCTGGCTCTTTCTCTCCTTCTTCTCTCTTCCTTCTGCAGTCCCCGCTCGCTGCTTCCTGTCCCTGGTATGGCCACCTGACCCTGTCTGTCCCTTGTACAGGGGCTCACCTGATCTGTCCCTTGCCCCACCTCCTGTCCTTTCCTCCTCACAACATGGCCAGCAGACTCCAGCTGCCTCTCTACCAACCAATTCACTCTTTATCACACCCAGAGCTGGGAGGGCAAGGCTGTTCACACTATTTGGTAATTAGCACAGCAGCAATATATCAGGTGCAAGATCTCCTTTAGTGCTATCTCTATCTGTCTTCCCACACCAATGTATCTATTTTTTTTTTTTTCTTCATTTGCAATCTTTTGTATTCCCTTCTATTCCCATAGCATGTCCTTTTCTCTTTTGGAAGGCTACATATTTCTATGTCCTTTGAACAACTTCCCAAATACACAATGCCAGCAATGAATCCTGAAGTATTTGTGGCTGAAAAAATAACTGAGGCCTATAGGAGCATGACTACCTCCCTCTTTCCCTACTCATTGTCTCATCTTCAAATACATCTGCTGCAAAAGCTTTCCTATTTCACTTTGAGCCAAACTCTCTGAAAGTCATTATCTTGTAGAAGTCCCCAGATTTTTTTTATTTAACAGGTATAATTTGCAATGGTTTGAAAGTAACTCTCCAGACTATTTCCACACCTAGTACAAAATGGCCTTAAGCAATGCTTGAACACTGCTCCCCTGGCTGCTCTGCTCCAGCTCGGTACTAACAATGCTGACATTTGGCTCTTGTCTGGCTGCAGCTCCCAGCTTGAGTGTCACTTCCCAGCCCTCTACCAGACCCTCTGGAACTCAGACATGGGTGTGGTACCAGATCTTCTTTTAAGTACATCACTGCTACATTGACAGTTTCTTAAATCTATCAGCCTTCTCTCTTTGATGTGGAGATTCAGGATTTCCTTACACAGCAACTCTAAATCTGTATCGTAAGCAGAGCATATTAAAGATGCTCTCATGCTCTATGCATGGAGTTAAAAAGGCAGGAGGGAAGGAAAAATGGATTTTATATTTTGACAGCATACTGTAAAAATGCATCTTGGAAATATTAATAAAATGAAAATCAGAAGCACCCAAGCCCCAGTTTGGTTAAGGGTTGCATCTTTGCAGTGCTGCAAACTGAGCTTATTCGAGCCAAAAATATGTTCCTTTGTAAATTTCACTACTGGCAAAATTTTAAACATTTCATATTCAGAGACACATTATCTTTGTAAAGGAAACAAATATATTTTTATGGAACTGTACTTTCAAGCCTGAGAGTGTTTTTCAGGACATTTGAGGAAGAGAATTTCTAGCACTAGCAGCAGCTCATGAGAATCACAACAGGCAGTAATTCTAGGATAGCTAGAGCTCTGTCTTGTTGCTAAGTAGAGACTGACCATCTTTGGGAAATTGTAAGGAACGCTGCTTTTAGTTTATATTATTCTAGGCTGCTCTTTTCTTCAGGCAATTATATTTTAAGGGGAGAAAATGTCTTAAAAGTAGTTGCCTAAAAAATTGGTATAGTAAATCCTTCACATAACATTTAATATTATATCCAACAGGGAAAAGATGGTAAATGCGAAAAAACCCCTCTGATATATTAACTACTCCACATATTTATTTAGACATCACTCTTTCAAAATGTGCATGGCACACAGTGTATAAACTTTTGAAGTTTTCTATTTTTTTTCTATCAGTCTCATGCACCAGGTAAATGAGCACTGCTAAGATAATCAATTCTAAGACAACAACATTAAAGCCTTAAAACTTTATGCATTGCATAAAAGCATTATAGAAGCAGTCTTTAGTATATTTAGGGAGTTTTGGTTTTATTTTTGCTTTCAGGCTTTTGTGACTGAAAATAATCAAACCAATCAATACTTTTTCCTCTATAAACTACTGAGAGCTCAGTATGCTTTCATCAGGGCTATGTTTGCACAGAAAAGAGGGAACACACAGAAGACACTGCATGTTTAGATCAGATTGCTTTTTGTGTAATTATTTTTACCTAAGGAAAAAGCTTTTCTGGCAGAAATGCATACATGTGGCTGTAGGTGGCATAGCAGTATAATTCAATGCATAACTTCATGTCGCATACTTTGAAATATATTGCCTTCTATTTAAAGACAATGGGTGCAACATTTAAAAATGCAAGAGAAATAGGTTTCCAGAGTTATTTCCTGTAAGCTCTGTCACAGCTAGCAGAGAACTGGTTGTTTTGTAGGCAGTAACAAGGGCAGCATAAGGGTAGTAGAAGCAGCACGTTTTATAGCATGATCATTGCCTTATTATAAATAGTCAATTTCAAAATATTTTCTTTTCAAAATTAAAGTCAATAAAAAAAAGAACAATTTCATAAAGTTCAGGGAAGGAACAATTTATATATACACATACATTTAAAATAATATTGTATACATAATAATATTTTCATGGAATGCAAAATTACTATAGAAATTATTAATATTAATGAACTCTATATTACTTAAAGTAAAATTGATCTAAAACTTTTAGTAATTAGCTAAACAAAGGCAGACCTAATATTGATGCATTATTTATCCAAGAGGATGCCCACAAATACTTCTGAAGTCACACAATTACATTTGAGACATTCTGTTCAGCTGTTGCCTTTAATATTATCAATTCCCAAGGCTTTTGAAGATAGATTATGACTATCAGATTTAAACAATTCCATAAGGGATCTCTTTTTCAAAGCTGTATATATATTCCACCATTTCAACTCGAGCAGAACCTCCAGCAGCACTGATAAGTCTACTTCTTCTGAAGGCATTTGAGTTAAAAAAGTGCATAGGATTGTATATTGGGTGCATCAGTCAGGCTATTGGCAACAGAGGGCTGCAGGGGTAACATCTGCAAGGAGAAGGCATGGATTGCCCTTCTCTGGACACAGATGTTTCCATCTGGATTCAAAATAAACTCACCACAGGACATGGCTGAATCCTTCAGCCAAGATGGTGCCAACTGTGAAAACTTACTTGAGGGACAAAAGTACTGCAGGAGGAGAGGAACGCAAAAACAAAAACGAACCCACCAAAAAACAAAACCAACCAAACAAACAAAACCCCCCCAAAAAACCCAAGCAAAAAGTAGCAGAGGGAACACAAGTGTCAGAGGAGGAAGACGAGGAGCTTGTCCATGCTGGAGCTGGTGTTCTTTGCAACCTGTGGAGGACTAGCACCAGTGCAGAAGGATGTTTCTGAAGGAATGCCATCCATGGAAAGCTCTTAAAAGAGCAGAAGAAAAGAATGAGGAGTGAAAGAAACCACTACATTCTGATCATAACATATTCCTGTCCTGTGCTGTCCATCACCTCTCTGAAAGGACTGAGGGTATCCTGCCACAATAGCAAGAGTAGGGGAGAAGAGTCTGGAATAAAGTCAAGCATGGGAAAGGCGCACAAAAGGTGTCTCCCATACTTTTTTAATGTTTGGATGTTTTGGGTTTTTTTCCAATAAATACTATTTTTAAAAAATCAGGTAATTTATGTACTATTTCACATCTTGACCCCTGGACTTTCTTTTTACTGCTCTTCCTTTTTTCTGCCCCAAACCTTCTGAGGTCAGCCAGAGAGAATGAGTGGTTGAGTGGGATTTTGGCTGACACTTGGGGCCAACCCAGAAGGAGAAGGCAGAATGGTGAAAAGCCTGAGCTATGGCAGCTCCAGAGGCATCAGTGTGGATGGGAAAATGACAGCTTTTTGCAGCTCTTGATAAGGAATTTTGTAGTTGTCACAAGTTTTCTCATGCTGTATCAATGTGTCAGTGATGGTAATGTTTCCTTGTAGTTATCTTTTGTCCTTAAAATGATGCAGCCCTTAGGACTTAAGTCTCTTCTGTAATTAATTAATGACCTAGCAGCCTATTTTGGCTTAAATAATTTTGGTTGCAGTTATCAATTTTAACTCAGCCTATTAGGTACACTTTGAACTCACAAACTGTGATTTTCAGCTCCTGGACAGAGGCATATCAAAAATGACATTGTAGAAGTATAGATTTTTGTAGCAGTAAGTATAAAACTGAATATAATATATAGAGAGGCCTTGCTGACTGTCATTTGTTATATCAGATGGCCCTGATATTCTTTGTGCAGCCACTACTAGAGGGGTTTGACTATATGACCTTTAAAACTCACTTCCAACCTAAACTATTTTTTGGTTCTATAATAGTAATATTAGGATCTGACTGACAACACTGCTAGCAGTGGAAAATGTCTAACAACAAATATACAGGTGGAAACAACATCCTTTATGTATTAGTGGATTTTTTTTTAGTTGTCTATTAGAAAACCATTTTGACCCACTAGAAGAAAGATACACATATTTTTAAAAAGACATTTTAAACTAGAAGTAATTTTTATTTACATTTATTTTCAAATAATTTTTAAACTATGATTGTACACAAACAGAAAAAAAACAAACCAAAGTATGAACCAAAAAACACAACACAACCTACATCTTAGTACAAATCAAACTATATTAGTAACCAGATATTTCAGTTCCAAATAAATGTAGAGGAAACAAAAAATATTACTAGAAAAATAAATGAGTGCAACCAGCATGAATACTCTTGCAGAAAACAGTAATAGAGTCATAGGTAATGGAAACCAGGTCTCTTGTGCTTATTCTTCAATATCTAAAGAATATCTAGATTATCTATAGCAAATCCCTTATCTGAACATTATAGCAAAATGCATAGAGTGAGATTTGAAAAAGTGCTCTTCAGATGGTATGAATTCTCAGCAGCCAATAACTATTTGTATCTCTCATAACAATTGAAAGCAGAATCAGCCAGACAGTCAGCAAAAACCCAGCTGCCACTGCTAGAAAAGAATTTGAAGTGCATTATTTTTGTCTTGTGCCTGCCAAGTTCAACCCCTTTGCAGTGACCACATCAGTCTTGGAATAGAGAGAGGACTTTATAGATTAGAGAGCCTTATCATGTTCTTTCTTATCGACACCTACATAAAGATGTTGTCCTAAGCATTTAATATTGCTTGCTGACATTGAAAAGGTGTCTGGAAAATTCCTTCCTTTTTACATTTACACACAGTATCCATGTGCATGCTGGGTAGCATTCATGTACAAATTTAGAGTTTTACAAGTTACATATGATCATGATCACTGAAAAATTATCAGTGCTGTTTCTCTACCTCAACAACTTTTCTACTGCAAAATACGAACAAAACTAGTGTTGCTGCATATTTTTCAATCTGTTTTTGTTTATAAGGAAAGAGTTATTTTGGTTTTTTTTCTCTGATTAATTTATTCCATGTGATTTCCTATGCAGAGTCAGTAACAACATCTGTAGTTAAGGTTGCATACAGGTTCTCATCCCAGTAATCACTTTTCAGCAGCTTCTAATCTTATGCAACTGTTACCTTTTCTTTTAAAATACACACAGTTTCTGTTCTATTTGAAAGAAAACTGCCTTGCAAGTGTTGGAAAAGTAGTTCAGCCATTTTTAAAAAAGAGGAATCATTTTCTCACATGTCGAAATAAGTGTTTAAAAATTTCAGCAAATATTTGAGTTTTAAAAAATGTTTACATTTAATAGCATACCTCCATGAGACTGCATTATGTTCAGGTCTATAGTAGGGAAAAAAAGAATGCTGGTGGACTGAATTTTTGTGAGACTATGAAAACAGCATTTGATTGCTGAAAAATGAATTGTAATAACAAATTTTATAAGTTCTGTTATTTTGTCTTTCTCAGCTGCCTTATGGAAACATACTGTATCTATTAATTGATGAAGGAAAAATGCATATTTTTTAACCCATGCATTCTTCATATTTCAGTAAATTCATCAAGCTCTCAAAGGATGTTGTAATTCACTCATATTTCACCCCAGCTAGCATCTATTCAGGGGATTCTGTGCTAGAAAGGCATAAATAGTATTCCATAGTTTCTGTAACAGCAGAGATACCCACACCCACTAAAAATCTAGGCTGGAGAAGACAGGAAGAGCTATGAGGAGAAAAAAATAGAAAAAAAAAAGCCCAAACCATAAGTAGTACGCTGTAATTATCTCAAAAATTATATATAAATTCAAGGTTTTCAGGGTGTCATTCTGCCATATAATTTATTTAAAGACTATATGTCAATGAATATTACTTTGACTGTGATATTTCATGAATGCAGAATAATCATGACGGTCTCTTGATGCATTTCTTTAGAAGTTTTTCTAGATTTTCCAAAACTTTAAAAGGGACTTACAAACCTTACTTAAGCATGATATTACCTTTGTTAGGAAGACATTAGTTTGATTAAAAAGTAGTCTTTGCCACTCAACCACTGAGAGAAAGCAGAAATATTCAGAAGTCTGCTTAAGAAAATAAATTAAACTTTTAGACTACTCAATAATTGCCATTTTTATCCACACATGGTACAGGAACTATCTGCTTCCTATAAAAATGCACATTTAGAGATTTCAGGTCAACAAAGTCAACTGCAGTTTATCAAAGTACAGGAATGCATTTGTTCAACCCAAAATCAGCTAAAAATATTTGTGTAGAAGAAGGAATGGTAGAATCTTTAAGGATGAGGAAAGGGTTAAAAAGTGGAAGACTGGCAAGTCACATAAGTGACACTGCAGCTGGGAAAAACTCTTGACAAGCCCATGTGAACGGGGGCGCAGTGATCCTCTGACACGGACAGGGTTTAACACTGCATTGGTTTTATTCCCTTGCCCAGGTGTTGCTTTGGGGATCCCTCAGTTCGTGAGGTAACAAAATAAATTCACTCTTCACGTTCCAGCCGTCAGTTTGTGGTTGTTCTGTCTGCCTGTGTCAACAAGCTCTGTTTGTTTGTTGCTGTAAAATATCTTTTTAATGAATCAGAGCTTAGGAATGACAAAGAATAGCCAGCAGCATATCCCTTGTCCTGCCATATATCGAGAACAGTACTCTACAGACACTTCAGTAACTTTTTCTCCTGGCGATCCATTTGTTATTGGACTTGAAAAGTGCCATTTGCAGGAGTTCTCAGACTCCATCATGATCATGTTGTCTACATTTCATATGACAAACAAATCAACAGCATATATAAAATGTACTGCCAATTTTCACAGTAATTTTGGACCCTAACTCTTCACTTTGTTCTTAGATTGTAAAAAAACATTTTCAGAATCTGAATTTTTGTTGGGGTGTCATGAAATTAGTAATTTTTTAGTGGTGTCTTTTAAATTATTTCAGTGAAAAATCAAGAATGCAGATAGTGCAATAGCTCATGTGTTATTTATTTAGCAGTGAAGCTAAACTGGTTTTTCACTGTTCACATATTTTCAGCTCTTACAGCAAAATGTTTTTACAGTGGAAGATAACCTGATTCTTTTTTCCAGTGACTAGTATATTCATAAAAAAAAAAAAAAAAACCTCATAAAAAATATTGTGAATTTGAAACACTAATGTAATGAAGGAGTTTTAGTTGTAACCTTCCTCAGTAGATGCATCCCTGGTCTGGAGGTTACACACAAAGTTCACTGTCTCTTTCCTCTGAAGGACTTACATAAGAGGTGGTGTTATAGCACAGAAATGTTTTGGAGCAAAGTGTTTCCATTTGCCTTGTGCATTTCAGAACACAAAGGATGAATCATTGCACCTTGAGATCTTGCTTAGTCATGGCTGGTCTGCAATCAGAAGCAATTTAACTGTGTCAGCATGCCAAATACTGCAGAGAGTGACCTGTGACTGACCTGGGGCATGCCAACGTCCATCATATTTACAGGGTGTCTGGTGTGGGGCATGACCAGACCCCAGGCAGCGACAGTGTGACAGTGACATGACCCTGTGAGCAATGATCAGACATGGTACTGCTGGAGGTACCTGGGTCTGCCTCCTCAGAGCAGTAAGTCTGCAGCTTGGGGTCCCTCCCCATGGGCTGGGATGGTGCCTAAGGAGAGCCCTCACCCGGCTGAGTGGGTGATTGTGCATTCTGGGTTAGACTTTCTGAAATCCTGAGGATTGTTAAGTCAGTTGGGCAGTATCACTTCCATTTGTCATCACAAATTGGGGGTGAAATGTTGGCAGAGCTTTAGTTGGTTTATGTGTTTTAACTGATTTATAGATTAGATCTCATTTGAGTAAATTATTTGTCTGAATTCTCTAAGATTCCACAATAGTCAGACAAGACAGACTTTTTAAAATGTTCCAGAAAATGCTGGAAGTGGTCTTTTCATTCGGTCCCACAGAATTAACAGGACAGTCCTAAATTCTTATGGCAATGTAACTATACAGATGTCTGGAAAAGCAAAGAACAGTGGGAATAAACTCATACAGCAGAGAAACCAGAAAAAAACCTGCTAATTTTCTTTCAGCAAAATTATAGTTTGCAAGTTTTGTGGAGCATGCTCTATATTCACCACCTGAACACTGGGTACATTGCAAATTGATTCACTTGTTACTTCTGAAGGAAAACTCTAGCCTGTATAATTGTGTTGTTATGAACAGATCTGGGGGTTTTGTTTGCTTTATTGTTTATGTTTTTGTTATTGTTGTGGTTTCCAGATGGAAGTGTGGGTTTAACAATGTAAACAGTTACTGGCTGAGTAATGTTAGGCTGGACACAGCTTACAGTGTTCATGTTGGTGGCCTGGCAAGTTTGCCATTTAAGAGCCATGACCTTCTGTTTCCTTCCAAATGCAGTTCATAGCCCAGTAGTGTTTCAGTGTTTCTCTGCAATTATGCCTAAACTCATACTATGCCCTGCAGGAACTAAAATAAAATTAAGTTAGTGATAAAAAATCCCAGAGTTCTTGATGTTTCTTTATTGATTTTTCCCTCCATTCTTCACTTTCTCTGTTCCCACTGCTGATGTGTCCTGACCCCATTTATTTATTAAATATGCCTGATTGTCATGACTAAAATAATATCTGCTTGAATTTACCCATGTCTCCCTGATGTACTGACATTCATGCTCTACTTCCCCTGTATGAATTCCTTTAAGGGAAGATAAAGATTCCATTTTAAGTATTGGTATCTATTACTGTTCTGCCCTTGGCATTGTAAGTCACTAGATCTAAAGTTTAGTAAAAAAAAAAAAAAAAAGTGAATTTCTGCACACAGCCCTTTTGTGTATACAAAACCACATAGTAGGTGAATGGGCAACCTAGCTGCCACTGAATTAGCCCAGCTGGCATCTCCTGAACCCCTGACCAAAGGAGGGCTATTCAGTGACTTGGCTTCAAGCAAGAACCTGATATCAATTTTGTTTCAACAAGAAGAGGAATCAAGTAACAATGGTGACAGGTTGAACCTGGAGTTTCAAGGGGATGTAAATTCACCCTTTTAGGAGGCCCAGCTGGCAGAAGTCATCTGGTTTTTTATCAGTTTCCTTGAAGGGCTGTGGATGTTGTTATGCTGTTTATTTGGACTTCAGCAAGGCCTTTGGCACTGTCTCCCACAGCACACTCCTGGATAAGCTGGCAGCCCGGGGTTTGGACAGGAGCACTCTGTGCTGGGTCAGGAACTGGCTGCATGGCCGGGCCCAGAGTGGTGGTGAACGATGCTGCATCCAGCTGGGGACAGTCACCAGTGGTGTCCTTCAGGGGTCTGTGCTGGGCCCAGCTCTGTTCAATATTTTTATGGATGACGTGGATGAGGGTATTGAGTCTTTCATTAGTGAGTTTGCAGATGACACTGAGCTGGGAGCGTGTGTTGATCTGTTGGAAGGACGGAGGGCTTTGCAGAGAGACCTGGAATGGTTGGATGGGTGGGCAGAGTCCAATAGGATGAAGTTTAATAAGACCAAATGCTGAGTCCTGCACTTTGGCCCCAATAACCCCCTGCAATGTTACAGGCTGGGGATGGTGTGGCT
>VZSR01000920.1:5077228-5097186 GCA_013398615.1 Brachypodius melanocephalos
TCACATTCATTTCACATTCACAGTCATAATGTATTTTTAAGATAGCTTCTAGGTAATATCAAAGAACTGGCTAAAGGCTAATTTGTCTATTTTAAATTTTGTTGACTTTTGCCATAATTTAGAAGATTTTGACAATCTTTGAAAAAATTTTGCAAAGTTTTTTGAGACCTGAACATGACAGCCTTTTGCCTTTTCAAACAGAGAAGTGGGACAATTGTGCCTTTCACTTTGCTTTCTAACTGCAGCATTAACTTTTTGAAGGAAATATCTAGGTTCATGAATCTCCTATCAGGTCTAGAGAGAGAATTTTAACTCATATTTCTATCTTTACTAGCTGGATCCCACTGCATCTCATTGCACTGTAAAGCTTGCTTTATGTTTTTCCCACCCTCCAGTGGGAGCTGTTTAATTTTGATATGTAGGTAACTCAGAAAGACAAAGAAAGGGGGAAAAAATTGTGCATTTGGGGCAAGGATGGGATGAGGGGAAGGAAGAATTCTACTCTCTGGTGGTTAGGGCATTTACTTATAATAGAGTAGAGAGGGTTTCCAGCACTTATTGTGACAATATGTGATTACTTTTTGCTAGCTATAAATTACTCAAACAGGAAATACGGAGGGTATAATTTCATCAACCCTATCATGAAACTGAAGAATGAAAGGGACACACACTTCACAAGAGCAATGACTTAGTGCTTAAAATATTCTCTTGATCACTTGGAATTAACCACCCCCCTCTAAATAACATAAAGTAAGCTGCTGGAATAATAAAGCCGGAGAACAACAAGCCCCAAGGGAATGCTCATTACCTGTGATTGGAAGACACTCCAATAAGACAGTGAAGAGAATGACTCTTCAAGGACTTCCATAGTTCAAATAGTTGAGTAAACTATAATAACACCATATTTTTTACTATCCTGACTGTTTCATGCTGATGTTGGACAGACGTTCACAAATTACAGTTGTTAAAATTTAAAAAAAAAAAAAAATCTTGAAATCAAATCAATTTCCTTTAACAGTTGAGTAGTACCCAGATTACCATAGGAGTCTGCATCTCTGTCTGGTTTGTATGACAGTCCCCAAGCTGCTCTTCTGATAAATTCTTATAATCCAGACTGCATCTTCAGGAATGGGTTTGTGTGGAAAGGTCTTGGGGGGAGAGAGGGCTACAAGGGTGGCTTCTGTAAGAGGCTGCTGAAAGTCTCCCCCCATATCCAAAAGAGGCAAGGCCAGCTGGCTACAAGATGGAACCACTGCTGGCCAGGGTGAAACCATTCAGCAAAACATGATGTATTTAAGAAAGGTAAAACATTGCTGCACAACAACGTTGCAGCCAGAGAAGAAAGGAGGGAGAATGTGTGAGAGCAGCAGACACCAAGGTCGGTGAGGCAGGAGGGGCAGCAGGTGCTCCAAGGGCAGGAGCTGAGATTCCTCTGCAGCTCATGGTGCAGGCCATGGTGAGCGTGGCTGGCTCCCTGCATCCCACAGAGATCCCTGGTGGAGGACAGATCCACCTCTAGCCTGGGGAGGATCCAGTGCCAGAGCAGGTGGGTACACGAACGAGCCTGTGGCACCATGAGAGAGCCGTGTTGGAGCAGACTCCAGGCAGGATCTGTGGATTAAGAGAAAGAGGAGCCCACCCTGGAGTGGGTTTGCTGGCAGGATTTGTGACCCTGGGAGGCCCAACCTGGAGCAGGCTGCTCCTGAAAGGCTGCACCACATGGGAGGGACACACACCGGAGCTGTTAATGAGGAGCTGCTGCCCAGGGGAAAGACTCACATTGGAGAAGCTGGTGGAGGACTGTCTCCTGTGGGAGGAACCCTACACTGGAACATGGAAATATTTGAGGAGTCCTCTCCTCAGGGGCAGGAGCAGAAATATATGATGAATTGATCACATCTCCCATTCCCAATCCCTCTGCACTGCTGCGAAGGAGTCAGTAGGGAAAACATGAGTGAAACCAAGCTCAGAATGAAGGGAGAGGTAGAGAGAAAATGTTCCTTAAAATTTGGTTTATTTCCCATTATCCTACCTTGATTTGATTGGTAATAAATTAATCTAATTTTCCCTAGTGAGGTTTCTTTTGCCTGTGATGGTAGCTGGGGTGTGACCTCTCACTGTCCTTACCCATAAGCTTTTGCTTTTTTTAAAACTCCCCTGGCCATATGATGGCAGTGACAGAGTAGCTTGGATGGGCACCTGTCATCCAGCCACAATCTACAAGGTTTTGTTGGATCTCTACCTGAGTCTTATTTCTATATAGTTTGATAATTTTACAGGCACAAATGACTAGGAGAGTGTCCAGAGGGGATTGTCATATCCATTATCCGGGGTGCTAATCAATGCATTTAAGCACACAATCTGGCCTATGAACAGTCTTGGGAGATTCTCTAGATTCTTCAGAATTCCCAGATGGAGACCTTCTTGAAATAACCAAATTCTTCATTTTGTGTGTGTCTTGCAGTTCAGTCAATTACCTGGTTTCACTTTTTGTTTTGGGACTTTTTTCTGCTATTTCAAGCCAGTCCATTTCACATCTGTGCACAGAACCTTTGGCACATTCCTGGACTACCTAGGGAACTAATGACTTGCTACACTGGGTGTGAACATAGGCATAGCTCTGATAAAGAGCTACTGACTGTAGAATAACTTGATTTCCATAGTCAAATCTCCCTTATAACTTAGAGCGTCTAAATCTCAAAGCTTTTGCTACACTAAACTTGCTAGCTTTGGAAACAGAGCAATGACCCTCTGTCAGGGAGAGGATTTAAACCTAAAAGGCATCCAGTTAAACTATGAAACGTAAAATTTCATCACTTGTCCTTCAAAACATCTCTCAGAGGTATTTGACTGTGTATTGCTTATAAATGCAGTAAGTACTAGCTGTGATTTTAGTTACCTTTTAGGTAACTTAAAATGTCACTGACACTTTTTTATATCCTTGGCAGGACTCGGTGACATCCTTTTTATAGTAGTTCTGTCAACAAATAGCTTCCTTTATATCACCATGATATGTTCTTTTGGGTGTTATTTGTTGATAGTTTTGAAGTCATCTTCTTGGACACTTTTGAATGGAATACTCAAGCACATCTTTTTTCTCAGTAACATGTGCATCTTTGAAGATGCAGTTTATTTCCTTTCACCATTCTTTGCTCTACCAGGGAGCATAGGACCTCAAAAAAGGTGCCTGTCTCTGTTCCTCTCACTCTTGTTTTGCTGTTGTTCAGTGGCATGAACAAATAATAGTATGAAAGCCCTAAGGGGCAGACACTATATGCAGTATTCAATCTGCAGAGAAAAATCAGTTCAAGAGCACCACAATTAAATTAATAATGCTGCTTACATGATGTACCTAAGGAATCCAGCAGATAAGATTTAAAAGTTTCAGTATCTTCCAATAGACATAACCATCAATTGTTAATGTAGTTGACTTTCTTTGTAAGGCAGTCTGAATACTGCTTCTGAATCCTGAATTGAGTGGCCATCAATAAGTGAAACCTGCACTTTTCCTTTCTTACGCATTGGATTGTATCATATTCACCTGTCCTCCCTCCTTCCAAAAGGTCCCAAACAAAACACCTTGAATTCTGATTTAGTAGCTTTGATAGTAGACTTTGTTTTTTGCTGTACCACTGTCTATATAGATTTTCTTCTTATATATGAGACAAAAATTTACTTGTCTCATTTTACATATGAGACAAAATCTTACTGTTTTGATTTTCTTACTTTTCTTCTTTACTTTTTATTATTTCTTCTGTTCTCTTTCCTATTTCTTTTGCCATTTGGTGCCAACCCGAGATTAGCTTGGCTAGAGTATGGGGCTAATAATATCAAGGAGGCGATTTCAATTTCTTTTACAGGCCATTTATTTGAGAGTTGAACTTGATCCTTGTGGATCTCTTCCAACTCAGAATATCCTGTGAATCCTTACAAACACTTTATGTGGATCTTTACTTTGCCCATCTCCTGGTTTCTCATATCTGCATTTTCATTTGAACTACCACGTCCATTTATGCAATAATGCCAATTCTATTTGACTGTAGTAGGGATATTTGACTTGTATTAAAGATATATTGGAAAAGTGGTTTTTGTTTTTTTGTTTTTTGTTTTTTTTTTTAAACTGGACAGTTCAATACTGTCATTATTGATTTTCTAATCTGTTTTCTGCAAGAATTTTTCTGACTGTCCTCCAAATTTGTATTTGGCAGTGTAAGATAACCCCACTTAAAGAGATCTCTTGACACCCAAAGCCTTTTAGCACAGGTAACCAGGCAGCCATGTCAGGTAATTCTCATGAACTTCTTTTCTATCTTTCTCATATAGCCATTTTCACTTTGTTCATATTCAATTTCATTACCTCCTGCTAGTAAAAGCGACAACACACATGTAGTACTTGTTTTTTATTTTTATTAAATTTCTTCTTAGGGCAAAAAGTACCAAACCCTTTAGGATTTTAAGATGCATTTATTGGATATAAAAAAGCCCACAGAAAACCAGAACTTGCTTGTGAGTTTTAGTTTTCAGTATTTTTGTCTACCTGTTTAAACATCCAGCAGAAATTTTCTTTTCTACAAGATGTCATAGCTATTAGATTTGGCATAATGCTATTTTAAAGTGTATTATATCCCATTTATTTTTTTGAGTTTCATTATACAAATACTGATTTTGATTTTCTTTTGCATTTCATCTTAATTCCATTCTGTTGGTCCCTGCTAACACAGCAATTTCCATTGACAAGACATTCAACATATGCATGTGTGTAAAAGTGAAATTATTGAAATTACCATTTGCCATATCAGCCATCAATATTTCAATGAAAATTTCTTAACTACCTCAGTAAGCATCTCGAATTCAGTCTTACTTTTCTCAAGTTTTGTATTAGGGGTTTTTGATTTTATTATCTTCCTATGGTTATTGCTGATTTAATTTGAAACAGCATTAAGTAAGCCTCTTTATTTAAATCTTTGTTTATTGGAATGATGCATAACTGTTTATCCCTAAAAATAATATAATTTGTCACACACTCTATGGCTTTTTCTTTTTCAAAGCCTAAGGTGATTTCCTTTTAAACATTTGGCTCAAAATGTTTCCTAGTCCATGGAAATTTAATAACTAGTTAATTAGGAGAAAGATATCTCATAATATAAAGTTTCTATCTGTCTTAGTCATTTCTTTTTGCACACTGAGAATTACAACTAAGTAGACTGGTGGAGTTAAAGATTTCTTGGAAGTGATACAAATGAGCAGTTGGACTGAAGATTTGTATTTTCAAATACATAATTGACTTAACTAAGATAAAAGGATACTTTGGAATTTAAGACTTTAAATTACAAAGAGTTCTGTTACTTATTGAGAGAGTAATTTTTTAGTGGTGTGTTGGAAAATATGGTGAAATATTCATACTACACTGCACACTGGAAAATGTGCTATTATAAAAGACAGACAAGAAAATATGTTTCAGAAATATGTTGTTTACAAGTTGTTTTATGGGCTCATTTAGAGATTAGCTGGGGAATGTTTTTGAGATTCAAGGAATAATTAAAAAAGTTATTAATCTCCAAATCCACTAGTTTCTTTCCTTAGTTCAACATTTCAAAGCATCAAAATCACATTGTTCAAAGAGAATTTTCTCTCTTTTCTACTTCTCTGCTGTAGCAGTTAAAAAATCTGAGTTCCCTATTTAGTTACAACATAAAATTACATAATGTCAGGGAGGTCATTATAAATTGTCTCTTAAACTCCATTTTTCATTGCTGTTCTTGAGAATGAGGTTGTTTTTTTCAAGAAAGAATGGAAACAGAGGGTAAAATCAGAACCTGAGAAAGACAAGGAACGTTAGCTAATTTCCCCTGTAGACTTGCTATTGAAATGTCTTAAGGAAGTCAGGTTGAAAGCTGAAAGAGTCAAAGGACTGATATAATCAGAATATCCTGTAGAACAGGAGCCCAGAGGACTATAAAAGCTAGAAAAAAAAAAGGAAGTTGCTGGAAAAGAAAATAAGAATGTCAGATCAAGTTTGTATTATTCTTCCTGAAGTGTAGTTACATGATGTGAATCAAATTAATGACAGTTTAACTCTGCAGCATGAAATAAAGATTTCTGAAAGCAGTGAAGCAAACTGAGTGCAATGCTATTATTTCTTGAGTTTCTGCACAGAAGTATGAGGCACCATAAGACAGATTTAAAACTTCAGAGACTAATCAGATATTCAATAGAACTTCTCATGCTGTGCCTATTTTTAAAACATCAGTGTTTTACATCTAAGGAATAAAGCGATATCTTTTTTCATTTGTTTGTTTGAGCTAGGTATACCAATAGCTTTAAACCATCTGGGAAGCAGAAGCATTTGCAGATAAGATTTCATTGATTCTATGTTTAACCCAGCTTAACTGTTTCCTAATTTTAATGCCAGTAAGAACATTAAGATTGCAAAACCAAACCCTCAGATTTAGGAAATGTCAGAATTAAGATTGCCCATAAAAATTTTATTTGCTAACCTTTGTGAGCATACCTTATGATATAATCTAATTTTTTTGATACAATGTTTAGTTCTTCTACAGGACACCTGCCTCACTCAGGGCACATGCTTATACCTTAGACAATTTTTCAATATTTCTCTTTTCTCTTATCATTCAATGTGTGGCTCTGGAGTTTATTTACCACATGTTATCTTAACTCTGCACTGAAAGATGATTATTGACATCTTGATTTTTTATGGATTTCACTACCAGAACAGCTGCTACTTTATAAAACATTAATCAATTTGTCTTCACAACAATATTTTTATAAGTTTTTCAGGGTGCATCCATCTCGTTTTTCCCTTGCCTTCTTGTCCTCCCCAGTCATCCCATCTTTTTTGCTCTCATTCTCTGCCATACTTACTCCCGTCTGCTCCAGTTTTCTTATCTCCCTTCTCACCGCAGGACACTCTCACGTTACTTCTTCTCCATTCTTCACTCTCTGAGTGTCAGCCTGTTTTCTTCTTTCCCTCCAGGCCACACAGCTCTCCTCTGCTCACAGTTCTCTTCTTCCCTGTTCCACAGCCACACTCCTCACTGTCAGAACAGCAGCTCTCCTGGTTGTCTTTATGAATGTTGTCTTCTCTCATGGCATCTTGAAAGCCAGATTCATATTTGGAAGCAGAGTCTTGGCCAAATTCCGCGATGTAAAACAGACCCCATTTTCAGCGAATTTCATTGGCAAACTTTAGCAGACCTCTATGGTTTTTTTAAACATGCATAAGGCAGTTTTAGGAAGTGAGAAAATCAGGAAAAAAAAATGAAGACAGCAAAAGACATAATCTGCTGGATGATGGAAGGTGTTCCCAAATTAGCATTAGTACAAACGCAGGCTTGTGAGTAGTCCCATGTCTCAAGACACATTTGTAGCCAGGCGCCTCATGCAGCCCTACTTCTTCCAGGCTCAGACTTCCAGTGAAACTCAGGAAAAGTAGAATTCCTCAGGTAAGCAGCAATACTTTGTAAAAAATGGATCAGTCCTTCAAGCTTTTTCTCAGAAAAAAATGCACAGGTCTTGATGGATAAATTTCAACAGTTCAGGTTAACGTCATTAAATTCTGGTGAGTTTATGGCAAGCATAAATACTGAAAATTTTCCAGAAATTTAAAATTTAGGTGTTATTTCCAAGCCTGCATCTCACGGAAGTCTGACTATGACTTAATGTGTGGGATTATATTAGTTATATAAATCCTTTATAATATATTCCTGTCAACCATGGATTCTAAGCATTTATGCAATGGTTTTCTACAGCAAGACCTGTAACAGAAACTGAATAGAATTGAGAACCCAGGACTAGAGAGGAAGTGTAGGAGAGAAAAAAAAAAGGAAGGAAGGAAGGAAGGAAGGAAGGAAGGAAGGAAGGAAGGAAGGAAGGAAGGAAGGAAGGAAGGAAGGAAGGAAGGAAGGAAGGAAGGAAGGAAGGAAGGAAGGAAGGAAGGAAGGAAGGAAGGAAGGAAGGAAGGAAGGAAGGAAGGAAGGAAGGAAGGAAGGAAGGAAGGAAGGAAGGAAGGAAGGAAAGAAAATAAGCAATTAGAAATACAACAGAAATGGCTTGTACCTCACCCTCTTCCCTAAGCTTCTACTCTGGACTGACAGGGACAGTACAGATTGTGATCAGCCTCGAGTCTGACCCAGTCACAAATGTTTTAGGTATTACACAGAAGGGGGAAAGCATTTTATTATTCAGATTCACCAGGGAGTTTTCTTGCATAAAGCTCTGGAAGGAACATTAAGCTCTACAATCAGCTCAGAATGAATTTAATAGCCTTTGCACTGCAGCACCAGACATTGCCCATGTAGTTTTTGAGTGATATTCTCACAAACCAGTGCATTTCAGCTATGTTTCTCAATACTTATATTTTTTGGGGAAAAAAAAAAAAAAAAGGTAAAAGGAAGGATATTATATACTGGCAGTGTAGTTTTCTCCCAGTTCTAATTAGTGGTTATTTGAGAGCTTCCACCTTACCCAAAGCTTGGAAGAAAAGCAGGCATATATCACTGGATTATCTATGGAGTGCAGAAATTGTGAACTGTAGACTGGATCCTTTCACCCTGCTTTGTCTTCTGGATGATATTGTCATCTTTACCTGTCCTTCTCTTTTTTATTACAATGATTTCAAAATACATTTCTTAGACTGAAAATATTTATATTTTATATTTCAGGAATCCAAAAAACCCAAATTATATGATGCACAATTACAAGAATTTTTCAAAATAGCCTTACTGTAATAGAAAGGTGACTATAGAATAAATACATAGACAAGAAGAACAGAAAAGGTTGGTGTTACTCACTATATCCAACCTGAGAAATTGATCATCTTGGAAATTTCAATCCTTTATAATTCTGAGAGAAATATGAGAAGGCTTTATAGGAGTTTTAAATCTAATAGATATCTTATGAATATAGAATTAATCAAAGATTCATAAGTAATATGTGTTTAAATGAATCAAATGAAACTTTTAGAAATTCTTTATTGCCTGACAAAATAATCAAATTCAACCACTATAAATGGCTATTTATCTTTATGGGACAGGACGTGAACTGAAAGGACTCACTCAGAAAATGAGTCACACTCAGATTAGTAACACTCTACCTAAAAGTTGTCCTGCACAAGGAAAGTTTTTCTCCTTTGTGTTTTTGGCCGCTGCAAACAGAAAAACCTCCCACAAAATTTGCTTGAAACTGGTACAATATATTAAGGCTTAAGAGTTTAAAAACATATTACAGGACCACTTCAGATCACATCTAAATAATACACCAAAAGGATCTGTCTCTTTACCAGTTCAAATGATAGATAATCAATTCTCTACATATGAATAATTTTAGTGTGAAAACCTGATTGAAAAATATATTTACTGTACACTAATACTGTGCACTTTAGGAGGTCTCCACTGGATTTTCTAACCCATTAAAAGAATTTTAATAAAAACTTCTGTGAATTCCCCATTCCAATCTTTTGCTAATTAACTCTGAGAAAATGACACAGAGATCAGAAGAGAATATTAAATTACAAAGGAAGCAACACTTACAACTTTGTAGTGCCTCATGGAACATGAATAACATTTCAACCAAGTCAGATCTGTGAAAGTCACCTTGCACAGGCTGAGCAGCAAGAATAAAACATGAACTACAGCCTTTAAAATATAGAGTACCATTGAAAAATAGCATCCTCCAAGTAATATATTTGTATTAATATACTTTCTGATATAGGCAGAATGATACTGTTTTAAGGCAGCCTTTAAAATAGAAATGTGCATAGATATTTCTCCAAGTCTTTTAATTTCTTATTAAAGTTGCACTTAGACTCCTCCCATAGTCTTATGCCAGAAGGAAGTCACACTACCCAGGACAGTACTTCTCCAAAATTTCTGATGGCCCAAAGTGAGAGAGATCCAAGATGTTCTCAATTTCCAAATCAACAAGTTTGGGGAAAATAATTTTTATTCTTCTATAGTAAATCTCAACAACCAATTTAACTATATAATTAGAAATATTTATATTGTTCTCTTTATATTTGCTATAAAGTTCAGTGTGGTGTCCATTAAGTTGGACTAGCAAAGTAAAAACTAGTTGCCAAAACAATAATAAAAACCTCTTTATTGCTAAATGAGCCTTAAACATTTCTCTACTTCATTGCTGTGATTTAGATATTCCTTGTCTTGTTGCCCTTTCTCACAACACCTTGTCAAAAATGCTTCAGGAATTCTCAATAAATTATTCTTTTTATTTTCCCTCTTGCTTTTGAATGCTTCAGCTGCTGCAACATTCTGATTGAAGATATAATATAAAAGAGCAACTTTTTCACTAATAAAGCTAATCATAATAAGTTCAGTTTATGAATATAAAGTGCATTTTCCCCTAAATTATCAGTCTTATAAACTCTACAGAGTCAAATATATTTATTCCTCTTCTCCAGTCCTTCATTCTCTAATTTTATTGCTATTAAGAAAGAGTTTGTGCAAGCTAAATTAGACCCTAATTTACACATTCCAAAATTCTATTTTGGAAGACAACCACAAGATGATATTGCTTCCAAAAATAAATAATGTTTACTTTTTTTGGGTTTATAATATAAATAAATTCCCAATTTTTAAAGTGCATTTGACCAATTTAGGATTAGATTATTTTTTAACACATTTTATTACATTAAAATCATTTGGCTGACCTTGGAAATTTTTAGGTAAAAATACTGCATAAATCTAATAAACTCTGTCAGTAATTTGCTCACCAAGAATTATTAATTTTAACATAAAATCTGAGAGCATCTATAAAAACATTTAAATTCTGTGCTTCAGCCTCTCATTTTAGAGCTAGTATTAAATTTTAGATTATTTTATAAGTAATATTCTAATCTCATGGTATACAGTGTTTAAGTTACTGTCATTAATATAGGTGTTTTTAAAAATTCTTGGAGAAGTTCTTTTCAGTTGCTTTGAAACAACAACAACAACAACAAAAACAACAAAACAAAACCCCCACCAAACAAACAAAAACAAAAACAAACAAAAAATTGTCCTCAATTGTTCACATTTCCAGTTATCAGCCTTCTAGGACACTTAGAAATATCAACCCCCCAAATCACTAACAGATGTCGCTATGCAAAATGAAGTAAAATGGAAGCATAAGAAACCAAAATTTTACTGTAAAACATGAAAATCAGCGTTTTATCTTTTTACCTCCTACATATGTACAAACAAACTTGTGAAGGGCATTGTCCATCAAGTCAGTTGTAACATTATGATATAGAGTAGGTGTGTTTGTGAAACACTCAAGGGTAGAGATACCTCACCTTTGGACAAGTGGAAGACAGTTTGGACATAATACACACATTGAAAAATGATTTATGAAAAATGTTTTATCAGTACAACATATCTCTATTCTATATACAAATCTTACCTTGAATTTTCTTTCATTTATTGGTATCAACATAATATGTCTGAAGAACAAGCATGACTGTTTTTTCCCTGTCTTAACAGTAGCACCTACTAGTTCCTGTTGACATAAACAGTGTGCCAAGTCCAATACAAGCACAGCAAGAAAAGTCAGTCCTTTTCACAAAGGTTTACACTCACAGTATAAAACAGAAGATAAGCCATGAAATACTGCTACAAAATACGTTTTTTTAGAATTGCAAAATACATTTTTTCCTCCCACTAAATGGCAAAATAAAAGGTTAATAATGGGACCTCTATTACTATTGTTGATACTAATTATTTTTATTTTTGTTATAACTACTGCTACTCCTACTGCTATTGCTACTACTATTTAAGCCTATTTATAGTAGCTCACTAAAAGAGACATTAATTGCAGGCAAAGAAATGTTCCACATCCATAGTAACACGTTACCAATAATTTGTGTTCACCTGAGCTGCAGAAGAAAATGGATTTCTTATATATAATATGTCTGTCCTGCTGCTGACAGGAAAAGCAGAGATTCTGGCTTCTCCAGAAGGAGCAGCATGGCATGTATTGACCAGTGCCCTGGCTCAAACGTTGACAAAGGTTTAGATGTTTGGAATACTTAGGTTCGTGCTGCTAGTGGAACAGTTTTAGTATCAAGGAGGTTGTATATTTGTACTTAGAGGAGGTAAATTGACATTTATTAAGGTATCTCTAAGTAAAACTGGGGCATACTCATTGGAACAATTTCTGCAGCCAGTAACATTTGATGTGTATTCTACTCCCCCTGGGTCAGGCAGAGAGTTTAATTATCCAGCTGTTAACTTTTCTAGCAGATATAAACAGACTTAAAAGGAAATTGTTAGTCAGTCTGATGGTGTCTATCCAGATACATGCTGATAATTAGTTCTCTTTTCTTACTCTGTTTCTCCAGACTCGGGGTCAGAAACAGAGTCTCATCAAAATGAATCCCAGAGGCAGAAAGACTTGTCCTTATGCCATTATCTAATAAAAGTATTGTTTAACCTATACACTGCTCTGACTTTTACCTACTTTAAATTAGCACAGATACCAGACTGCTTTATTTGATTTGTTCCTTCTTTTTGTCTGATCTTCACTATAGTAAACTATAGGAAATATTAATTCCTGTTTAAATAAAAACAAACATTTGCTTTTACCCATCCATCTTTCAGACTTGGAAGTCTTGAATCTGGAGAGAGTTTGTGCAGCTTGGTCTATTGGATTCCAACTGCTGATGACAGAAATAGAGTTGTTCCTCCATTTATTGTAAAACCGATTTAATACCTATATACCTACAGACCAAAAGTAAGGAATGCTGCTTAAAGAGGTTACTGGTGATCTTGGTGCTGCCACTGATATTTCTGTGAAGAATATTTCTGGACCAAGAATTTGCATGCTTACAAGTTTCTGAAGGAATAAATTGGAGAAAGAGCAGGATCTCAAAGAAGAGACTGTTGCAGTCAGAGGAAATATTATGGATTTTTTTTTCGTTTTTTACAGAAAATCTATTCAACGTTTTCCAGACTTGATTTAGACAATAAACATGAGCATACGGAGCAGTAGTGTTTAAAACAGTAACTTTGTAAATGGTGGAGAAATTGCTGTAATCTTCCAGATCACACCAAAAGACAAGAAGCAAAATACAGGCAGATCTTTCAAGGGCTACATCTGACAGAACCAGGAAAACCTCCTGGTCAGGAACAGGTAATAATTAGAAGGTGGGCAAACCCAGAGAACCTCATCAGATCTTATGCTGGAGTACATGTATTTCTCTTCATTTTCCCAGAATCAAGATGAAAGCTCACAGCAGACAGGCAGAAAGGATCTAGGAGGGCAGAAGTGTATGGGCTTTCATGGCAGGCACAAGTTTAAAGACTTCAAAGGTTTGAGCATGACACAAGCTGAGACAGAAACAGGAGATGGTCCCCACAGTGATGGGACAGTCTTTGAGAAACCTGTTGTGGGGTGAAGCAAAGAGGTGTATATGATGGATAAAAGCCTGAATGAGCACCAATTTCCCTGCAAGAGGTGTTGATTTGAAGATGAGCACAGCTGCCAGCTTTTGTGCATGTGAGGAGTACATTCAGAAATTCATTCCTGTGTTAGATATAAGTATTACTGCATGTTTTAGGAAGGACAGTACTAAAAAGAGAAACAAACTCCTCTATTTGGGGTTTAAGTGGATGGGGGAAAATATCAAAGGAAAACAAGTAGGATAAAGATGTCTGAAATCAATCTGAAATGGAAGAAGTATTAACCTTACTATGGACATATGCAAATAACCAAGAGGCTAATATTAATTTAGCTTTATTATAAATTTTGGAATATGATAACCTTGTTTAGGATGTCTTAGTAATTACTATGGGACCAATTCTTACTTCCTTAATCAGAGGGAACAATGTTTTTCTCTTTGAAGAGTCCTGCTAAGGCCAGGTCCTTCACAGTTCTGCTTAAACTCAATTATATTTTATTCCAGCTGAAGCAATATATCTGCACATTTGAATTTTTTCATACAATATTCCTTTGAACATTGATTTAAAAATAATTGAGATTCACATACACACAAGTAGTCTTGCAGAGATTGAAAAGTGAAGGAAAGTCTACAGTATTAAATAATTAAAAAGAAAAAAGTATTAAGATAATGAAGGTACATGGCACAAAATGCAAGGGACAAGGATTGATCACAGCCTTTATTAATGATGTTTAAGAGGATGTTCACTAACATCAGCTACTCTTCTCAGCAATATAACTAGCATGGAGAAGAAACAGGAGCTTGAAGGAAAACAGAAATATTTGTTTCTCTTCCTGTTGGGTACCAGTGTTAAGTCATTGCATGAAGAAAAACCTTCCAAGAATCCAGGAATGGCAAGAACCTTAGAATAAATTAGGAACCTAAGATAACTTAAATCAAATTAAGTCATTCATATTTGTGTAGGCTAAACAAAGCACTTTAGAAGAAAAGGTGTATGATAGAAAACTACAATGGTACTTTCTTAAAACGCAAAGGTTTGGCTGGCAGTGCTGCTCTGGTAAATGCACTCCTCTTCTGGCTGTGCTGCTGTCTTTCTGTGGAGTCTGAGGCATAAATGGGGCAGGGAGGTTGTGGGGAGCAATCAGGCCACGCAGGAAGGCTGCAGAGTTTGAATGTTATTTTCTTCCCCCCTCAAGGCATCTATTTTTGCTTCTCATTTACTTGTCTAGTGCCTCAGAGAAAGTGCAGACAGTATGCTTAGTATATCAAAGCACGATCTGTCTGTGTTTTAATAATTACACTGTCTCTTGTAAAATAACTTTACAGTCGATTACCAAATTCTGCCTTCAGACAGCTCTGCTTTGCTCCTCCATGCAGAACCTTCACAGGCTGGTGGGAATGGCTCCATATCACCAACTGTGCCCCTCACTTACTGCAACAGGGAGCATTAATAACTTCAGAGGTCAAACCTCAGTCTGCTTTAAATGTGAAATCCCAAATAAGACATTGGTCCTGACTCCAAAGAGCATTTTGCATTCTGAGGGCCAAGTCTCATCTAATCTTCCAGAAGCACCAGGTTCCCTGACAACAGCAGAGCTCACAACAAATGACAAAGACTGACAGGGGCAAGGGATCTTCCCCATAAAAATAACCCAAAAAAACCAACAACAACAAAAATCCAAAACAGAACAAAAAAAAAAACCCCAAAAACACAAAAACCCCTCATAAAATAAATAAAAATTAATAAAGACATGATGCTCCTATATGCTGACAGTGTCTTCTTTAGAGCAAACTCTACAGATCCATACTTAGAGCAAGAATATTATTGCCATTAGGGCATTGTTTTATTGCTTTCTATATGACATGTGTCTACACTAGTTTTTTGCTACCTAATAGGGAAATCATGGAATTTAGTCACTGAATTATGACAGCACAGATTGTCTCCCAGAGCACTCCTTTACAAATGCTGAACAAATTCACTCTGCCATAAAAGCAAGTTATCATGTTTAAACATATTATCTTTGATGCTGCAGTATTTCAGGAATATAGTCACAGGGAAAACATTCTCATATTGCATTTTTTGTAAATTTGCAATCTAAGTATTTTTATAAAAGCATGATTTATGCCTCATGTGCTTATAAATGTGAAAATGCTAATGCATTTACATTCTTCAAATTAAAAAAAAAAATGGGCAAAATTTCACAGGGCTAGATCATTTCATTGACATATGCTATGTAAGAAGCAGCTTGCGTTACTCACAGGACTGAACACTGCAAAGACTCCATAGGTTTAGGAAATATAAGGAACATCAATCAGCATCATTTCCTTTAAGTCTGTTCCTAAGAAAAATAGACATAAAATATATAACTTCATCACTAAGAGCAGATGTCATAAGGCACATTAAAAACATTTCAATAAAAGAATAAAGCAGGTTAAAAACCACCCAAACTAACCAGACCCACAAAACAGTGATTTGTTTTAGTATTTCATCACCTGTCACAGAACAAAAAGATATTTTTACAACTAAAACATTAAAAGATGAAAATGCTACCCATATAGAATCAGGATAAAACGTGGACTTAGAAGCATATGACGTAATTTGCCTCTTTCTTATACAGTTTTGATTGGGAAGACATTAATTATATTACTACAATCAGAAAGATGGTGGCTGCTGGTGGAATTACCATGAAGTGCAGAGCATGTTGCATTTTCCCACCAAAAATACTCATGTGACACTTTTAGCTCCTAGAGAGACAATCTTTCTTTTTGTCTTCTTCGTGTCACCATAAAATGGTGACAGAATAGTAATAATAACTAACAGTAGTCTTTTGAACTGACACCTGTCACATTTGCTGCATAGCTGTTCCTCTGGGTTTTCCTTAAGGACTGGATTTGACCAACGTAAGCTTTTTGTTCCCCTTTAAATATTCTTAAGATTACTTAGCTTCCTGTATTTGAATAAGTATCTTATATTTGCAGGGTCAGTATACATATAACTACCAAATGAGAAAACAGATTGGATTCGATGAAGCCAGTGGAGATAATGTTGCTAAGCAGAGATCCTCAAAATTACCTGTTCTGCAAACAAGAGAGCAGCACGGGAGCCTTGCTGTTCGCTGGGTATTTATAGCAAATTATTCAGTGTCTTACCAGAGCCCTTTGCCCGTGTTTCTAAAGCCCCAGCCTCCCAGTCACTTTCTTGATCAGCATCAGCCATGCCAGGGTTAACTCCCAAACTTCATGACAGCTGGAGCACACGCCCAGCATGGTTTTATGCAATGTTATACTGGAAAATATATCCAAAGATACAATTTCTGTATGGGGAAAACACATTAATTCTTGACGTGGTATTTCAGTGTCCCGTTAAATTTAACTGCCTTAGTTCTTTGGCGGATTTTCCCCTTTTGAAGGGGGAAGAGGTCTACTGTTAGCTTACACAGACAAGTTCCTGGTATAGGAACTTTACATTTTTATTGAGGAAAAAATCAGCAGAAAGCTGGTTGTCAGTTAGCTGCCTGCTTTCTCTGTTTTCAGCTTTTCTTCTGTTTCTTTTGCCGTTTGTCAAAGAGAATTTCTTTCAAATTTAAAAATCAGGTTACAATTTTAATGTAGTCCAATAAAAGTAATTACATATACACTTTCCTTATGTCAAAAAACACAATGAAAATTTTGTACTTGGGAAAAAATTTAGAAAAGGAAAAAAATGATAGCAAAAGGAATCAAAATTCAGCCTTTACATTAGACATGCAGAGAAACTGTGGTGAGTGCTCTATGCCAGAGAAAAATGGAAGCCTGCAAAAAATAAAATTTAAAAAATGTCAGTTTTCCCTAATAATGCTGCAGACTCACAGCTTGCCTTAAACAAGACTTAAGCAGAGTTAAGTTGTCTAAATCTGGCATTATTATTTAAAAACAATGCTAAATGCAAATGACATCTGCATTCTTCCAGCATATTTGGCTATAGACTTTGTTCTGCACCCTAACTCTAATGCCCTAACCAAAGCATCTTAGTTAAAAGGTTAGTAGAATTAGTAGCCCTAGGCTCCTTTGCAGTCTAGAAAGACAGGGATAGGCTTTTCTGGGACAAATTACACCATAGGCAGATGCTATTTTTTAAAGTAGACTTTCTATATAGGTTCATTTTGGAGGAGTTTCAGATTTACCACCTGCTAGGTCTTACTGAGCAGGTGGATGTGGATGTCACTGTTGCTTGTGCTGCTTCTTCTTCTGGTCTCCAACACAACTGCTTAGCAATGACATTGTGGGGGTCTGCACTACAGAGGGGGCAGAAATTTGTCTAAAGACATGCTTAAGAGTTGAAGTCTTCCTACTGGGTAACTTCAGAGACTTCTCTTTTGTCCTTTCACCTTTTTGAGGCATCCAATAATTCCTACAATCTGGGAGGCCACAAGCTTGTCTTTATCATTCCCTGGAGGCCAGGTGGGATTGGGCTATTCCAGTACAAACATCTTGATGTGCAATCAGAATGTTGATGTCGAATCTTGATGCAATCAACATCAGTGCTTGTATGTCAGGGTGAAGGGTAAGGAAATTCTGACCACCAGAAATATTTTCTTTTTATTTCTGGTGAGATTAGCATATTTCAGTGGGGAAGTAGAAAGCACATGTGATTTTTTTATGGGATTAGTTTTGTACTCAGTATAGTTGTATGCCAGTCAGTCATTCAGTCAGTCTTCTCTTGATGGAAGTGAATTTCATTGGAGGGTTCTGGCTGGGATTGTTTGTTGTGTTTGTTTGTTTCCCAAAATATAATTTTACATAAATATTTTCTATCATTTCATATGAACAGGAATTTGACCAGTAATAACAACACTCTTTTTAGACTCAGTTTCTGAGGAGAGGGGAGAGACAAAGCAAAAAGAAGGGCCTCTGTATGGCTTCTGTAGTGACTTTGTCTTTGACAATGGGCAAGGAATGGGCCACAGACGTCATTTATCTGGACTTCTCTAAAGTCTTAGATGTGGTACCGCCCCTCTCTCTAAATTGGGTGAGTTCAGTGAGTGGACTGCTAGATGAATAAGAAAGTGGTTGGACAGTCACATCCAGAGAGTCATAGGCAACATCTCAGCATCCCAATGGACATCAGTGACAAGTGGTGTCCCTCAGGGGTCTGTATTGCCACCAGAGCCATTTACTATCCTCACTAATGACACAGATGGAGGTATCTAGTTCACCCTCAGCAAGTTTGCAGATGACATCAAACTGAGGATGCAGTTGACACATCTGGATGATGGGATGCAGTCTGGAGAGCCTGGACAAGTTTGAGAATTGGCCCTTGGGAATCTCATGTGGTTTAACAAGATAAAGTGTAAGGGGTTGCACCTGGGTCAGGGCAACCCCCAGTGCAAACTCAAGATTAACAGGTCAAGAATAGCCTTGCCCAGAAGGACTTGGAGGTGCACATGAGCTGGGAATGGGCATTTGCAGACCAGAAAACCAATAACATCTTTGGCTGCATCCAAAACACTGAGGGCAGCAGGGTGAGGAATGGGATTATCCCTCTCAGCTCTGTTGGGATTCCACCTGCAGAGCTGCCTCCAGCTCTGGGGTCCCAACACAGGAAGGACAGGGACCTGTTAGAGCCAGTCCAGAGGAGGCCACAAAGATGATCAGAGGAATGGATCACATCTTCTTGGAAGAAAGGCTGAGAGAATTGAGATTGCTCAGGATGGCCTCCTCAGGCTTATGGATGGCCTGATTGTGGTCTTCCAGAACCCGAAGGGAGCCTACAAGAGCAATGGAGCAAAACTCTTTACAAGAGTGGCAGTACAAGGGGGAATGGATTCAAACTAAAAGAGAGTGGGTTTAGATTAGATATTAAGAAGAAATTCTTTCCTGTGAGGGTGGTGAGGCACTGAAACAAGTTACTCAAAAGAGACTGTGGATACCCCATCCCTGGAATTGTTCAAGGCCATGTTCAATGGAGCTTTGAGCAAGGTGGTCTAGCAAAAAGAGCCCCTACCCACAATTAGAAGTAAAAGATATTTAAGATGCCATTGTAAAAGTCTATCATTCTGTGATTCTGTTTCTGTGTTTGAGCTATATGACTTCTCCTCATGTCCATATCTCTGCAAGCAAGCTGGGTAGAAACCGAGATTCTTTAAAATGTGATATCACAATATTCCTTACTAAGCATTATAGCCCCACTTCCAGGATTTATGTTTCAACATTCATTTGTCAGATAAAACGTTCTGTTTAAATTGTCTGCTTAAAATTAAAAGAAATTAAATTATTAGTAGAAATTTGTAAAGAGTCATGGATATACTGGATAGTAGAATCTGCTAATGACTGGTTTGTTGTGTAGGGGTTTTTTTTGTAAATAACTATTGTATTTAATGCTAATGAAGAAGTCTTCACACACCTAGAAATTATGCTTTACTCCTTTTTGAAGTACCTGAAATGACATTTTTTCTACTGCATCTAAACTACTGGGTATCAAGATATTTTTGGATTCATCTGTATTCAGGTGGATGCAACACTCTCCTCTGTCTGTCTTCCTTTGATAACTGCTATTATAAACTCCTCC